>JAZKJV010010749.1:0-456980 GCA_037367405.1 Ottelia alismoides
GCCCTTGCCCAGGTGGAAGGACCCAGATGGCATCAGAAGAGCAATGCACGTAGAAAGGACATACCACTCATTCGGGAGATTCAAAAGCATGGTGACATCATCATCACCAAGGTAGCCTCTGCCGACAACGTTGTTGATCCTCTTACTAAACCTCTGACATAGAAGTTTTTCGACTAGCATGTAATGAGTAGGGGTTGAAGGATTGTTCCTGAATGGTTCTGAGGGCTAGTGGGAGATTGTTAGCAATGTGAGCATGAGGTGAACCATTCCTACAATAAAATGTTATTGTAATAAATGATTTATCAATAAAAGTTATTGATTATGTTTGTTTCACTCCCTTTCTAATATTGAATGAATGAATGCACTATAAGGTCCCTCTGTACAATATGGGTTATGTACCATGGCCAACTTGATAATCTTACAGCTGTTGATTCATTGATTGAATCATAGATGTTGATGCTTGGATGAATATCTAAGGAGTTAGATAGAGGACTCATCAAGCATCATCAATGATTGACAAGTGATGATATCCAGCCTGAGAAGGAGATGGCAATCTTTTCTCATTAGGTTGATATCTGATTGACCTCTTGATGCAGGTCCTCTGCATGGGAATAGTGATTTCGGAGGTATCAGATTTAGTTGAGTCAATGGGTTGACTTAACGAGATCGAGATAACCAAAGACCTATGATGAATACTGTCACATCACAGGCAAACATCCTTTGACCAGAGACAGATGTATTGCTATATGTCTAAGTGTGTACATTTGGCAGACCATTAGGTTGATGACCTAACCAAGGTCTATACACCGGCGAGCTGGTGTGCATGTAAGGGCATATGAGTAATACGATCTCTCAAAGGGATCGTACAGGTTCACTTGTGAACCGGGAGACATGAGCTCACTCATGAGATATTGGGACTGATCAAATTCCATGCATGGTCGTCATGCTTTAGAAGCATGACATGAATTTGAAGGTAAGATATATGCTTTGTGAAAGCATATGATCTGTACCATATCCCAAGGACCAAGATTGAGAAACTTAGTGATCAAACCATGAAGATGACAGTGTAAAAGTGATCTATATCTTCAGGATGATCATGAGTCTTCCAGTATGCAGGATGTATAGGTATTAGGAAATACATAAGGGTGATTTGATCATAAACGATTGTATAACCATGACGCTTCCATTCCGAGGGAGTGATGACACAGGTCTGGATTTTAGTGACTGGTCTCATTAGAGAAGTGACCTAATCTTAGTCCATGTACTGGACATTGATCTGAATGAGATTCAGATGCAATGAGAAGATTAGGTTTACGGTCTTGATTTAATCAAGCATCTATGAGAGGTCAAGCATCTTGAGAGAGTCCATGGATCTGGATTTGAGATGTGATCTCAATATCCAAGTCACTATACGCGGAACAATACAATTGCCCTGTCCTTATCTCCAAGTATCTGAGGAGAAATAGCATTGTTTTTGAATGGTTTAAGAATAATTCCATAATATCTAAGCTTTGAGAAATTTATAATTAAATGTAATTTAATTATCATGATGTATGTGGAATTATCCAATATAATTAAATGTGATTTAATTATCATGGATAAGAATAATGTGGATAGTAATATCCAATTATTCATGATATATAATAAATGTGATTTATAAAGTATTAGAGAGAGCTAATTATAATTTATGTTTGTTGATTAATTATTAATGTGTATTGGATACACATTGTCTAATTAATTGAAAATGTAAATTATATTTTGTTTTTGTTTGTGAATGTGATTCACAATTTTCCAATGTCAAGATTGCAATATTCCCAAAATTAATTGTGAATTATTTTTGGTGAATAAATCCCAACAAAAGTTGTTGGATAAATAATGGAGAAAATCAAGGAGATATGCAATCTCATGGTAATTGATGAATCTCTATTTCATCACCTTTATTCTTATCATTTTGGCCTTAAAAACCCCAGCAAATGCATGTAAATAGCATCAATTTGTTCATAATAGCATTCATTATTTATTGTATTAAGTGTACATAAAATAAGGTTTTTAGTGCCAAAATTATAGAATAAAGAGAAGAAAAGAAAAAGAAATAAAATATTGCAAATATTTTATGAGCCTAACCCTGAGACCAAGTCCATAATGGAATTGGTCAACAAGGAATAAAGTAGGGGGAGATAAGGGCCAATAATACAATAAATACCTCATTTATTTATTCATTCATTTATGCATTTTTTACACCTATTTTGTATATAATTATTTATTCATCAAATAGAAATTATTTGTACATGAAAGTTGTAGATAATAATGTAAATAAAAATACAAAAATTGAGTTTGTACAAAAATAATACACAGTGTACATTTTCTACACAGAATAAAAAGCCAGAATCTCAACTTCACAGACCCATATCTCGCAAATAAAAACTCAAAATCCATCAAAATCACCTTTAGTTGTATATAACTTTTCAAGAACTATTTAATAAAATTGGTTTCATAATTTTTGGAGTTCATCTGTGAAAGTTAGGTTTTTGGCCTTCATTGTACAGTCTACCCGATTAAAATATTCATTATATTCATTATTCATCATTTTCATAAATTTATATTTTTAAAATTTTGTAAATAATATGCAAAATGCATGTACATATTTACATTAGAATAAAACCAAAAAGAACTTGTAAAATGAAATAAGTCTATAAAATACATAGATAAAAATACCTATGTCAGATATGTATATAAATAAAAGGGGATTTTATTCTTTATTCATCTATATATTTTATTAAATTATAAATATTATCTATAATTTATTAAAAATAAAAATCCAAAATAAAAACAAATAAAATTCATTAAATAAATAAAATTTATATAAAATATAGGTAAAATACCTATAAGTATACCTACATATTACATATACCTATTTATTTAAATATATAAAATAAACTCATAAAAATTAAATAAAAATATATTTACACTCACAAAAATAAGTTATAATTTTATAAAATAAGAAAATAAAATAATAAAATAAAAATATACAAAATAAAAATAAATACATGTAAATACACTTATAAATACATCGTTAAATTAAATCCATAATAAAATACATCTAAAAAATAAATACAAAACATAAATAAATACTACAAATAATTAGTAAACATTTTTTATTTTTAAGCAAAATTAAATAAGGTCATTTATTATGATTAAATAATAAGTCAATATCTTGCTGACGTGGACCAATAGAATTCCTGCGTTCGTTGACCGCCTGGTCAACTTGACCCCCAGGTTGCTGATTTGACGTGGCTGGTCTTTTCCCTCCCGTCTTCTCCCTTTATTCCCGCTCGACTCGTCCATCTCCTGACATTGCCGCCTTCATGAAAAATGCTCCCCGATCATTGTACATCCACGCCCATTCATTTATTCTTTTGTACATAGCGTGTATCGCCCGCCCTACGGCCCGGTCAATAAGGGTGCGCCACATGTTCTTTAAATAAAGGACCTACGCCTTCTTCGTAATTTTGGTCAGCCTCTATCCAATCCCTTCCTCGCATTCGGTCCCGGCGGTGTTCCTTGCGACAGAAGGAGCCCGCTGGCGCTTTGAATCGGTCGGAGAGGCGGAGGTTGCACCCAAGGCTGCTGCTCCGGTGAGGCCTCTGCTCCTTGATGCTTCACCAGGTACGAGCTGCGCATTTTACTCATTTTAGAATAGGTTTTAGTTTTAGTTCATTTCATGTCTTTAGATTAGTGTTTAGTTATTAGATGTAGCGGTAGATTTGAGCACCCGTAGTTCGCCGGAGCTCCGCTCCGACGAACATCTCCACCCGCTTTCTTGTTGATGCAGCTTCAAGTCCGGTCGAGGGACCTCCCTTCGAGCCGTGTGAATCCTTTCCTATAGGTTGGGAGCGAAGAGAAGCTCCAGGAGGCCCATTTATAGTTCACCGGAGGCACCTAGAGCTCCTCAACTTCTCCGACGTCGTGGTGGCGCTCCAATGTCCCTCTGCCCGATCCGACACCTCCAGCAAGTTCAGCCACCTGCCAGGAAGCCCATGGGAGCCTTAGAAGCCTCGATGGACGCCGGAGAAGCGAGATCGAAGGCGAGGAAGTTCGTCCATCCCAGCCTTCTTCCCTGTTCTTTCGCCTTGCCTCTCTGCCGTCGGATGAAGAAGGTCTCCCCAGGTCGAGCCCCAACTGTCGGATCCGCTCGAGCTTCAGTCGTCTGATCACGCCAGATGATCTAATCTCGCCCGTGGATCCGCGAAGCGTCATCGGCAAACGTGGAGGCGTCACGTGGATAAGTCACGTGTATCAGCCGTTGGATGGAGCGCCTGTTGGGGTAATTTTCACAGAGCCCCCTGACTTTTTTGTATTTAGATTTTAATATTGTAAATAAGTTTTTCACGTTGTAAAATGAATGGTTATTTTGCAAAAGGGCCCTCGCATTTATTGTATTTACATTTTGGTCCTCCAGCGCCTCACATGCAGTCCCACGTGAGGCGCGTGAAAATTGCATGTATACCCTGGCGCTTTTGTTAATTGTAAAATAGTTCTTAAAATAAAATAAATGTTTATTTTGTTGGTATATTTACACTGTGCCCCATGCAAGTTATTTTTATTGCATTTATACCCCTGTCAGGCTTTAATTATTTTTATGTCTTTAATGTATTATTAAAAATACCTAGGTAGTTCCTAAAAATCCACAAAAAATAGGTTAGATGCTTCATGTAGTGTACTTTCATGCCCCTATTTTTAATTTGCATTTTTTTCATTTAACCTAATTATTAAAAATGAAAAGGAGTTATTTTTGTACTGTTTAATTTATAAAATACCAAAAAATTATAAAAACATTTTGAAAAATTACAAAAAAAATTATATATGGTATATATATATATTGAGTCTAGAAAATGAAAATCCCTAAAAATAAGAAAAAGAAAAATGAAAAAAATCAGAAAACTCCAAAATCCAACAAAAAAAATAGAAAAACTCTAAAAAATCCAAAAAAAATATTTTTCTCATTTATAATTATCGATATATTAATATTTCCTTATTAAAATTAATTTAGGTAATTTTTGAACCTATTTTATATTTTTAAAACCCAAATTAGTTTCGGTTATTTAATTAGTCCCATATTAGGGACATTTTTGGAATTAAAAATACATAAAAATTAGAAATATTCCAGAAAAATAACAAAAATATAAAAAAATATAAAAAGCCAAAAAAATATTATATCTAATGTATATATTGAGTATTGATATAAATATGTATCTTTATATTATTTCTCTCTCTTCTTATATATATCTCTTTATATATATATATATTAAATAATTAAAAATATAAAAAGAAATTATAAAATTATAAAATATAAAAAAAATAAAACTTATAAAAACAAAAATAAAATTAAAAAAATATAAAATCAAAAACCCAAAGAAACATTAAAGAATTGGACATGATCATAGAATTGAATAACTGTGCACTCAATTACACCACACCACCATTCGCCTCCCAGTGTTCGACCTCTACTCATGCTTACACCTATACACATTTGCATGTAGAGTTATAAAAAATTTTAACTCCACATTTTTTAGATTTAATTGCTTTATTCTGATTGTGGGCTAATTGTTGATTGAACAGGATTTATTGAGCGTTCACCGCATCGACTATTGATCCGCCTTGTGGACTAATACGACCCATAATTTTTCCCTGTCATCAAATGGCATCGTTGCCGAGGAGGCAACGGGTTTTGGATGGTTGTTCATTTATTTTAAATTCTTTGCTCATGTCCATTATTCATTTCTTTATTTGATTATTATTGACATTATTGATTGACTGTTCTGACCCCTTTCTTTTATTTGTCTTTGATGCGAGGGACCGCCAAGCGAAGGAGGACCTCTTAGGAGGACCAATGCACCCAAGCGAGGTGGAGTTGGCTCTTCTACACCAGCCAACAGGAGAGAGCATCAAAAGCAGATGAAGGAGAATTTTGGATGGCAGCCCTCATTTTTGCATTTTAGTTTATTATGTATATTTATGTGAGAGAGTAACACTTGACATGTAATAATTCAGGACTCTCCACAGGTACACTCTGACTCCTGAGGTCCATTGCCCGAGGGATTGTTCCCTTGGGGCCTCGATGGTTTTGACGCTTTTTCTTTTCTTTATTTTATTTTATTTTATTTTTATTATTTTGTGTGAATGAGCCCTAGCTTAGGAATTGCTTGCTTGTAGAATTAGGTCCAAACACCTTAATATATTTGCATGTACCTATAGTGTGTTTTGGACTTAGTCAAACTTTAAACAATCGCCTCATCATCTTCGAGCCTACGCGTCGCGAGCCCACCCTGTCAAGGGCTTATCCTGAACTCGATGTGTCGAGAGGAGGAGGGGTGAGCCTAGATCGGACTCCTGGATTGAAGATCAGTGAGCGACTTGTGGTGCTTCACGATAATAGCAGTTACTATCCTAGGGTGATTTCTTCGGCTTGCATTTGCATATAGCATAGGTTTCAAATTCTGTTCTGCATCCCGCATGGAGAGAGCACTGGAGGCACTGTAAGTCTTCTTACTTAGCATGCATCATCGATTTCCCGACTTGCACGGCTTTTCCGACCTTCTCCCTCTGTTTTGCCAACCTAGGATGCTTAATGGAATTGAAACCTCGATAGGCACGTGCATTGAAAAGACCCAAAAAAAGTGATAACCTAAATAAAATTGGGATTGTTAACTCTATTGGACTTAAAATAAAACATAATGGATTTCCTTGTCTTGGGGGAGGGGCAACCCCCTCATTGTATGCGTTTTAATTACTCACGTACACACTAAGGAGTAGAGCTCAAATCCCATCAAGCCTCCTAGGTGTTTGTACAACTTTGTGATTCTCACCTAACTCTAAAAAAATGAAAAGATAAATGACCATCACCTGACGATCTTCACTGTGTCGAGTAGGTGAATCGGGGGTTTGCCTTGTGTATGAATGTGACTTGGAGTCCGTTGCATTTTTCATTCATTATTAGAGTAGTCGGTCCCATCGTGTGAGTCATCTTTTTCATCTTTGAGTCTCTCTACCTCTCTTATATATATCTCTCCTCATCTGCATCGAGTCGTGATATTGGCGCTTGAGCTCAATCATTCTTCACCAAGTCCTTCGTTTCCCTCTTTTCACCACCTTCCTCGTATCCACCGTACCATCCCCATCTTCTCAGGTTCGAGGAGAGCATGCTCTTCGGACCACCATTTTAAACGGTGTTCCCGCCTTGTGTGGAACACCCCAATTTTGTCTATATCCCGATCTTCTCGCCCGCCCTCCTCGTCCCCTCTGTATAACTTTTCTATTAACCGGGAATGTTGTGCACATCGATGAGGCCCGCATAGAGGATTTTATGATTACCTTGATTATTTGTGTAAGCCAGGCCAAAGATTGAGGATGCTGGGATGAGTGTGCTCTGGGATTGTGATCAGATACATGCATGTTTTTGAGGTTATTTGATTTTGGGCACAAGCATAGGTGTGATGCATTATTGAGGAATTTTTGGTCTCGCACACCGGATTGAGGGTGTGATGCATTTTGATGCTTCGATGAGGAATTCATGTGACCTGATTGATTGATTTACCCATTCGGTTCGGCCCGTCTGGATTCGGATTTTGGGATTGACTATCTTGATATATGCTTCATGGTGACGGTGCCCCGAACCCCCCATGAACTTCCTCATCTTCTTGATTGACCCATCCTTGATCTCCTGACTCTCTGATCCACCCTGGCACTTTGAGGTTTCTGATTATCTATTGTGCCATCTCAGCTGATTAGAGTAACTTGAGGGACTGTTTTGTGAATGAACTGATTATTTGCCTCCCTCACATGATCTTATTCCCTCCTGATGATTGAATGATTGATTGCCCTTGAGGACCTGAGATCTTATGCCCGCATTCCCATGACCTACTTTGATCTAGCTCGCATTCGTCCCTGAGGACTATTTGCAGGAGAATGCGATAATTTCTAGGACTACGGTTTCATTCACTACTTGGGTCGCCATTTTGATGGGACCCAGGACCGAGTCAGATGATATGCTTGATTGGCCTCCCCCTGTGATCGTGTACTCGACCTGTCGGTACCCGAGGCCAATAGATTGATTGCTCTCCTTGACAATCCTCGCAAGGACGAGCCTCGATATTCTGATTGTTCACTGCCTAGTTCATAGCTCTCCGAGGGTTATCTGCGAGAGGCTATGACACATTATAGCTATGATGGTCTCTTCTGCTGGTAGGTTGTCTGTCATCTACCAAGACCAGATTCTCTGTGGATCCGTCTGATGGATCCGGCTCCTTTGAGCCCTCCTCTCTCCTTGACGACCCTCGTAAGGATGAGATGTACTCTGAATAATCACTGTGTAGCTCACATCACTTCCCGAGGACTATTTTACGGAAGGATGTAACACTTTCTTTATGATCGGCTTCACTTACTTCTAGTGTCTCCTGGGGCACGTTGTCGATTCGTCTGATATGGGCAGTTGGTCTCCCTTTCTGATTAGGCGCCCGATCTATTGGGGCATGAGACCGACTTGCTCAGACTCCTTTGAGTCCGCTCTCCTTGACGGTCCTCGCAAGGATGAGATCTTTTCTGCTTATTCCTTGACTAGCTCGTAGCTCCCCGAGGGTTATCTGCGGGAGACTACGACATATTTCCGACCTGATTGGTCTCTTCTGTTGGTAGCCGAGTTGTCGACTACTGAGACCACTATGTGGATCCGTCTGATGGATCCGGCTCCTTCGAGCCCTTCTCTCTCCTTGACGACCCTCGCAAGGTAGAGACACATTCTGACTATTCCTTGCCTAGTTTGAATATCTCCCTGAGGACTATCTGCGGGAGCATGCGACAATTCTCTTTACGCTCGATTCCCCCTGCTGACTGTGTCTCCGATCTGCGGAGCACGGAATCGAGTCGTCTGATATATATGATTTTGGTCCCATCCTGAGTTGCATATCCGATCTGAAGATCATGGGACCCATCTTATTATGACTCCTTTGAGTCTGCTCGCCTTGACAGTCCTCGCAAGGTTGAGCCCTTGATATCTGCTATTTCCATGCCTAGATGGTAGCGCGTTCCCCGGGGGTTATCTGTGGGACGTTACCACATTCTTTAGATTATCCGGTCTCTTCTGCGGGTAGTCGATATGTCGCCTACTGAGACCGTACTTGATGATCCGTCTGATGGATCACTAACGCCTTTGCGTCCACTCACCTTGACGACCCTCGCAAGGTCGAGTCTTTTTTCTGATCTTTCGACGACTAGCATGTACCACTCCCCGAGGGTTATTTGCGGGAGGGTACATCACCTTGTAGGTATTCAGTTTCATTTCTGGTGTCTCCTATCTATTGGAGCACGAAACCGAGTCTTCTGAGTTGTGTACTTGGTCCCCTCTCTGATTGTGTATCCGATCTGCGGATCACGGGACCAAGTCTTCTGATCATGGTATGATCCCTGGCTCCTTTGAGCCTGCTCACCTTGACGACCCTCGCAGGGTTGAGCCATGACTTGCGGTATTCAGTCTGTCTCCTATGATCTTCCGACCTCATGCCCACCTAATACCACGATGTCTCTTTGTTCTTTACCTTTCCATATCTTGTTGAGACTCTGATTGACCGGAGGAATCTGTAATGTTCCTTCTTCCTACCGATCTTATTGTATCGGCTCTGTTCCCTCATGCTGATCCTATGAGCTGATTGACTGCTTCATGCTACCGGGCCTGATGTTTGTCCTTTCGATCTATTTTTGCTTCGGTAGCCGACACCCACCTGACTGCCTATCCGGGTGTCTTACACTGTTTGATTGCGTCACTGTTCTCACAGGGAGACAATGGCGTAAGTACGGTATTCACTTGTCAGATACCGTCCTGTACTTCACTAGTTCTTCACCACGTGTATATATGTGTGCCTTGTTCATTCTTTCTCCCGCATGTTATGTGTGCTCTTAGATCTATCGCCATATCTTTGTGTCTACACTTAGGACGTACCTTGTCCTAAGTATAGGGGGTACACTCCGTGTTGTTCTATGTTCTGTTTCATCACTCCTGTCGTTGCTTATACTTAGGGTATCTCACCCTAAGTATAGGGGGAGTGATGCGTATATTCTCCATGATCTTTTCATCTATTGTATATATATATTGTTTCTTCTTTTCTTTTTCATATTTATTTATCTAAATAAAAGGGTGTCGCCCCTTTGTGTCAGTTTTCTGTACTCAGGACATACTTTGTCCTAAGTATAGGGGGTGCACCCCTGATTTGTTAATTCTTTGATCTGTTTATTCCCATCCATGGCCCTCCCTGCCTTGTGTACAGTCTGCTATACTTAGGATTATTTAATCCTAAGTATAGGGGGGACGATCATTTTCTTATTCATTTATCTCGTTATTCTTTCATTTGTTATTCTTTTAGTCGTTGTAGTATAGACTTTTCTATACTCAGTGCGAGTTATATCTTCTCTTTCTCTTCTCGATCTATGAGGACATAGCTCAAGCTAAGTATAGGGGGGTCATATATACTATGTATATACTTTAGCCATAACTCGTACTTTCGTATTCTCTTAATAATATGGCTAATATCTCTTTAAAATTCATTTAAAAACCCCTAATAAAAAGATGTGATCATTCCTAAAACTCTTTTTTGTATATACTGATTAATAAATCAGGTGAAAAGTTTTTTGCAGAATGTTTGAAAAATAGTTTGAAAATCTTTGAAAAATCTTTTGAAAACTATTTTGAAAATGTTTTGTTACATGTTTTCAACCTTTGTAAAAACATTTTGGTTTGTAAAATTTATTTTCTTTGTGTGAAATAAAATGTTTGAAAAATTATTTGCAAACGGTTTGAAAATGGTTGCAAAAATATGTGAAAAATCTATATATTCTGTTTGGAAAACCTTTGCAAAATATTTTCAAATGTGTGTATATGTTCGTAAAGTGCTTGTAAAAATTATTTTGGACTATAGTTTTCCAAAATGTTTGTAAAATGATTTTTCAAATAAGTTTGAGGAATAGATACATCAAATCAATAATTAATAAAATAATAAATAACACAAAATTCTTTAATAATTGTACATATACTAAACCATAAATCCTTCATTCTTTGTAAATAAAGCGGCACGCCTACGTACATAGTTGTACATATTTTATACTTTGAGTGCCAAAATTTTTTATTTGCAAAAATTCTTTATGTAAAAATTCCTCTCTTTGTTTTCATTTTTTTTTTGCAAAATTTCATTATTCTTTGCATATTTGTAAATAGCATTTGCATAGCATTCATATTTTTTTTGAGCTTGATGATTGAACTAGTCCAGTAAAGTCGAAGATTGGAGCTTGGTTGGACCTTACCGCACCAAACTGCACTGGAACCTTATGGGAACTAGGTTTAAGGTACTTCAGGTCTATTCAGACTTAATTCTTTGAGAAATCAGGGCTGGGTTCAAGTCACCTCAGTGGACTAACTAGAACTTTTCGAAACACACGCATGACTCTTGTCGGTCGTGACCTAACTTGGACGCGTGCACCTTTCACTTGGCTCAACTCAGTTGGAGTGGTGAGGGGGTTGGATTTGCCAATCTGAGATGCACACGAGTGGAAACATTCGTCCTCGTCTAGGGAGGGAAGTGCACCCCGACCTGGTCCAGTTTCAATGAAGTCGAATGACAGGAGAGTGTGGGTTGCAATAAAGCTTCAAAAGAGGGATAGTCTTCTGGCTCAAGAGGAAAAAATCCTTATGTAAATGCTGTTGTGAATAGTATTTTGGAAAAAAAAGAAGTGTACAGGCTTGTAAATAAAAAAAAATAAAAGTGCATGCCGGAGTATGTATGTATGTTGTATAGAAAATAAGCAGGCTTGAGCATCAAAGTTATACCATGTGAGCCTGCAGCTGGATGACTTGACTACACTGGTCTTGCATCCCAGGATAGGTAGCTACACTGGCTACCGTCCATTCTTTTCTCCACCCCCTCCTCTTGAGTTGGATGCCACTTGAACTTAGAAGGGAATACCCCGCTCCTCGACGGTGGAGGGCTGGATTGGGAATCATTGGGTTGTCATTCTGGAGAAGTCAGTCTCTTTGTCATTTCAGTTGGGGAGAGCCACTACCACTTACGTGTACAAGTCAGCTTCATAGTCATAAGGGTTTGCGTATGATGTAGGCTAGTTCTGACCAGGGTATTGAGGAGATTTGAACCGAGTTCTGCGACTCTCGAAGGCTGTTGTGTTTTAAATTTGGTTCCCGACTAGGTTCCACACACATTTTCACACCAAGGTCTAACATGTGCTCCAAACTTTGATTTTGTACAAATGAGGTTTAATAATCACGATCAATTCAATTTATTATTAATTCTTTATTTTTTTATTTTTCTTTTCTTCTTATTTGTTATTCTTCTTGTACTTATTGCATAAGTATTTGCTAGGGACTAGCAAAGGCAAGTATAGGGGTGATGAATCTCCATTTCATCACCTTTATTCTATCATTTTGGCCTTAAAAACCCCAGCAAATGCATGTAAATACCATCAATTTGTTCATAATAGGATTCATTATTTATTGTATTAAGTGTACATAAAATAAGGTTTTTAATGCCAAAATTATAGAATAAAGAGAAGAAAAGAAAAAGGAATAAAATATTGCAAATATTTTATGACCCTAACCCCGAGACCAAGTCCAGAATGGAATTGGTCGATAAGGAATAAAGTAGGGGGAGATAAGCGCCAATAATACAATAAATACCTCATTTATTTATTCATTCATTCATGCATTTTTGACACCTATTTTGTATATAATTATTTATTCATCAAATAGAAATATTTTGTACATGAAAGTTGTAGATAATAATGTAAATAAAAATACAAATTGAGTTTGTACAAAAATAATACATAGTGTACATTTTCTACACAGAATAAAAAGCCAGAATCTCAACTTCATAGACCCATATCTCGCAAATAAAAAGTCAAAATCTACCAAAATCACTTTAATTGTATATAGCTTTTCAAGAACTATTTAATAAAATTGTTTCATAATTTTTGGAGTCCATCTGTGAAAGTTAGGTTTTTGGCCTTCATTGTACAGTCTACCCGATTAAAATATTCATTATATTCATTCTTCATCATTTTCATAAATTTATATTTTTAAAATTTTGTAAATAATATGCAAAATTCATGTACATATTTAAATTAGAATAAAACCAAAAAGAACTTGTAAAATGAAATAAGTCTATAAAATACATAGACAAAAATACCTATGTCATATATGTATATAAATAAAAGAGGATCTTATTCTTTAGTCATCTATATTTTTATTAAATTATAAATATTATCTATAATTTATTAAAAATACAAATTCAAAATAAAAACAAATAAAATTCATTAAATAAATAAAATGTATATAAAATATAGGTAAAATACCTATAAGTATACCTACATATTACATATACCTATTTATTTAAATATATAAATAAACTCATAAAAATTAAAAAAAAATATATTTACACTTACAAAAATAATTTATAAATTTATAAAATAAGAAAATAAAATAAAAAAAATAAAAATATACAAAATAAAAATAAATACATGTAAATACACTTATAAAATACATCATTAAATTAAATCCATAATAAAATACATCTAAAAAATAAATCAAATTCACAAATAAATACTACATTAATTAATAAACATTTTTTAAGCAAAATTAAATAAGGTCATTTATTATGATTAAATAATAAGTCAATATCTTGCTGACGTGGACCAATAGAATTCCTGCGTTTGTTGACCGCCCGGTCAACTTGATGATGAATACTCATTCATCACTCTTTATTCTTATATTTTAGCTACAAAAAACCTTTGCAAATACATTTAGATATATGTAAATACAAATAATTACCAAAGTGCATGCATTGTGTAAAAACTAATAATTAGCATGTTTTTGTGCAAAAATAAAAGAATAAAGAAATAAAAGAAAAAGAGGGAAATATTTAGAATAAATATTGAGCAACCTAATCCCAAGGGAGGGCTCAGCATGGGCCTGACCACATAAAAACCCAAGTAGAGAGAGATAAGGAAGCTCATGTGTGTAAATATACCTGTAAATATAATAAAAATATTTTTCCTCTAAAAATACAATAAAAATGGGTTTGTTTATATTTGTATATATTTGTAAATACAAAAATCAAAAATAAAAAAAATTAGAAAACTAAAAAGAAATAAAAATATCTTCTCCACTTGTATAATCATCATGTACATAGACCCCCTTTCTCTATTTATTTCACCTTGTAAATAACTAAATTAAACTCCATAAAAATTTGTATATATTCTATATCCAATTATGTAAATTAAATAAAAACCATAAAAACAAAAACTAAAATAAAAAGAACAAAAATTAAAAACCAAAAGAAATAGTGTATATATACCATGTACAAACTTGTATATATCTATTTATTTCACCCCTATAAATAAATAATAAAAATAAAATAAAAACATCAAAATATTCCTAATTTTATTCTATAAATAAATAAAATATAAAATGGGAATAAAAATGCACAAAAATAATTAATTAAAAATCAAAAATTAAAAATCTATATTGTATATATACCTATGCATAGTACTATATTGTACATACTCTATTTTTATTTCAAAAATTAATTAAAAATTACAAAAAAATAGTTTATAAATAAATAAACATTTATCATATTTTAAGTTTTTCCTAATTCGGCCATTTATTATTTTATTTTGAATTTCTAAATATTTATGACATGGCCAATTCTCATTGGTCCACGGGGGACGTTGACCCCCCGGTCAACTCCCCCCCTTGGACCACAGAGTTCCAGATCCGAGCCCTCGACCCGATTTCTCGATATTATCCCCACTCGATCCGACACCCAAATCTGTAAATCCCGGGCTCTACTTCTTCCTCTTGCATCCGAGATGCACGCCCGGCCGTTAGCCTTGGGATCCGCGCTCCGAGCTTCACGCCCGACTCCCATTTAGCCAGACCCCTAGCCCTATATAGTCTGAGCTCCGCCCCCATTTTCACGCATCTTTGGCTCAGCTCATTCCACCCTAGGACCTCCATAGCCACCGCCTGAGTGACAGCTCGCGATTGGCTGTGTTGCAGCGAGGAGGGAGCGACCGGACCATTGATCTAGCGACTTTGTGCCGTCGTGCGCCGCCCAGACGTGGTGCTCGAGCCTCGGGCATCGACGGCCCTCGAGGCTAGGACCTAGAGCTTCACCGGCTCATTCCCAGTCGACCTCGTCCATCAGGTAGACCCAGTTCTTCCTTCGTTTAGCTAATTTTGATTTACGCCCAAATCACCCCGTCGCCGACTATCTTTGATTCCGATCACCCTCGCCTACATCTCGACCATCGGAGTCATCCATCACCTTCGCCCTTCCCCCGCGCACCTTCTGCACCCAGCCATCCAACCCAGTTCGCACAGTAACTGGGATTGGAGCTCCGCCACCGTCGCTTCGCCGGAGCTCCCTCATATCGGCGCACCGTTCACCTCCACCACCTCTAACCGGGTCGAGGCACTTTGCCCTCGACCCAGGAGTCTGTTGCATTGCCTTGCAGGTCGAGCCAAGCCCATCTGAGGGCTCGGACAGTCAGGAGCAGCAGCTCCAGCTCCGTCGTGGTCGCTGGACCATCTCCGACGCCTCCAGCTTCATCGGAGGCTCTCTTCAGACGCGGGAGGCCCAGGCGCATCTTCTCCAATCTTCGGTAGCCTCCGAGGAGCCCTCCTGCATGCACACGAGCCCGGCGAAACTCGCCGGCGTCGAGTTCTTGGAGTATCCTCCATAGCCGTCCATCTAGCGCTCCAGCTCCAGATCAGATCGCAGCCGTCCATTTGAGGAGCAGCGCCAGTCGTTCGATCATCAGAGGGTGGACCAGGACCGTCAGATCAGTGAGGCTTAGCTACAGCGCACAGGAAACGTTCGATCATCCACGTGGCTAAGCCTTGATCGTCAGATCTGAGCCGCAGCCCTTCATTGAGGCGCCACCCCCCCCCCCCGACCGTTGGATATCACACGTGGCGCCCATCTGGCCTTCAGCATATAATAAGGGGTAATTGCTCTTAGGCCCCTTTAGTTTTGGCATTTAATATTTAGTCATGTAAATACGTTTCTTAATTGTTTTTATTCTGGTTATTTTGCATAGAGGACCCTGTGGTTTAACTTGTTCGCATTTATACCCCTGTACATGATGGACACGTGCATCGACACGTGAGTTTTGGTGTAATTGCAGCTTTTATCCTGTGTTTCTAGCGTGTTACTTTTCATAGTTTTTTAAATTGGAATGACAAAAATGCCCCTCTGAGTGTAACACACGTGCAGCGCGCGTGGTTCTCGGGGTGTTTTACACTTTGGGCCCTATACTTTCCAGCCGTGTTATTCAAGGGGCCCTGGAACTTATTTTAATTGCAGATAGGTCCCTGTGCACTGTGCCTTGGTTTTTGATTTTAATAAAATAGCAAAACTACTCCAAATTTGATGAAAATTGGATACATGGCTCCTGCCATGGTGTAAAATTTTCTCTAATTTTTGGAGACATTTTTGACTCTATTTAGTATTTTTAAAAATTCAGAAACACGCATTTTCCTTACTGTCCAAATCTAAAAATCACAAAAAAAAATATTAAAACAACTTTAAAAATTACAAAAAAAATAAGATATTGTTTGCTGTGTTTGATTTTTTGACCACGTTTGGTCATTTTTGGACTTATAAAAATTATAAAAATTGAAAAACATTGAAAACCTCATAAAAATTATAGTAAATAATAGAAAAATCAAAAATTAATAAATCCAGTTCCTAATTTTTCCTTGTATTTTACACTTTACAGGAAAATTACCCTCATACTTTGATAGGACCATTATCTATTTTATTTTGGCCCTCCAAGTCTGACTGGACAGCAGCACTGTTTTCTTATCTTGTTTCATTTTTAGAAAAATATTTAAAATTTAGAAAATTACCAAAAATTAACCAAAAACAGTAAAAATATAAAAAACATAAAAATTTTTTTTTTTGATTTTTTTGAGCTTATTTGAGTAGTTAAATAGTTGTGTGAAGTTGTTTGTTTCCTTGTTTTTCCTATTTTCTTTATTATCCAAAAATCCAAAAAAATATAAAAAAAAATATTAAAAATCCACCAAAAACCATTTTCTTTTATTTGTTCTTATTTCTGACTACTTTGTAGGCCGCAAGGCCATCACGTGCTCCTTGAGTTCGACCCTGGTCACTATACCAGGTTAATCTAATAGCGAGACTGCTATCTTGAGTTTTATCGTGTTTTGATTTTTATTTGGTGGTCTGATCTTTTTCTCGTTGAGCCACCCGAGCGACTGAGGTCGCAACGACCGCTTCTTGATATATCCTACCTCGGTTGCTTTGTCGGGTTTTGCCGCTCATCAGAATGATATGATGCCGATGCAGCCCATTCACTTCTGTGAGGTTTTTGACGCATGGGGCATCGATTTCATGGGTCCATTCCCTAAGAGTCAGGGATTTGAGTACATTCTGTTGGCTGTTGATTATGTGAGTCGTTGGGTTGAGGACATCCCCGCCCGAACTGATGATGCCAGGATAGTTTGCAGATTTTTGAGGAAGCACATCATTACACGGTTCGGGGTACCTCGAGTATTGATTTCTGATGGGGGGTCTCATTTCATCAACGACCAGGTGAAGGCCCTTGCTAGCGAGTTCGGCATAGACCATCGAGTTGCTACTCCATACCATCCACAGACGAATGGTCTAGCCGATGTGTCGAACAGGGAGATCAAGACTATATTGCAGAAAGTCGTCCGCCCTAACCGAAAGGATTGGTCACATCTTTTGGACTCGGTCTTGTGGGCATATAGGACGTCTTTCAAGACACCTTTGGGCACATCTCCCTTTCGCCTCGTATATGGCAAGCCGTGCTATTTACCTGTTGAGCTGAGATACAGGTCACTTTGGGCAGTCACGGATATTCTTATGGATCCAGATAGTGTAGGAGACCAGAGGAGGGCAGAGTTAGCAGCCTTGGAGGAGCTTAGAGATACCGCCTTCTCAAACAGCCTACAGTACAAGGAGAGAGTGAAGGAGTGGCATGATTCTCACATCAGCCACAAGCATTTTGAGCCTGGACAGAGAGTATGGCTGTTTGATTCTAGACTTCGTCTATTTCCAAGGAAGCTACAGAGAAAATGGAAGGGCCCATATCTAGTGAGAAAGGTACACGACAACGGTAGCATTGACATATCTGAGTTGTCTTCTGAGAGTACCTTTCAAGTGAACGGCCAGCGGCTCAAGCCATTTCTAGATCATGAGCCGCGGGTCGTTGATGTTGCCCCTATTCATTTTGCGTGAGATGTGGTCTTTTGACTCACATCTATTGCATCTCACGCCTGATTATCACTGTTCTTCCGACCTGTATAGATCCAGATGTCCATATCATCACATTCTTTAGTCCCACATCCCTTTCTTCATCTTTTGATTATATTATACTTAGGGTGTACTTTACCCTAAGTATAGGGGGGATGTAGGACCTTTGGGTATTTCTTTTGATTCATTTTACCCCTGTTTTTGCTGCCTATACTTAGGGATATTTTACCCTAAGTATAGGGGGATAGACCCTGTACATTCTCCACTCGGTTTTCCCTTTGTGTACAGCCTGCTATACTTAGGATTATTTGATCCTAAGTATAGGGGGAAAAGCCGAGACTCTCTTGATTTTCTATTCATTCATTCGTCTTTGTATATAGCCTTTCTTTTCACTTCCCTATACTAAGCACGAGTTATGTCTTCTTTATCGCTCTTGACTCTGAGGACATCGTTCGAGCTAAGTATAGGGGGTGTGTATATATTTCATATATACTTTAGCCATAACTCGTAATTTGTGTGAGTGTGTAAATAAAAATGGCTAAAAACCTAAAATCCATAAAAATTAAAAACTTTTTCCTGTAAATAATCATTCTTTTATTGCACATACATAGCTAGTGTACAAATTATTTTTGTAAAAATGTTTTCAAAAACTTTTTGTGTAAAGTTTGTGTAAATATGTGCATATCAAAATTATGTATATAGTACAAAATTTTTCCAAAATGTTTTGAAAATCAAAAGTTTGCAAAAATCTTGTGTAAATTTGTGTAAATATTTTGCAAAACTTGCATTCATGCATACATCCATGATTTCAAAACATTTTTCAAAAATTTTTGCATTTGTGTAAATATTGTGTAAATAGCATCTTTGTATATACTTGTATATAGTTTTTCCTGGATTTTAGTTGACATCTAAACTAGCCTAGAATTAAATTGGGAAATGGAGCTTGAATAAGATCTTAATCCATCTAATTCTAAGAGGAACCTTATGGGGCTTAGGGTTAAGGTTTTCCAGGTCCATGGTGACTTAATTCTTTGAGTCCACTAGGCTATGATCACATGTCATCTCAATAAGCCTAAGTAGAGCACTTAACAACACACACATGACTCATATAGACAATGGCTTTACTTGGACACCACACTTAGCACCGAGCTCTCTACGGATGAGGTGGTGAGGAGGCAGTCTTCCTTGACTTGGGGTAGCATATGAGGGTAGTACTTCTAGGGGAACCTCTCTTCTTCTTTTAGCGAAGGAAGTGCGTCTCAACTTGGTCTGGTTGGCATGAGGTTTAACGACAGGAGTTGTGGGTTGCAATAATGCTTCAAAAGAGGGATAGTCTACTGGCTCAAGAGGAAAAACTCCTTGTATATATGCTGCACATGTATATGTTGTATAGATGCACTTGAAAAAAAATGCAAAAAGAAAATAACTCCAAAAAAGTGGTGGGTCTGATAGAAAATGATAATCCCACCGGAGTATGTATATAGTGCAATAAGCAAAGCTTGAGATTCATGTCCCACCTTATGTAGCTTGCAGCAGGGAGACTTGGCTACACTGGTTGAGCTCCCAAGGATACATGGCTACACTGGCCATGGTCCATTCTCTTCTTCCCCATCTTCTTGAGCCGGTTGAACTTGAACTTAGAAGGGAATACCCCGCTCCTCGAGGAAAGAGTGGCCAGATTGGGGTCATAGAGTTACCTTATTGGGGAGGGTTGTCAAGTTGCCACTTCTGAGGTGGAGAGCTTATACTTCACATTCACAGTACAAGGAAAGATTCATGGTCTTCAGGGTTTGTGTTTGGTGACTTGTTCTGATCTGGATTGTTGAGGAGTCGTGATTATAGATTGGTGGAACTTAGAGGCTTTTGAGTTTTAAACTTAAGTTCAAATAAGGTTCCGACACATTAATAATCCAAAGATCTGATCGAGCTCCATAATTCAATTTAATGAAGGCACGTTTAATATTCAACCTTGATCCATGTACATTCTCCTCTTTTTCTTTTTCTTTTTCTTTTCCACTTCTTTTTCAAATAAGTGTTTGCTAAGGGACTAGCAAAGTTAAGTATAGGGAGGTGATGAATACTCATTCATCACTCTTTATTCTTATATTTTAGCTACAAAAAACCTTTGCAAATACATGTAGATATATGTAAATACAAATAATTACCAAAGTGCATGCATTGTGTAAAAACTAATAATTAGCATGTTTTTTGTGCAAAAATAAAAGAATAAAGAAATAAAAGAAAAATAGGGAAATATTTAGAATAAATATTGAGCAACCTAATCCCAAGGGAGGGCTCAGCATGGGCCTAACCGCATAAAAACCCAAGTAGAGAGAGATAAGGAAGCTCATGTGTGTAAATATACCTCTAAAAATAATAAAAATATTTTACTCTAAAAATACAATAAAAATGGGTTTGTTTATATTTGTATATATTTGTAAATACAAAAATCAAAATAAAAAAAATTAGAAAACTAAAAAGAAATAAAAATATCTTCTCCACTTGTATAATCATCATGTACATAGACCCCCTTTCTCTATTTATTTAACCTTGTAAATAACTAAATTAAATTCCATAAAAATTTGTATATATTCTATATCCTATTATGTAAATAAATTAAATAAAAACCATAAAAACAAAAACTAAAATAAAAAGAACAAAATTAAAAACAAAAATAAACATTGTATATATACCATGTACATACTTGTATATATCTATTTATTTCACCCCTATAAATAAATAATAAAAATAAAATAAAAACATCAAAATATTCCTAATTTTATTCTTTAAATAAATAAAATATAAAATGGGAATAAAAATGCACAAAAATATTTAATTAAAAATCAAAAATTAAAAATCTATATTGTATATATACCTATGCATAGTACTATATTGTACATACTCTATTTTTATTTCAAAAAAATCACAAAAAAATAGTTTATAAATAAATAAACATTTTTCATGTTTTAATTTTTTTCCTAATACGGCCATTTATTATTTTATTTTGAATTTCTAAATATTTATGACATGGCCAATTCTCATTGGTCCACGGGGGACATTGACCCCCCGGTCAACTCCCCCCCCCCCTTGGACCACAGAGTTCCGGATCCGAGCCCTCGACCCGATTTCTCGATATTATCCCCACTCGATCCGACACCCAAATCCGTAAATCCCAGGCTCTACTTCTTCCTCTTGCATCCGAGATACACGCCCGGCCGTTAGCCTTGGGATCCGCGCTCCGAGCTTCACGCCCGACTCCCATTTAGCCGGACCCCTAGCCGTATATAGTCTGAGCTCCACCCCTATTTTCACGCATCTTTGGCTCAGCTCATTCCACCCTAGGACCTCCATAGCCATCGCTTGAGTGACAGCTCGCGATTGGTTGTGTTGCAGCGAGGAGGGAGCGACCGGATCATTAATCCGGCGACTTTGCACCGTCGTGCGCCGCCCAGACGTGATGCTCGAGCCTCGGGCATCGACGGCCCTCGAGGCTAGGACCTAGAGCTTCACCGGCTCATTCCCAGTCGACCTCATCCATCAGGTAGACCCATTTCTTCCTTCGTTTAGCTAATTTTGATTTACGCCCAAATCACCCTGTCGCCGACTATCTTCGATTCCGACCACCCTCGCCTACATCTCGACCATCGGAGTCATCCATCACCTTCGCCCTTCCCCCGCGCACCTTCTGCACCCAGCCATCCAACCCAGTTCGCACAGGAACTGGGATTGGAGCTCCGCCACCGTCGCTTCGCCGGAGCTCCCTCATATCGATGCACCGTTCACCTCCACCACCTCTAACCGGGTCGAGGCACTTTGCCCTCGACCCAGGAGTCTGTTGCATTGCCTTGCAGGTCAAGCCAAGCCCATCTGAGGGCTCGGACAGTCAGAAGCAGCAGCTCCAGCTCCGTCGTGGTCGTTGGACCACCTCCGACGCCTCCAGCTTCATCGGAGGCTCTCTTCAGACGCGGGAGGCCCAGGCGCATCTTCTCCAATCTTCGGTAGCCTCTGAGGAGCCCTCCTGCACGCACACGAGCCCGGCGAAACTCGCCGGCGTCGAGTTCTTGGAGTATCCTCCATAGCCGTCCATCTAGCCCTCTAGCTCCAGATCAGATCGCAGTCGTCCATTTGAGGAGCAGCGCCAGTCATTCGATCATCAGAGGGTGGACCAGGACCGTCAGATCTGTGAGGCTTAGCCACAGCGCACAGGAAACGTTCGATCATCCACGTGGCTGAGCCTCGACCCTCAGATCTGAGCCGCAGCCCTTCGTTGAGGCGCCACCCCCCCCCCCCCCGACCGTTGGATATCACACGTGGCGCCCATCTGGCCTTCGGCATATAATAAGGGGTAATTGCTCTAAGGCCCCTTTAGTTTTGGCATTCAATATTTAGTCCTCTAAAAACGTTTCTTAGTTGTTTTTATTCTGGTTATTTTGCATAGAGGACCCTGTGGTTTATCTTGTTCGCATTTATACCCATGTACATGATGGACACGTGCATCGACACATGAGTTTTGGTGTAATTGCAGCTTTTATCCTGTGTTTCTAGCATGTTACTTTTTATAGTTTTTAAATTTGGAATGACAAAAATGCCCCTCTGAGTTTAACACACGTGCAGCGCACGTAGTTCTCGGGGTGTTTTACACTTTGGGCCCTATACTTTCTAGTCGTGTTATTCAAGGGGCCCTGGAACTTATTTTAATTGCATATAGGTCCCTATACACTGTACCTTGGTTTTTGATTTTAATAAAATAGCAAAACTACTCCAAATTTGATGAAAATTGGAAACATGGCTCCTGCCACGGTGTAAATTTTTCTTAAATTTTTGAGATATTTTTGACTTTTTTAGTATTTTAAAAATTCAAAAACACACATTTTTCTTACTGTCTAGTTCTAAAAATCACAAAAAAATATTAAAACAAATTTAAAAATTACAAAAAAAATTAGATATTGTTTGTCTTGCTGTGTTTGATTTTCTGACCACTTTTGATCATTTTTGGACTTATAAAAATTATAAAAATTGAAAAACATTGAAAACCTCATAAAAATTCTAGTAAATAATAGAAAAATCAAAAATTAATAAATCCAGTTCCTATTTTTTCCTTGTATTTTACACTTTATAGGAAAATTACCCTCAGACTTTGATAGGACCATTATCTATTTTATTTTGGCCCTCCAAGTCTGACTGGACAGCAGCACTATTTTCTTATCTTGTTTCATTTTTAGAAAAATATTTAAAAATCAGAAAATTACCCAAAATTAACCAAAAATAGTAAAAAATATAAAAAAAACATAAAAATATTTTTGTTTGATTTTTTTGAGCTTATTTGAGTAGTTAAATAGTTGTGTGAAGTTGTTTGTTTCCTTATTTTTCCTATTTTCTTTATTATCCAAAAATCCAAAAAATATAAAAAAAATATTAAAAATCCACCAAAAACCATTTTCTTTTATTTGTTCTTATTTCTGACTACTTTGTAGGCTACAAGGCCATCACGTGCTCCTTGAGTTCGACCCTGGTCGCTATACCAGGTTAATCTAATAGCGAGACCGCTATCTTGAGTTTTATCGTGTTTTGATTTTTATTTGGTGGTCTGATCTTTTTCTCGTTGAGCCACCCGAGCGACTGAGGCCGCAACGACCGCTTCTTGATATATCCTACCTCGGTTGCTTTGTCGGGTTTTGCCGCTCATCACTTGACCCCCAAGCGGCTGATTTGACGTGGTTGGTCTTTTCCGCCCGTCTTCTTCCTTTATTCCCGCTCGACTCGTCCATCTCCTGACATCGCCGCCTTCATGAAAAATGCTCCCCGATCATTGTACATCTACGCCCATTCAATTATTCTTTTGTACATAGCGTGTATCGCCACCTACGACCATGTCAATAAGGATGCGCCACCTGTTCTTAAATAAAGGACATCCGCCTTCTTCGCAATTTTGGTCAGCCTCTATCTAATCCCTTCCTCGCATTCGGTCCCGGCGGTGTTCCATGTAACAGAAGGAGCCCGCTGGCGCTTTGAATCGGTTGGAGAGGCGGAGGTTGCGCCTAAGGCCGCCGCTCCGGCGAGGCCTCTGCTCCTCGGTGCTTCATCAGGTACGAGCTGCGCATTTTACTCATTTTAGATAGGCTTTAGTTTTAGCATTTCATTTCCATCTTTAGATTAGTGTTTAGCTATTAGATGTAGCGTAGATTTGAGCACCCGTAGTTCGCCGGAGCTCCGCTCTGGTGAACATCTCCACCCGCTTTCTAGCTGATGCAGCTTCAAGTTCGGTCGAGGGACCTCCCCTCGAGCCGTGTGAGTCGTTTCCTGCAGGTTAGGAGCGAAGAGAAGCTCCAAGAGGTGCATTCAGAGTTCACCGGAGGCACCTGGAGCTCCTCGACTTCTCCGACGTCGTGGTGGCGCTCCAATGTCCCTCCGCCCGATCCGATACCTCCAGCAAGTTCAGCCACCTGCCAGGAAGCTCGTGGGAGCCTTAGAAGCCTTGATGGACGCCGGAGAAGTGAGATCGAAGGTGAGGAAGTTCAGCCATCCCGGCCTTCTTCCCTGTTCTTTCGCCTTGCCTCTCCGCCGTCGGATGAAGAAGGTCTCCCCAGGTCGAGCCCCAACCGTCGGATCCGCCCGAGCTTCAGCCGTCCGATCACGCCATATGATCTAACGTTGAATGGAGCGCTTGTTGGGGGTAATTTTCACAGATCCCCCTGACTTTTTTGTATTTAGATTTTAATATTGTAAATAAATTTTCAAGTTGTAAAATGAATGGTTATTTTGCAAAAGGGCCCTCGTATTTATTGTATTTACATTTTGGTCCTTCAGCGCCTCATGTGTAGTCCCACGTGAGGCACGTGAAAATTACATGTATACCCTAACGCTTTTTGTTAATTGTAAAATAGTTCTTAAAAATAAAATAAATGTTTATTCTGTTGGTATATTTGCACTGTGCCCCCTGCAAGTTATTTTTATTGTATTTATACCCCTGCCAGGCTTTATTATTTTTATGTCTTTAATGTATTTATTAAAAATACTTAGGTAGCTCCTAAAAATCCACAAAAATTGGGTTAGATGCTTCATGTACTGTACTTTTACGCCCCTATTTTTAATTTGCATTTTTTTTCATTTAACCTAATTATTAAAAATGAAAAAGGAGCTATTTTTGTACTGTTTAATTTATAAAATTCCAAAAAAAAATAAAACATTTTAAAAAAATTACAAAAAATATTTATATGGTATATTTATATATATATTGAGTCCAGAAAATGAAAAACCCTAAAAATAAGAAAAATAAAAATCAAAAATCAAAAAGCTCCAAAATCCAACAAAAAATAGAAAAACCCTAAAGATCCCAAAAATATATTTTTCTCTTTTATAATTATCGATATATTAATATTTACTTATTAAATTAATTTGGGTAATTTTTGAACCTATTTTATATTTTTAAAACCCTAATTATTTTCGGCTATTTATTTAGTCCCATATTAGGGACATTTTTGGAATTAAAAATACATAAAAATTAGAAATATTCCAGAAAAATAACAAAAAATATAAAAATATAAAAAGCCAAAAAAATGTATTATATCTCATGTATATATTGAGTATTGATATAAATATGTATCTTTATATTATTTCTCTCTCTTCTTATATATATATCTCTTTATATATATCAAATAATTAAAAATATAAAAACAAATTAAAAATATAAAATATAAAACAAAATAAAATTATAAAAACAAAAATAAAATTAAAAAAATATAAAATCAAAAACCCACAAAAACATTAAAGAATTGGACATGATCATAGAATTGAATAATTGTGCACTCAATTACACCACACCACCATTCGCCTCCTAGTGTTCGACCTCTACTCATGCTTACACCTATACACATTTGCATGTAGAGTTATAATAAATTTTAACTCCACATTTTTGAGATTTAATTGCTTTATTCTGACTGTGGGTTAATTGTTGATTGAACGGGATTTATTGAGCGGTCGTCGCATCGACTATTGATCCGCCTTGTGGATTAATACGGCCCTTAATTTTTCCCTGTCATCAAAAATCCATGAGATTGCCCACCCCACTTGGAAGGTGGTGGGTGGCACCCAATTCCTATATGGAATTGGTGGCCGTCCACCCTATTCCTTGGGGTGGATTGATCTCATTTGTAATCTTCTCATTATTTAATTGGTTTAATTTTAGGATTGATGTATATTTGATTTATCAAATATATTTAATCTAAATTAGATTATAAGTTGTTGGTTTTTACCAATAACAATCTTGACCATTGGATTGACATAATCAATCTCATCCATTGATTTTATATGACCCATGGATTGAGATCCATGGATCCCAAAACCCTATAAATAGAGAGGCATACCATGCTCTCTATTACATGCTATTGGTAGCACATCTCTCTCTCTCTCTCTCTTTCTCCTCGCACGCCAACCCTCTCCCTCTCTCTCTTGGTGGCCGACCACCATAACCCTAGGAGAGGATCTCGTCATCGCCTACGCCACTGCACCGCCGCTTCGACGCTCTGTGGTTCTCCGTCTTCTTGGAGTTCTACGCTCACGAAGGATACGTTCCATCTCGTACGATGAGATCAGGAGATCACCGCGCTTGGATCAACTTGTTGGATTGTGAGGACAACGCGATTCCTCTCCGCGCTCGCAAGCCGCTTCTCCGACGATCAGACTTGAGACAGGAGGTCTCTTTTCGTAGAGACTCGATCAACCACACTTCAAGAGGTATTGCATTATACTTGTTGTGGTTATAGATGAAACGATCCGAGAATCGTTCTTGGATCATGTGGTTTCATCACATGAAAATTTTTAAATTCCGCTCCACCGAACAACTAGTACGACTAGTCGTTCTTCGTCGTATTCGATACGATGCTCACACTTCCGTGATGCGCTTGAGGATTTTTCCATATCCTTAACTTATCTCCCCCTATTTTATTCCTTATCGATCAACTCAATTCTTGACTTGGTCTCGGGATTTAGGATCATAAAATATCTTCAATATTTTATTTATTTTTCTTTTCTTCTCTTTATTCTATAATTTTGGCATTAAAAACCTTATTTTATATACAAATAATACAATAAATAATGAATGCTATTATATACAAATTAATGTTCTTTACATGCATTAGCTAGGGTTTTTAAGGGCAAAATGATAGAATAAAGAATGATGAAATGAAGTTTCATCATCCCCCTATACTTGCCTTTGCTAGTCCCTAGGAAACACTTATGCAATAAGTATAAAAAGAATACAAAAGAAAAGAAAAAGAAACAGAAAGAATAAATAATAAATGGAATTTATTTCAATTATTAAACTTGTATGTACAAAATCAAAGTTTAGAGCTCAGGTTAGACCTTGATGTACGAATGTGTGTGGAACCTTGTCGGGAACCAAATTTAAAACACAAGAGCCTTTGAAAGTCACAGAACTCGGTTCAAACCACCTCAATAACCAGGTTTGAACTAGCCTACATAATACGCAAACCCTTATGACTATGAAGCTGACTTGTACTGTCTAAGTGATAGTGGCTCCCCCCAACTGAAATGACAAAAAGACTGACTTCTCTGGAATGACAACCCAATGATTCTCCAATCTAGCACTCTGTCCTCGAGGAGCAGGGTCTTCCCTTCTAAGTTCAAGTGGCATCCAACTCAAGAGGGGGAGGTGAAGAAAAGAATGGGCGGTAACCAGTATAGCTACCTATCTCGGGATGCCTAACCAGTGTAGTCAAGTCATCCAGCTGCAGGCTCACATGGTATAACTTTGATGCTCAAGCTTGCTTATTTTTTATACAACATATATACATACTTCGACAGGCATTTTATTTTATTTTCATGCCTGACCAGTTTTTTGGATTTTTTTCAACATACTATTTACAGCAGCATTTACATAAGGAGATTTTCCTCTTGATCCAGAAGACTATCCCTCTTTTGAAGCTTTATTGCAACCCACACTCTCCTGTCATTCGACTTCACGGTAACTGGACTAGGTTGGGGTGCACTTCCCTCCCTAGAAGAGGACGAATGTTTCCACTCGTGCGCGTCTCAGACCGGCAAATCCAACCCCCTCACCACTCCAACTGAGTTGAGCCAAATGAAAGGTGCAAGTGTTCAAGTTAGGTCACAGCCGACAAGAGTCATGTGTGTGTCTCGAAAAGTTCTAGTTAGTCAGTTGAGGTGACTTGAACCCAGCCCTGAGTCTCAAAGATTTAAGTCCTACTAGACTTGAAGTTCGTTAAACCTAGTTTCTTAAGGTTCCAGTTAGTTAGGTGTATCAAGGTCCAACTAAGCTCCAATCTTCGACTTTATTGGATTAGTTCAATCATCAAGTTCAGTCCGAAAAGAATATAAATGCTATGCAAATGCAATGTTACAATGCAGAAAGAATGATGCAATTTTTCAAAAGAATTTAAAAAATAAAAAAATTTTATAAATAAAAAGAATTTTGGCAAATAAAGTATAAAATATATATAGTTATTTATACACGCATGCTTCTTTGTACTTATTCACAAGAATTTACAGGTTCAAGAAGTTATTTTTATATTTTTTATTTGGGTATATATGTATAATTAAGAAAGAATTTTATTTATATTTATTTTCATTAAATGACGTATTTAGTCCTTAAATTTATTTTGAAAACACTTTCGAAAACTATAGTGCAAAATAATTTTTGCAAACATTTACAAACATTTGAAAGCCATTTTATAAAGATTTTTTACACAGTATATATATTTTTTCTAAATAATTTTACAACCATTTTCACAATCATTTGCAAATAAGTTTTCAAATTCTTTTATTTCATACAATGAAAAGAATTTTTACAAATCAAAACATTTTTACAAAGGTTGAAAATATTTCACAAAAAGTTTTACAAACGGGTCACACCATTTTTTTCAAATCATTTTGCAAAAGTATTTTTAACCTGATTTATTAATCATTATATACATAAAAGAATTTGAGGAATGAATGTTTTTATTAGTTGGTTTTAATGAATTGTATATGTATATATAGTGTATTTAGCCATATCTATTATTATTATTATTAAAGTGAAAGTACGAGTTACGGCTAAGGTATATATAGAGTATATACGGCCCCCCCTATATTTAGCATGAGCTATGTCCTCATAGATCGAAGAGAAAAAGAGAAGACATAACTCGCACTAAGTATAGAAAAGTCTATACTACAACGACTAGATAACAAAGGAAAGAATAATGAGATAAATGAATAAGAAGTTGATCGCCCCCGCATACTTAGGATCAAATAATCCTAAGTATAGCAGACTGTACACATGGTAGGGAGGGTCGAGGGTGGGAATAAATGGATCACAGCTCAGGCTGTCTCCCCCTATACTTAGGGTGAGATATCCCTAAGTATAGCAGAGCAAATCAACAAGAGGAGATAGTGGACGGGATCAAAGAATGAAAGAATCCAGGGTGCACACCCCCTATACCTAGGACAAAGTACGTCCTAAGTGCAGAAAACTAACACAAAGGGGAGACACCTTTTCTGTAGAAAATGAAAACGAAAAGAAGAAAAGAAGAAAATAAGAAAATACAGAGCTATACGGATAAATGAAAAAGATCATGGAGAATATATGCATCACTCCCCCCCTATACTTAGGGTGAAAGATCCCTAAGTATCAGCAACGACAGGAGTGATGAAACAGAACGGACAAAGAACAACACGGTGTGTACACCCTTATACTTAGGACAGGGTACGTCCTAAGTATAGACATAAAGATATGGTGCATGATCTGGGGCACACGTAACATACGAGCGACAGAATGAATGTAAGACAAAACACATATATACAAAAGGGTATAGAGTCTACAGACTGGTGAGGTACAGGACGGTATCAGACAAGTGAGTACCGTACTCTCATCATTGTCTCCCTATGAGAACGAAGACGTTGTCACAAAGTGAAAAGACACCCTAATAGGCAATCAAGTGGGTGTCAGCTACCGGGGCCAAAAAGATCAAGAACTAAGCAAGTATCTAGTAGAAAAAGTAGAACATCGTCTCATAAAGAAAGGAATGGCATATTATAGCCGATACCGTAAGACTTGGAGAGTGAGGAGTATAGATTCCTCCAATTCAATCAATGTCTCTGAAAGCTGTAAGCAGTGAAAAACATGAGACTTTCCTAATGCAGCGGCATGATATCTGGTGTTCATAAGGTTAGAATGTCACAAGAACACACCGAACAACACAAGATATGGCTCAACCCTACGAGGGTCATCAAGGTAAGAGGACTCAAATGAGTCAAGTATATCAGAATACCCGACCCTATGCTCTAACAGAAAGGAGACACCAGCAGTGAAGCCGAGTACCTACAAAATGAAGTACCCTCCCGCAGATAACCCTCGGGGAGTAGTACATGCTAGTAAATGAGTAATCAGAATAGAGTCTCAACCTTGCGAGGATTGTCAAGGTGAGCGGGCTCAAAGGAGTCGGATCCATCCGACGGATCACATAAGAGGTCTCAGTAGGCGACTGATCGGCTACCATCAAAAGAGACCGACAAATCCAGAAATTACGGCAGCATCCCGCAGACAACCCGCGGGGAGCGTACTTCCAACTAAGCACCAAATAATCAAAGTAGAGGGCTCATCCTTGCGAGGATCGTCAAGGAGAGAGGACTCAAAGGAGTCCAGTCAGAAAGGTCCTAAGATCCAACAGATTGGATAAATAACCAAGGTAGTCGGACTAGAAGATACATCAGACGACTCGGTTCTGTGCTCCGTCGGATCGGAGGCACAGTCAGCAAGAAGAATCGAGCGTAAAGAAAGTGTCGCATCCTCCCACAGATACTCCTCGGGGAGTAATGCCAACTAAGTAGAGAATAGCCAGATCATATCTCATCCTTGCAAGGGTCATCAAGGAGAGAGGGCTCGAAGGAGCTGGATCCATCAGACAGATCCTCAGAGGCGGTCTCGGTAGGCGACGGATCGGCTACTAGCAGATGAGATCGACATATAGGAACAATGTCATAGTCTCTCGCAGATAACCCTCAGAGAGCACCATGAACTAGGCAGCGAATGATCATAAAAGTGACACTCATCCTTGCAAGGACCGTCAAGGAGAGCTGAGTCAAAGGAGTTAGTGAATTTGGCCCAGTGCATCGACATATCGGGTACATAGTCAGTAAGGAAGGCCAAATAATCAAATCAGACGATGCGGTTTCAGGCTCCAACCAGGTGGAGACAGGGTTAGTGAATGAAATCGATCGTAACAAAATTGTTGCATCCTCCTGTAGATAGTCCTCAGAGAGGTATGCAAACTAGATCAATCGAAACGTGGGATTGCTGGCATTACATCTCAACTCCTCAAAATAAATCAATCAATCCTCGAGAGGGCATAAGATCATGTGAGGGATAAAGATCAATGGGTCAACCATGATACGGTCCTTCAAGACAATCTAATCAGCTGAGATGGCACAAAAGATAAGCATAAATCCTCGAGGTGCCACGGGTGGATGGACGAGTCAGGAGATTGAGAATGGGTTAATCAAGGTTGATGAGGGAGATCATGTGGGTTCCGATCATCATCACTATGAAGCACAAATCAAGATAGCCAATCAAAACTCTAAATCAAGATGGAAGGAACCTCAAAGCAGATCAATCAGTCATCGCTCATGAAATCATCATCACATCGTCGAAATCTATCACATCCTCAATCCGATGTGTGAGATCAAAATGCTCAAATAAGCATCACACCTAATAATCGTGCATCATCAAAATCCTCAATAATATCTATGCACAAGTCCAAAATCGATTCCACCAAATGTAGCGTATCAATCTCAGCATCCTCAAAATGGGTCCGACTTACCCAAATAATTAATGAAAGTCGCAATCCTCGATGTGGGCTATCTCTATAAGCGCAACAATCCCGGGCAGAAGAAGAATGATACAGAGGAGATGAGGAGGGCGGGCGAGATGAAGGTGGATACAAACAAAATTGTGATTCAAGGAGAGGGTCTCCTCGAACCAGACTAGATACGGGGGATATGGGTATGGAGAAAAGCCACAAAATATGCTAAGAAGGTGAAGATCATGACCCAATCACAACTTGATGCAAATGAGGGACTACATATATAAGAGAGAGGTAGAGAGACTCAATGATAAAAATGATTACGCACACGGAGGGGACCGACAACTCAATGAGAGATGAAAAATGCAGATGGGCTCAAAGCACAATCAATACACAATGCAAACCCCCAGTTCACCTACTCAACACAGTGAAGACCGAGATGTGGTCTTTTTATCTTGTCGATTTTTAGAGTTAGGTGATCATCAAAAGTTGTACACATCGAAATTAGGCTTGGGATTTGGGCCCTAATCCTTAGTGTGTATGTGAGAATAAAATGCACAGACAAGGAGGGGATTGCTCTCCCCAAAGCAATGCATCCATTACATCTTTATTTTAAGATCAAATAGAGTTAGTCATCCTGATTTTATTTAAGTTACCACTTTTTTTGTTATTTTTCGATGCACGTGCCTAACAGGGTTTTCAATTCTATTTAGCATCCTAGGTTAGCAAAATCAGAGGGAGAGATAGGAAAAGCCGTGCAAGTCAGAAATCGATGATGCATGCCAAGTCAGAAGCCTTACTGTGCTTCACAGCTCTCTCTATGCGGGATGCAAGACAGAATCGAAAACCTATTCTACATGAGATGTAATCCGATGAAATTGCCCTAGGATAGTAATTGCTATTATCGTGAAGAACCACATGTCAGATATCTAGAGATGAGATCCAAAAGTTCGGTCTCCGAAGTGCATCGGTGTCAAGCACAGCGGATCCTACAAGCGTTGTATAGCACTTCTCTTGGCACTCGATCTCAAATTCAAATAAATAGCAATTCAAAATTTAACTAAGTCCAGAAGCGAAGCTGTAGGTACAAGCAATTATATTAGGGGCTTTGGACCTTAATCTATCGAGCAAACAATTCCTAAGTTAAGGCTCATTCACACAAAAGAAATAAAATAAAAGTAGAAAACAAATAAAAATTAAGCGAGAAAAATGCGAGAAAACCGACGAGGCCCCCAAGGGAACAATCCCTCAGGCACTGGACCTCGCGAAGTAGTTGTACATGTGAGAGTCCAAATTATGACAATTATACAAGCACTCTCTCACATAAATATACATAATAATAAAAAAGAAAATGCAGAATAAAATAAATTGTCTTCAAAAATCCTTCTCCATTTATCATTGATGCTCTCTCTTGACAACTGAGCAAGAAAAGTTGACTCCGCCTTGCTTGGGTGCACCGGTCCTCTTAAGAGGTCCTCCTTCGCGCAGTGGTCCCTCACATCAAATACAAACAAAGAGAGTGTCAGACAGTTCGCAATTAATATCAAATAATTAAAGAAAAATAAATAAATAAACAACATAAATAAATGCAAGAAATAAAGGAATGAACAAGAGATATAGGACAAATAAAATAAGCTCCAACTAAGTGAGGTTGCTCCCCGGCAACGACGTCATTTGATAACTGAGATTCAACGAGGGTCTCGAAATCTCACAAGGCGAGAGATCCAGTCAATGCTTTGACCGCTCAATAAACCTCAGTTAATCAACAGATAATCCACAATAAGAATAAAGTAATAAATATCAAAAATATGGAGTTAAATTTTATTATAACTCTACAACAATGTGTATAGCATGTAAGTATGTGTAGAGGTTGAACACAGGGAGCAAACGGGAGGAGGCACAAATGAAGCACAAAAATTTTGCCAAATCCCTTGTTCATGTTATTGTTTTTGTAGGTTTTTAATTTTTACATAATTTTTTTTTTATTTTTTATTTTTATTTTATATTTTTTTATTTGATTTTTAATTTTCCAATTTTATATTTTCTTTTATTTTAATTTTTTTATTACTTTTTCTTTTATATAAACAATATACCATATATAAGGGATTATATATATAATATATAGTAGTATATTTATAAATACTAATAAATATAAGTAAAATATAGAAAATAAATTGTTTTTTTTGTTTTTAATATTTTTTAATATTTTTGTAATTTTCCAGAATTTTTTTCTAATTTTTATGTATTTTTAAAGTAAAAAAATATCCCAAATAAGAGATTAAATATAATACCCAAAATTGATTTGGGTTTTAAAAATCGTAAATAAGCTTTACAATTACCCAAATTAATTTTAATATATATGTGTTTATATAAATAAAATTATAAAACATAAAAGATATTTTTGGATTTTTTAAGAATTTTTTAGATTTTTATAAGAGATTATGGGGTTTTTTAAAATTTTAGATTTTTTATTTTTCAATTTATAATAATTTTTGGTCTGTAATTAAAACAGGATAAAATATACTATATATACTTTTTTGGAATTGTTAGAGATGATTTTATATTTTTTGATATTTTCTAAGCTAAACAGGGAATAAATATGCTCCTTTTCATTTTTATTAAATAGATTAAATGCAAAAAATACAAATTAAAAATAACAGCGTGAAAGCACATGGCATGAAGCATCTATTTCCTTTCTGTATGAAACCTTGGAAATGGTCTAAGGTAAGATCCCATCATAGAGATAAAAAAGAAGAAAAAGATAATTCTTGTTTTTTGACAATTTGGGAACGGAAGTAGAAGTATCATTTGGTTCTCCACGAAAGCAACATTTTTTTGAAATATATTTGAATGATTATCTTACTTAGTAATTAATAACCATTTCGTTTTGGTTTGGGATGGAAAAATGGAAGGAAAAAACTACAATACTATCGTAGTCAACTATACCGAATTATTTATCATATTATATATATTCCATGGGCAGATAGTAGGAATCGAACCCGCGTCTTCTCCTTGGCAAAGAGAAAATTTACCATTCGAATATATCCATATTTTCTTTGTTTCTGATACGTATGCATATGTCCACACATATATGACATATATGATATATCATATATGCGTCTAGATCATATTTGTGCAAGGCCGAGAACTATCTTAAGTTTCAGGGGGATTATTAATAATACTAGTCTTACTTATTATACCCAATTAATAACAATGAAATTATTTAATATTTCATTTATATCAAATGATTCTACTTCATCTTAATCTTAATAAAAATTTCAAAAATATATATAAATTTATTTAAATACTTTAATAAATCAAAATGGATTTCGATTTATTTTATCTCATTTCTTTATTAATATTTTATTTATTCATTAATGAATAATTAATATTAATATCTATTATTAGTATCTCTTATTTATTAATAGAATAATGTAAAATGGAAATTGAAAATCAATTTCGATTTCACTGAAATTTCATTATTATTGATTATTATCATAAACGGGAATTAATTCAGATTTCATTTAAATTGTCCTATAATCCGATTTTTTTTTAATTTATGAATGAAGATCAGTATACTCATATAAATAAATTAATGAAATTCAAATTGTTTATTTGGCCAAATTATGGATTAGAGGACTTAGCTTGTATGAATCGATATTGGTTTAATACCAATAATGGAAGTCGTTTTACCATGTCAAGGATACATATGTATCCGCAATTTAAAATTAACTGATAATAGATGATAGTAATTTAATATCGTATCAATTAGATCTAGAAATGAATCGATGAAATCCTCTTAGATACAAAGAAATTGAAATTATTCAATTTTGCAAATGTAGAAATATATTATCCCTTTTTATCCAATTATCCAAATCAAATTTTAAATTTTATTTGGATAAAAAATAAATACAAAATTTTCTGTATACTTAATTAAAATGACTAGTATTATTATATTATTAAATCAACTATTATTATGTTTATTATTCCTGATCGGTAAATAGAAAAAAGATACATATAAGAATTTCTTTATTTTATGGTCAAAAATTCATTCATTTCAGTTCTTCCACAAGAAAAAGAAGAAAACAGGGGATCCGTTGAATTTCAAGTATTCGACTTCATTAATAAGATACGAAAACCATACTAGGTATTTTAAATAAATAGACAAATGCATCGAAAATATATGTCTTGGTAGGGGCTTTTTTGCAAATAAAATAAATGATAGGGGTATAGGTGTAAATTTGCCAACATAATAAAACATTTATTTAATTTTTAAATACCATTTTACAATTACAAAATCTACTAGGGTATCTATGCAACTTGACCATCACATGGGAGTGCATGTGACGCAGCCTGGGAGGGACCAACATGCAAATACATAAAAGTCTAGGGGCCTTCAAGCCAATTTCACAAAAATATACAATGTTCATTTCATTGTATTGGACTTCAAATAAATACAAAAACTTGTAGGGGTGTCCCTGCAATTTGCTCAGCTCACGTAGGACGACACGTGAGCTGAGCTAGACTAGACCAAAGAGCAAATACAACAAACCACAAGGGTCCATTTGCAAAATTCCCCATTTATTTATAACGCTAACATTATTTACAGGACTAAAAAATGCAGGGTATGAATATGCAATTTATCCCAAAGGTACGCAGATCGAGCGGCGGGGATCTTTTCACTTGAACATGTGTCACTCATCCCTCGGCCCGTATCGCTTCGCCGATGATCGGTCTAGCTCAGATCTTGAATCTTCATCAACGAATGAAACATGGTGAGGTTGGACAGCCATGATCAAATCTAGGGTGCCTCCTCAGATCAGACGGTTGCTGCTTCGCTCGAAGAACAGGGAAGAAGGTCCCTGCCTCCGAGCTTCAATTGCTGATTTCTCCGTCTGCCGGTGGTCTTCTTCGATGGCGAGATGTTCTGCTCGTCCGGGGAGTTCTTCCGCATCATATGAGGGTCGAAAGAGGCTCTAGGATCTCACGGCGAGGTCAGGCAAGCTTTGGGAAAGAAGGACCTCCAGGTACCTGCAACTTGACTCGATTCGATCCCAGAAGAGCTACGTTGGCTTCGTGGCCTGCACAGGAAGAAAGCATGGCTCGAGGTGGTGCTCCTCGACCAGAAAATGAAGTTGTGTGCGTCAAGATAAGGTGAATGGTGAGGTCTCCGACGAAGCGACGGAGCGAGACCTTGATTCGCAGAACCACAGGGGCTCTGATTGGCCTAGGATGGTTGGAAGGTGGAGAAACGAAAGGGGAAGGATATGAAGGTGGAAGCAGAGTCGAAAACAGTCGGGCACATGTGGAATCGTTCGCCGGAGCGGAGCTCCGGCGAACTACGGGTTGACTAATCTACGTTAAACCACTAACCTAATGATTAATCTAATGACAGAAATAAAATGATGGAATAAAATTCTACCTAAAAATGTAAAGATGCACAGCTCTTACCCGGTTTTGATGCCAGGGAGTAGAGGTGGCCGGAGTTGGCCGCCTGGGTGCACCTCCGCCCTCTGTCGACCGCCACGAGCTCAGGGGATCCCCTCCTGTCACGATGGTGCTCTGCTTTTGCCGAGGCACAGGGTTTAGGGGGATGAAGATGACCAAAAAAGTAATGGCGGTCGGAGGTTTTTATTTGTATACAAAATGGGCACCCTTATTTGACCGGCGGAAATTGATGAATCAAAAGTATGCACAACGAATCTGAAGGCTAGGCGAGTATGTACAATGATTAATGATCATTTCTCGTGAAGGAAGCGAAGGTGATTGACAGATGTATCGACCGCGAAAAAATGCGGAAAAATGGCTGACCCCATTATGCCACATCAGCCGCTACACGACAAAACTATAGATTTTATTAGAAAATAATTATTTAAAAATAGAAAATGATTTTATTAATTTTTATATATGAAATAAAAAATGTTTATTATTTAATGTAGTATTTTAATATGATTTTTATTTATTTTTTGGTGTATTATTTAGTAGTTAATTTTTATTGGTGTATTTATAGGTATATTTGCCTATATTTTATACATTTTTATTTTTATTTTATATACTTTATTATTTTATTTTATTATTTTATTTTATATATCTAAAACATATTTTTATGAGTATAAATATATTTTTATTATATTTTTATGATGTAATTTGTACACTTAAATAAATAGATATGTATATTTTAGAGGTATATTTATAGGTATTTTACCTATGTTTTATATATATCTTTTTATTTTAATGTATTTTGTTGATTTTTATTTTGGTTTTATATTTTAATAAAATATAGATAGTATTTACAATTTTATAAAAATATAAAGAATAAAGAATAAAAGAATATAATTCCCTTTTATTTGTATACAATTAATAACATATGTATTTTGTCTATGCACATAGACTTATTTTATTTTTTTTGTTGATTTTATTTTAGTTTCAATATTCACCTATGTTATAAATAATTATTACAAAAATATAAAAAAATAAATTTATGAAAATAATAAATAATGAATAAATTGAATATTTTAATCAGTACAATGAGGGCCAAAAATCTAACTTTCACACAGTAACTCCAAAAAATATAAAACCACTGCCATTAAATAGCTTGTGAAAAGTTATATACAATTAGAGGTGATTTTGATATGTTTTGAGATTTGAAAGATATGGGTCTGGGAAGTTTGGTTTTTAGCTTTTTATTTTGTGTATAAAATGAACACTGAGTATTATTTTTATACAAACTCAATTTTATATTTTTATTTACATTATTATCTACAACTTTCATGTCCAAATTTATTTATTTGATGGATAAATAATTAAGAATAAAATATGTGTCTAAATGAATAGATAAATGAATAAAAGAATTGGATTTTTATTCCATTTTTGGCCCTTATCTCCCCCTACTTTATTCCTTATCGACCAACTCAATTCTTGACTTGGTGTCGGGGTTTAGGGTCATAAAATATCTTCAATATTTTATTCTTTTTCATTTCTTCTCTTTATTCTATAATTTTGATATTAAAAATCTTATTTTATATATAAATAATACAATAAATAATGAATGATATTATATACAAATTAATGTTCTTTATATACATTGTCTAGGGTTTTTAAGGTCAACATGATAGAATAAAGAATGATGACATGGAGTTTCATCAAGCGGGTATCTGACCCATTTGATTGTGACCCGCATTCGCCCCATTGTTATTGGGTCACGAGTCGACCCACACCATTCCAATTAGTATCCGATCATAACAGTCACCAAATTAATATCAATGGATAATGGATACACGTGGGTACCCGTAGAAGTATTGCCTTTATTAAAAGGAAATTGTGTGTTTATTGAATGAATATTGATCAAGGGACAAAATCGATAATTATATATATTTTTCGTAAACACTTTTTATCAACTTTGAAAGTCTAGATATGCTTTTGTCGTCGCTATTGTACTCTCATTTTTTCTTTCCAAATCCAAAATGAAAATTGAACCTTATAGATATGAAATTTGTATTTTGTTTATGACCTAAAATATCAATTTACCAACATATTGTCTGGTGAAACAGCGTATGAGTGACATGTTGGTGAAATATCGTCAACATTTCGACGAATCCAGTCCCAAATTAAAAGTAAGCGGTAGAAAAAGCATAGGGTGAAATTCACCATTTCAGTGGTATTTCATTACATTGGCGAAGTCGACAATTTCGACCACATACCGAATTCAGTAAAAATTAGAGTTATGGTTTTGTTTGGGTCATTGATCTCCACGGTTCAAAATGGATACATATATGGATACGTCGCATGTAAGTCATCAACATGTAAATTCAATATAATCTATATCATATTAATTTCTATTATTTTTTGTATCTGGTTTGTATCCATTTCATATCCGTATCCTTTTTAACGATTCAGTAGTACATTTTCCGTATTTCCAATATTTGTATCACCATCCATGTTATAATTTAAAAGAGATAAGAATAATATTTGTATATTTGTTGTACCTAACCATTTGCATCTTTTTGAATAAATTGATCGACAAAAGCTTTTAATCGGTGCCCGCGAGTACCGGTTAATCCAAACAGATTTTTTGAATGGGGCACGAGTCATAGTATAGTAGGTACCCGGCCCATCATTTTCAAATGAGTACTCGTGAATTTATGCTCAAAATGCACGGATCAAGCATATATTTGAACACCCCTACCTATCACTCTGCACAGAAACAAAAAATGTTAACGAAAGACCCAACTTCCCAGGTTTCAGCGAGTTCAGTTTTTCTCTAATTGAAAAGCTCTTGAATTTGACTGAGTCGCGTGAACTGAATGAAAAAACTGATCCTACTTTTATTCATTGGTCCAACAGATGGAAGGGAAACAGAACGATGAAATTTAACTTCGCATAAAGAGAGCACATCGGCAAAGATATGCTGCAAAAAGGATGAGTTTGGGACCAATAGTGACGATGGAGAGAGGAGTCTTTTCTAGCTGAAATTATCCAGATGTGTGTCCTATTTTTGTCTTACAGGTGGATCAGTAACACAAACATAAAAACAAGGAAAACATTCAAGTACCATCTATTGCAGGAAGGAGGGGGCGGCGATGCTGGGGGCCCTCGCGGTTTGCAGCAGGGTTTTCGCAGCCAGGAGGGGGGCAGGAGGGAGGTTGGTGCACGAGCCGTGGAGTTGCGCAGGAAGGATGAGGGACGCCGGTGCTAGGGGCCTAAGGCACAACATGCAGCGGGGAGTAGGGTGGAGCATGGGCTAGGGTCGGGGGCTCAATTTCGGCCCAAGCCCAAGGCCACCTTCGATATGGACAGGCTTGGGCCTCAATTTTGGCCCATTTTCTAAATCAGAACGATCTCGGGCCATCTTGGGCCCGAGCTCGATCCGATTTAGGAAATGAGCCAAAATTAAGGTCCAAGCCTGAAGCCCACGGGTCGACTCGGATTCTGGCCTGATAGTAGCCCGAAACTCACCCGTACCGTCAGTTTCGCCCGACCCCCTAGCCAATTTCCAAAACCCTAGCGACTAACCCTGTCTGCTGCTCCCACCTTCCCTCCTTGTACCGTGTCGTCCCCTCCCTCCCATTCCAATGCAGATAATCGTGCCACGCCACCCCCTCCCTCCTTCCCTCTCCTCCAAGAGCTGGCAGTCCAGCACGCCATCCACTTCTTCTTCTCCCATCGTAGCTACATCGGACACTACAGGTCCCCGCAGCGCCAGCGCGCCATCCCCCACTCCAGCACAGGCTACCGCACTACAATGCCCCTCTCTTTCCCTCCCTCTCTTCAAGATGCAAGCCACCCCCTCCAGGCTCCATCCCCTCCCAGTCCCCTCGAACCTCCCATTCTGGCGCCGACGCACGTGGCACAGCAGCACAGACCTTCTCCTCTTGTGGGTTGTCTACTTTAGCAACAGGCTCTTGGCAATGGATTAGAAATTGCAACCGGAGGAGGTATACCTCGATTTTATCATTTATTCTGTTGTTGTAATTTTGGATGTGAATGTTGATTGTAATTTTGAATATAAATGTGAATTTTAAATAGTTCATTATTAGATTGTTTTGCGAATGTACTTGTAATGTATGTATTTTTTATACCGTTTCATTCATCCCATGACTCGTCATGTATCGGCCCGGCCCATCATGACTCGAGTAGGGGCTCAGGCTTGGGCCCAACAACTGAGAAAGTAGCGGGTCTTGGCCCGACCTGTGGGCCTGATTTCACAGATGAAACTGGGTTGGGCTAGATTGGGCTTGGCCCGAACTCGGCCCATGCTCCATCCTAGGGGTGGGTGTCGATCAATGCAAGTGGAAGTCCAGGATGAAGATCGGGCCGGGCCGGCTAACCACGATCTGAAATTGGAATTGGGTCAAAATTAAGACCCAAGCCCGACCGTCTATTGCTCGGACTTGGATTATGTCGGCCCTACCCAATGCGCATCCCTAAACTTCTTGTTTTAATAATCGACTCAACGATAGGTTCGACAAACAATGACATTATGGCCACAGTGGTCGTGCATTCAAAGGGAGTGATTCCCTTGTGGGTCACGTAAGGCAAAATAATGCCCGTAAGAGAGTGATTCCTTTATGGGTCACGTAAGGCAAAATAATGTCCATAATGGGCATGCATTCAAAAAAATTCCCAAACTAAGCATGTATCGGCAAATGGTTTGTTGCATGCCTACGTGGCATGAGTGGCGGCAAACCCTTTGTCGAACAAACCCTAGGTGCAGAGTCTTCAAGAGCTATTGAAAAGGAGGGAAGAGACTAGACGATGGCGCGGAAAAAGGTGACGCAACCGCACCTTGCATGGCAAATGGTTTGTTGCACTGACAACGCGAGAGCGACTAGTTGACAGCGGCAGAGGTCCCCCATACCCGCCTAGCCCGCCACACCCCTCCCCTATAGATACCTATGGTTTTTAATTTTTTATTAATTTTTATTCCATAGTTTACGTGAATAAATTTAATTAAATTTCCAAATGAAATGATAATGCTTTTGCCATTGTATTGAAATCATTTGTAAGGCAGTGAGGTTTTCGATGATGATCTTACAATATTGAAATGAAATGAAATGCGATGATATGGTAGCCATTATTGAAATGAAAACATTTGTATGAAATGAAATGGTAATGTTTTTGATCTTACAAGCATGCTATTAATACCAATACATTACATTTGTATGATGATGTTACAAGCATTCTTTTGATGGACCACTTGGATGATCCACTTAGAATATGAATGTTTTATGCGGCAAATAAGTTAAGAATGTTTAACATTTGTATGATCATCTTACTTAGAGTTGTTGCCCTTTGAGTTTTTTAAAAGGGATTTTTACCCAGTAGACCTTCTAAACTTTTTAAATTACCTCTACGACCTTTTGCACAACATAATTACCTCATCGACCATGTAAATTACCTCAAAAATCCCATGGTCTTCAAATAGATTAACCGGAGGGTTCATGGGGCAAGAGTTGGCAAGTTTACGAGGCGAGGGGGAAATTAGGTTGTTTCAAAGGTCGTGGAGGTAATTGGCAAACTTTATAAGATCTGTCAGGTAATTGGCAAACTTTATACGTAAAGACTCCTCATATAGAATCTTATAAATAGCCAGTATTAGGATGGGATTATACGAAACAATTACACAATCACATAATGAATGTAATTATGTAATCAATGGGTAAGTAGTTAATGATTTATCAATTAATAAATGCAATTAGTAATAAGAAATTGTTGTATTAAGTGATAGATAGCCATTCATCTACCTTTATTCTTCCATTTTGTCACTAAATCATTATTAAAACACGTGCAAATACAATTAGCTTGTACAAATTACCATTCATTATTCATCTATGATTACTGTACAAATCCATGTATTTAAATCTATAATAAAAGGATAAAGAAAAGGAAAGGAAATAAATGATGTATCAAAGATATTGAATGATCCTAAACCTCGAGGCCGAGGTAATATTGACTTCATCGACAGGGAATAAAGAAGGGGGAGATTAGAGCCAAAGACTGTATATAAAACACTAATTATTTATCCTGAAAATAGCCATTTTTGCACTATTTTATTCTTCATTTTATACACCTCAAATAATAAAGTTTTCAAACATCAAACTTATACATATTAATACATAGAAAATTATAAAAATAATTGCCCATAAAAATAATGTACAGTACAACTTGGACACACATATGAAAAAGTCATAAACTGAATTTCGCATATCAATATCTTCTCCATATGAACTCAAAATTCACCAAACTCACCTCCATTGTATTCTAAATCAAATTATCTATCTAATGAAAGTGATTTCATTAAAAATATAATTAAAATACAACAATCAACTTTCTAGGGAACTATTGTATTATGTATCTGTGTATAATATTCTTATATATTATTCTTTATATTTTTATTCTCTTTATATTTTTAAATAGTTGTATGTATTATTTTAAATATAATAAAAATATAAATATAAAACCATTAAAAAGGTAATAAAATAAATAATATATTGCAAATATATAGATATATTATACCTACAATGTATATATACACACACACAATTATTTATATATGTAAATAAATTCATGAAAATAAAATAAAATAATACATAAATATGGATTTAATCATGTTATAAATAAAGAAATTATGTAAATAGGATAATAAGTATTAAAAATACAAAATAAAAATAAAATACACTAAAGACATGTAAATATACATATATTTATACATGTAAAAATTAACACCTAATAAATTAAGTTGTAAAAACAAATAAAAATCATGGTAAAATAGTTGAAAATGAGAAACATTTTTCATGTCTTGTGTTTTATTTAATAAGATCAATTACTATTTTTATACAATTAATATATAATTTTATTTATTATTGTTTATCTTTGACTTGGTTCACGTGGACCAATCAGGACCCTCCGAGTGTTGACCTCCAGGTCAACATTCCCCCACCCCCCGCCCTACACGGACCCTTTCTGACTTCTGTCAGAAACCCTTGAGGCCCTCACTTTCTCCAATTTTTCTACGCATCCTCCACGCCTCTTCTCCCCTCGCTTTCTTCATCACTTTTATTCAGCATACACCCCCATCTCATTTATGATCTTAACTTTCACCAACCACCACTCATCTTCACGCCATCTATGATTGAAGAACCCCTCTCCACCATGTTTATAAATAAACCTACTCCTTTTCCTTTCTTATTTTTTGGTCCTTCTTCACTAGGGTGATAGCAGCGAGGTCCGGCGAGTGTCGGCATAGAGAAAGATGGCCGGAGAAGCGATCCATCGTCGTCGAGCAGCCAGCTCCGGTGAAGGTCACATGCTCTAGGTATAACACCATGAGGAGTTGTTAATTTAGGTTATTTAGCTTGCAATTTTCATTCTTAACGTAGTTTAATCATTAAGTTAGTTTAATTCCAGTCATTTAGCGTGAAATCCCAAATCAAAGTTCGCTGGGCACTAGGCTTTGTCCAATGTTTCACCGTCCCCCAGTCGTTCCCATGACTCGTTAACACCACCATCTCGCTCCCCCTTTCATTGCTCCATTTGATACCCTCATCCTACACCCTTGATTCTGCACAAATCGAGGAGACCTATCTCCAACCGTCGCCTTCACCGGAGATACACCACCACCTCGCCCCTTTGCTCTAGTAGCTTCATTGTTGGGTCGAGGAGAAAGCCCTAGAGCCCTTGAGTGTTTGTGTGTAGGTTGCAATTCTTGAGCAGCCAACTGTAGTGAATTTGAGCTCCACATGAAGCTTCCAAATGGCTTGAAGCAAACTCGAACTCCATGCCTCAATCAGCGAGGCCTGGACTTATTTGAGCGCTCTTGCAGCTGCGCTGAGGTTCCAGGAATGTTTGGAGCTCATCAGCAAGGTTGGAGATCGTCGAAGGTCCGAGGAATCAACGATCGAAGGAGAACATGGACGTTATTCTTCCATGTTCTTCCTTCACCATTCAGAGTCGTTCAATCATGGAGCAGGCCCATATCTGATCTGGGCCCTTGGATTTAAATAAAGCATCGCCCTTTCTGAGTTGTTAGATCTTAAGTAGCGATGCATGCACCCGCTCAACCCTCCATATCGCGCCTCAAGTTCATACCAAGAGCCGCTCTTGGGGTAATTTCATCCAAGCCCCCATGCCTTTTTTGTAATTTTCTTTCATATAAAATTAAGTGTTAATTTTAGTGTAAAATGCATGTTGGACCTCAAACTTTTGTAATATTGCAATTTAGTCCTTCTACCTCGCATTACGTCACGTGAGGTGTGGTAATATTTGCATAGGCACCATTTACATTTCTAGACCTATTATTAAATGATATAAATGTTTCCAGAAATTACATTAGGTCCATGTTATTGAAACATTTATTTTCATTTATTTTGTGCATTATAAATATTTTTATTGCTCTAAAAATCATAGGAAAATTACCATAGATGCTTGACATCATGCTTAAGCTAGCGTAATTTTCATTTGGCATTTTAGCTAATTTTCCTATTTATTAAAAATAAAAAAGATGTATTTTTATCTTGTTTAAATATTAAAACCCGTAAAAATATAAAAACCTCTCAAAAAATCCAAAAAAATATATTATATATATTATTATATATTATGCCACATATCTAAAAATCCCTGAAAAATACAAAACATAAAATCTACAATAGTATAATCCTAAAAACACTATAAAAATTAGCAAAAATTATTTAAAAATCTAAAAATAGTTCTTTCTATATGTAAATATTCTTTCTATTTATACTATATACTAAAATTAGTTTTAGTAAAATTTAAACTTATTATTAAACTCAAAACAAACTCCGATATTTATTCTGTTCACTGTTTTGTTATATTCATTACTTTAAAAATACCTAAAAATTAGCAAAGATTCTTTAAAAATTATAAAAAATAGAGAAAAATAATAATCGTAAGAATATTTTATTTCTTGTATTTTGAGCATATTTTTATATATTTAAAAATATAATATCCTATATATGTATATATCTTATACATTAGTTATAGAGCCAAAGTAGTACCTTGGATTTACTTAAATCCCCAGGTACTACAAAAAGTTTTTTTACCCGAAAGCTACACTGGTGTCGCATGTTGAACATGCGACACCTGAGAAGTTTTTTTTACCTCGGGACAACAGCGATAGCGCATCTTCAAGATGCGAGATATAACACGCATATTGAATATGCGATTTGAGGCCTAAATAAGAAATGCGAGCATCGCATTTCCCCCCACGCAATCTCATTGCCAGACGACCGTCCCTGACGCCCTGCCGCCCATACTCCTCCCACTCGCCACCCGCCAACCTTGACCTCCCCATCTCTCACAAAGGCATATTTTGATCACTCCTAGCCTCGCAGAGAACTCCTTTTCCGTAGCTTCCTTCATCGGCACTGTCCTAGCCGCCACCGCCTCCCACTAGGGCTTAGCTGTTGCACAACACATTGAGACTTGGTAAAAAAATTTCTTGAGATTATTGTTTATATAATATGCATATTATTCTTCAATTAATGAATGTATTTAGTTTACTTGTACGTTGTGTCACGTATTAGATCGGAATGGATCCGTTATATTGTATGTTTCATTTGAAGGGTACACTTATTGGCGGTTCGACGACCAACGTACGGGGGTTTGTATTAATGCCTAATATGACGTTCGATGAACCGTAAGTTCAACATGGATGCCAATAGTCAAAAAATCCGATTACTACATCGCATCCCTCGAGGCCCAGGGGAAGAACCATCATTTTCATCTATTGTCGATGATGATTATGTGCAGGCAGTTTTTGTGTATGCTCGGACCATTGGGAAATCGATGCCTACTGACATTATTGTTGAAGATGTATCTGTGAGCGAAGTCCCCAATGTTGTGACTAACACGGGACCGCATGTTGTCCTGAGCACACAACCAACAGTTGTCCGTAGCACACAACCAACAATCTTCCCTAGCATACAACCAACAGTTGTCCCTAGCGCGGAACCCTCCTTTGACACTGAGGCGCCTATAACGTAGCCATGTACGGATCAGGAATGGCACATGAGTGACTCGTTGTTGCGAGATGTTAATCATGCTTTGCATGATTTCATCCCTTGGGGAACCGATGATGACCTGGAAGAAGGTAGTGAAGATGTCGACGATAATGTGGTAGACGAGGAGATCTGAGTTGATGAACAAAACACGCAGCAGATTGTACCTCGTTTACCCTTTTTGGGGGGTAGAGGATCCGATACTCGTTCAACCTATGAAGAGCACATTCGAAACAAGTCTCGACTTGATGGCGTCATTGACGAAATACGTAAGGGTAGAACCTTCAAATGTAGGGAAGATTTGATTTATGCTGTAAAGAAGTATCACGTTCCGGCACACTATGACTTCGTTGTGAAGGAATCCACCAGCTTGATATGGTCGGTTTTTTGCACACACAGATCGAATGGATGTGTTTAGTATTTACGAGGACATTTTAGAAAATTTGATGGAGTGTGGGTGATTTCGAAGGTTGTTGGAGCACACACTTGCATAAACCCTACAGTTAATCAGGATCATCCTCAGTTGGACTACAAATTCATGTCCAGATCGTTGCTAACTCTTGTGAGGGATGACCCTAATGTTCGTGTTTCAAGTTGTAGAGCTCACATCTACGAGATGTACAACTACTGGGTTACGAAGAAAAGGGCTTGAGATGCTCGAAGGAAGGCAATCGGAATTGTATTTGGTGATTGGAAGAAGTCATACGCTGAAATGCCTTATCCATTGCATGCAATGAAGGCTGTCATTCCAGGGACCAAAATTGATATCGAGTACAGCGACCACCCTGATCCTCGAAAACCGCATTGCCGTAGATTTGAACGATGCTTTTAGGCATTTGGGCCTTCCATCGAGGCATTCAAATATTGCCGTCCTTTGATTAGTATTGATGGGACCCATTTGTATGGGAATTACAAACAGAAATTGCTCATTACTTGTGGGATTGATGGAGATAAAAATATTGTTCCCCTTGCATTCGGAATTGCTGACGAGGAATCCGATCCTTCATGTAAGTGGTTTCTATCGTTGGTACGTATCAGGGTAACCGGCATGCGCTCTGGGCCAATATGTATCATTTCCGACCGGAATTCTGGAATAAAATCTGCTATGAAAGATGCTGACGTGGACTTATTAGAAACTTTTGCATACTGGCAGTTCTGTTCAAGGCATGTTACAAGCAACTTCAATACTGTTTTCAAGAACGGCTCCATGAAAGCGTTGGTTCAAGCAGCAGCATTACAGACGACTGCTAGAAAGTTCGCTTACTTTATGAGGAAATTACAAGAGTGGAACACAGAAGCGGGTAGATGGTTTTCGACTCATGATTGTCGCCGTGAGCAATGGACCTTGGCTTACGATGGTGGTTATAGGTTTGGTCAAATGACTACAAATTTGAGTGAAAGCTACAATGCAGTTCTCAAAGATGCTCGTTGCTTGCTAATTTCTGCATTGATCGAGAAGACTTTCTATAATTATGTGTCATACTTTAACCAGCATGCTGAAGAGGCAACCGCAGCCATTGCTGCAGGTCGCAAATTCACGCATTACGCATCAATAGAGTTGAACCGTTGGAGTGCAGCTGCAAACGGGCGTTACACATATACAAAGGAAGCCGGATATAATGTTCGAGGTTTCCAATGGTGTTCGACGGACGCAGTATAGTCCTCGCGGTCGCAAACAATACACAGTCAATTTGCTCCAACATAAATGCACATGTGATAAGTGGCAAATTTTCTGTATCCTATGTTCCCACGCCATTGCGGTCATTTCTAACCGTCAAGCAGAAGTGGATTCCTATATTGGAGAGTGGTACACGTGGCAAAACCAACTCAAAGTGTATGGAGGCAAATTCTTTCCTGTCGGTGATCGGGAATCATGGGCCCCTTTGGATTATCCAGAACTACGTCCTGACCCGAAGCGTAAGCGCGGGAAAGGTCGACCTCGTACAACAAGAATTCACAATGAAATGGATGTTAGAGATGTGATCCGACACAATACTTGTTCGTTTTATGGCGTATTGGGTCACACACACTGTGGATGTCCAAATAAAAGCGAAAGAAATTCTCAAGCATCCACCTCTAATGCGCAGACTGCAGGTAGAAATAAAAATAAATGTGGTAATTGTGGTGGCCTAGGTTACAACAAACAAAAATGTCCTGCTTCAAGTAAGTATGCTTCTTTTTCCTTTAATTTGCAACATAATTAATTCAATATTGTGTGCTTCTTTTTTAATGTTTGATAACAACACTTATTTTAAAGTACAGATGGATCCCGGTCCACTTGACCCTTCCGTTTTGACTCTTTAGGAGCGACATCGTTCACGTCGTGTCTTGGCTGACAATTTAAGTCTTTTAAAATATTTTTCTTTACTCGTTTTGGTTATAACAATTTTCTTGCAGGAATCTTTATTGTTACATTGTCGCTGTCGGGAGACTCATGTTTGTCGGATTCCTTTGGATGATCGACTCCAGGCATATGTAGCTCAAGCAGGCTTTGGTTGCATAGCTGAGCTTGAATTCATCACGCTAGATTAGCATTTGGTAACGGCTTTGGTTGAATGTTGGAGGCCTGAGATACACGCTTTCCACATGGCCAGTGGGGAGATGTCCATCACCTTGCAAGACGTCGCGTTTATCCTTGGATTACGGATTGATGGACTTGTTGTTACAGGGGAGACTACACCTGGAGCTACATGGGCGGATACGTGCGAGGAGCTGTTGGGTGTAAGGCCTCTTCCATCTGAGATCGTAGGCAGTAGGGTTTTAGCAAGTTGGTTATTCACCCATTTTGCAGAATTGTCAGAAGATGCAGGGGAGGTGGTCTTACAGAGGCATGCACGTGCTTACATCTTGCAGTTGCTTGGTGGTGTACTATTCACGGATAAGTCAAGATTGTTGATTTCCCTTATTGTGCTACCACATCTACACGATGTGGAGTACTCTGGGACTTTGAGTTGGGGATCCGCCGTACTTGTGTATCTATATAGACATCTCTGTTTAGCGGCGGACATGGCGACCAAGGAGATTGGAGGCTCGGTCATACTGCCTCAGCTATGGGCATGGGAGCATTTCCCCTACATTGCTCCTGTTGCGAGGGAAGGCCAACATTAGCACGGGCGCACGTTAGGAGTTCATTGGGCAACTGTGTTTGCGCATCGTCGACAAACTACACACGTTGTCAGACCATACCGCGATGCTTTTGACATGCAATCACCCGAGCATGTAATTTTGCATCCACAAATTAATTCAATTTCAACCCAAAAAATATTTATCTAAATACATTTTTCCCATGCAGGTCTTGTGGATGTCGTACACCAATGAAATCCGCGCAAGTCTCCCTCCCAACTGTCTTGAAGGAGAAAGCATTTGGAGGGTCTATGTACCGTTAATATACTTCCTCATTGTGGAGTATTACTTCCCGGACCAATTTCTGTGACAATTTGGCAGACGTCAGGACATTCCAGAACCTTGCTTTACCTTCGAGGAAATCCATGCCATCGACTTGAGGGGAAAGGTGCATGTGGATTGGAGGATGAAGCATTGGTTGTATATAGCTGAATGGGATGATCGGGAAGACAGAGTCGTTGTCGTCGACCAGTCCAATGGGATCTTCGCGATGCCCGCCTACGAGCAATGGTAAAGGATGATCACAAGAATATTTGTTGGACGATTAGGTGCAACTTTGGCAAGCAACGTAAGTGCTCTGGCAGACTTTGTTGTAAATTACTTAAAGAAGTTTCCATCAAATTAATCGATATGTATTTTTTTTCCTTGGATGCAGCTCGCCAAGTGGGGCCGGATATATGATATTGGACACGAGGAATGCCGTGAGATTGTGATACAGGCAAAAGTAGATATGGAGCAATGGTTGGCATTTCAATTTGCAGATGTCGTCACAATACATGAAGACCATGCTAATGTGGCTCAGGCGGAGGCCGGGCGAGGAAGAGGAAGAGGTCGGGGAAGAGATCGTGAACCGGTAGCGGAACCTGTGGACAACGAGGCTGCAGCTGGGGTAGATGAAGATCTTGTGTCAACGGAATTGGAGAGCGACTTCGTCACACCGGTTGTCGAGCGACCACGTGACGACATGCCAATATTGCAGGCACCGTTGAGGCAAGGCATGGACACTAGAGAAACGCAGCCTACTTACTACACGCCCACACCACCACCGATGCCTACCTTCGACGACGACGGTGCAGGACCCTCGCAAATCGACATGATAGACGAGACGAACCGATTGTTACCCTTCCATCTCCGTGATACAACGAGAACATATCAGTGTAGGAGAAAGCATTGAGTTGTACATGTAGTAGTTGTTAATATGATGAAAATGTATCTCCGTGGACAATTCAATATATCTATTTTGTGTGATTGTCTGTTTGCATCAATATATATCCTGAATGTGTCTCCGTGAATGTGCATCAATATATATATCGATAATGAAAATGTATCTCCGTGAATGTGTGTGCATCGATAACGCATATGGCGCAAGTTAAAATGCAACTACGAAAGAACTTCAACAAAAGATTATGTTAAATGGAGATTGGTAAATCGTATTTAAGCAGGGTAATCTGCAAAAAATACTGTATTTTTTCCAGGAAGAATCTCACATGTCGCATGTTGAACATGCGCCATATGAGAAACTTCCTGGAATCGTTCCAGGGAGCACCACATATGGCGCATGTTGAACATGCGCTATATGAGATACTTCCTGGAATTTTTCCAGGAAGATACTCAAATGGTGCAGGTTCAACATGCGCTATCTGGGAAAGTTCCTGGAACTATTCCACTGGATATCCAGGGAGATCAGTTTATATCGCATCTTTAAGATGCGCTACTTTTAGGCCTCAACTCGCATATTCAATATGCGTGTTATATCTCGCATCTTGAAGATGCGCTATCACTGTTGTTCCGAGGTAAAAAAACTTCTAAGGTGTCGCATGCTCAATATGCGACACCAATGTAGATTTCGGGTAAAAAAAACTTTTTGTAGTACCAAGGAATTTAAGTAAATCCAAGGTACTACTTAGGAATTTGGTTCTTAGTTATATTGTTTATAATATCATTATAAATAGATATAATTATATCTTTTACTTTAAAAATAAAAAGGAGATAAAAGTTTGCAAAATTAAAAAAATAAAAATATTAAAACAGTAATATACGTAATAATTAAAACATTGCAAACATTAGATATAATTTAAAACCCCACAAAAATCAAAATCAAAAAGACAAAAAGGAAACAAAAGAAATTAATATTAATTAGAAATAATTAATATTAATCCCCGGTCTATACATCCCGCTCCCTGTGTTCGACTTCTACATTGCTTACACCTATACACATCTTTTGTATAGTTATAATAAATTTTAACTCGCATTCCCAGTTATTGATCGCTTATCTGTTTGTGGGTTACTTTTTGATTAATTTAGGGATTAGTTGTCACAACAATTATCGGTCTATCTTGATAGGTCGGTAGACCGATTTCCTGCATTAAATAAATGGCGTTGTTGCTGGGGAGCGGCGGCTAATGGCAATTTTGTGCTCGATTTGAACGGCTAGAGATTTTTTATAATATTTTCAAATATATTTCTGAATGGAGCTGGTTGGAAGAAAAAGACTTACAATGCTTACAAAATGGAAGGAGATCTTTATACTTGGACACTTTATGGACTTTTGTGATGCTAGTGATCGTGTCATGTTTGTTATTGTTATGTTCAAATAAGGATCCCTTAGAAGGTATCTAGAGACCCTTCAAGTGGGTGGATATATTTTAGATGAGAGATCTGGAATCCCTAACTCTTCTTTTAGAAAATTTCTTGGTGGTGATGTTGAGAAGCATATAAATATTTTTTTATGGAAATAAATAAGTATCTAGATAGTATGTTCACCTTTCGTCATTTCTAGAAACTCCTCTTGAAATAGATATATTTATAAAACTTGTCCACATGAAAGTGAAGGATTGTAGATCCATATGCATAAAGGCTTACTTTCAATTGGAAGTATACATGGGTTATCTACATGTAGGTGAAGAATTGTAGGCCCATATGTCAGTGGCGGATCCAAGAATACAAGGTAGGGCACATCAATAAAAAACAAAATAAATAAAATTGCAAAACTCAAAAAATCAAATCATTATAAATATCCACATGCATATACATAAGAGAAGTTTTACACAAATAAAAATTTGAAAATTCATACATGTAATTAATGTTGACCTCGTATAGATATCATATTTTGAAAACAATTGATAATATCATCATCAGCAATGAAATCGAATATCTATCTTTCAATATATGTGAGCAAAGCATCACTCATTCATTCATCTCTCATTCGGTTGCGCAATCAAGTCTTGACAATACTCATGCTGAAAATGCTCTTTCAACACTTGCCGTTGCAACTAGTAAAGTCAATGCTAATATCATCAATAAATACACAAGATGATAAATAATATCCTTTTATGTTTTCATCATTTTTTCTGTAAGTTCCATCAAAAAATCTAACATTAAAAACTATGTATTATGCTTTACGTCATTAATGTATGTCAGCAATTCATTTTGAAGAAGAAATAAATATGTCGAAGAGAAATCCATTGGGTACAACATGGTAAGACGGATAAGCTTATGAACATCAAAAGTTGAAAATGAATTCTTTGGACTTTAGCATGACGCACAAAGAAGTAATTCAGTACTAGTCTAAGTGAAGCGATCATTCAATTCTTAAGCTTGCATATCAATAATAGTATAAAAAACCTGAACACGATAACGATGTAAAGCGGTAATTTTATCAACTTTACGCCTTGATCATCCTGCAACTGTGTATGAATCATCATTACATGGAACATCGATGTTATTTTTCTTATAAAATAAATAAACTTTTTCCATTAATGAAGTACACCCACTATCTCTCATCTCCTGCAAGCATTGCTTTGCAAAAGAAACCAACGACATTGTATTAATAATATCTTGGTCTTTCCTCTGTAGTGATTGTAAATGTGCATATGTAACAACCAAAACATCAATCATTGAGTGTAAGCAGAAAATATATTCAAAATCTTGTCACTTACGCAAATATTCGAGTGCTTCTCCATATTTGCCTAAATTCTTGTTCGCTCTCAAGAACTCCAACACGGTAATCATGTAAGGATATAAGTCAAGTAAATTTATCAAGCACCTGTAATGCGAACTCCAACGTGTACCACCAGGACGTACAAAGTTTTTCTCTTGATTTACACATGTTCCTGTTTCAAGTTCACTCGAATCAAGTTCTTCAGCAATTCAAATAGCTTCCGCTTCTTTCAGTAATTCAGTTTTCTTGCACGAAGTTGTAAATAAACTTGATAACCTTGCTACATTGGTAAAAAACATATCAAGCAGATCATGATTTCTCGTAACTACAACCATTGCCAATTAGAGTTGATGTGTGAAACAATGAATATAATAAGCGCAACTATTCTCCTTCAAAATAATACTTTTTAAATCATTGAATTCACCTTGCATGTTGCTTGCTCCATCATAACCTTGACCACGAAGTCTTGCTACACTTAGACTATATCTTGCAAACACTTCGTCGATTACCTCTTTAAGTGGCATGGTACTAGTCTCACGGACATAGATTAGTTCAAGAAATCTCTCGATCAATTGACTTTTTGGATTAACAAATCTCAAGACAATGGCCATTTGCTCTTTATTTGATATATCTCGAGACTCGTCAATTAAAATAGTGAAAAAAATAGCCACCAAGTTCTGTAAGAATGATCTTCCGTGTTTCCATAGCACATGCCTTCATCACATCTTTTTGTATCTTAGGATATATAAGCTTATTGTTTTCAGGAGCATTTTCAAGTACAACACTTTTTACATCAATGCTGACTTTTGCAAAAGCTTTTAGTATGGTCAAGAAATCACATTTATTAGATGACTCTTCATATTCATCATATCCTCGAAAAGCCAATCCTTGATAAAGTAAAACTCAAATAACATTAATGGCTGCAAAAGGACGTGTTCAATAATCTCTTTTAATATGGTCATCATGCATATGCATTGTTGTCTCAATATGTTGAGCATGCTTCATTAAATTCTCACATTTTCACGAGTCAAGTTATGAGCATTGTTAGGACCTCCAACATGTTTATCTAGCTCACTTTTATCTTTCCATTTATTTCATCCTTTGAAAATGAATGTATCACTACCACCTTGTATTGTGTAATTTGTCCTTAATAGATAACAATATCAACAGAAAGTATCATCTTTTACTACACTATACTCCAACCAATTAGGATGTCTTTGAAACCACGCAGGATTAAATATTTGTTCCTTCTTTCCAATTTTCTTAAATGAAAATGTATGATTCATTAGTTGGCATGGATGCATTTTCATATATGCTCTTCGAACTTCATCTTGAATATTGGGGTGATAGGTTGAAAATGAAACACACAATCCACGATCAATAGGCAGCTCAGAGACATTCACATCGATACAACATCTTTTTGTACTTGATTCTCCAACTTTATTTTCCTTTGATGGTCCTATGATTTCTTCATATGAAGAAATTGGATTGCTTATTGGAATCTGAGATGAGGGAGACGTAGGCTTTTTTATAATAAATTTATCCATTCCTACATTATTAAAAAACACTTAAAAATCATACAAGCATACAAAAGATAGTCCATTATACCTTTTGCCTTTTTTACCAACTTCAATTTATTAATGCACTATATGTTATATGAAAACCTATCATAAAAATTTCAAATATTGCCTACAAACAAAGAAACAAACTTTTGTATACAATATGAACCAAAGAAACAAGCTATGATAGAACGATGCCTTCACAAGAACAATATTTAGATGTCTCAATCTTCTATAGTGTTGAAGCTAAAGGATGATTGCATACAGCTCATCCCAAAATTCACTCTTGTGATCTTCACCATTTAATCATCTATCATATCTATGATACATGTATTATTCATCTTAACATTAGAGATCACGTCACTATAATGATATAAAATCAATGTCAAATGGCGTGCATATAACAAGAAATAAATAAACGAACATCACATGTTCACAATCAAAAGATCTGCATCTTTACAATATTTAATATTTATCACCGATTCACCATGCATGAGATGAGATGAGGACTTAGTTAGTAGTTACCTTACCTTGCGTGGCCGATATTGAGAGTGTGAGACCCGACTCCAGAATCCGGTATCAAGTCTTCAAGTTCAAGAGTATGTATTTGTATGGTGGTAGTGATCTGAAGACTCCAAATCAGACGAGCAACAGATTGTTCGTGCCTTCGTTGGTGATTTTAGCAGGAGAGGAAGGGACACGATTCCACGAACACTGAGCCAGTGCGAGTCGTGCGCCGGCGGAGATTCTGGCTAGATGAGCCATGGGTTGTGGTTCATTCAAGGGTGACTCGAGAGAGAAAAGGGCATGAAACATGTATGATGGTTACCAGGTCAGACGAACAGTCGTTGGACTTGCGTGTCAAGTGGTGTGCTGCATAGTTTCTACGGAGAGGAGGGGCACGGATTCCTGCAAATGGAGCAGTTGAAACGCTTCCAATTTTCCAGGGTGGGTATCTCACTCGACCCCAACATGGGTTCACCCTCCAATAAATAGGATTTCAAAATTCCAAGGGGGCATGTTACCCACTCGGCTCGTGCGTAGGTCCGCCTATGCCATATGTATAAAGGTTCATTTTCAACTGGAAGTATATAGTGGCTAATTTCAAATTGATTACACTGGCTAATTACATTTTCAATAGTAGGCAAATGATCTTCCTTCACGGCCAAATGAAGAACCCACATCAAACTCATGGCATTACAAGAAAGATGACTTGTAGTGACAAAACTATGACGGGATTTTGATGGTTGCGGTGATGGTGACGGTGCAGTGGTACGGGTGGTAGGTGGGAGGAAGGAGAAAGTGATAGGTCCAATGTAGGTGAGGGAAAAGAGTCTGCCATCAAAATGAAAGTTATAGGTCCACTGCAGGTCTTAAAGACCGGGCGCGGATTGCCTGCTGTAAAGAGGATTGAGCAGACTCCACTGCACCCTTTGGGGCCGCTAGATCACGATCGAGCGGTTCCCATGAAATCCCTTGATCCGGGTCCACAAAAAGTGGGATTTCATGGAAACCGCTCGATCGTGATCGAGCGGCCCCAAAGGGTGCAGTAGAGTCTGCTGCAACCCTTTTCACAGCAGACGATCTGCGCTACCTAAAGGCCATCTATCAAACACAAACTTTTACATGCCAACTCTCTTAAGATATGTCATCAAAATAAACTAATATATAACAAGTAGTTTAAGACATGGTGTAAAAAATGAACTGCATGTCATGAGTGATGCAAGGAAATCTACTCCAAAATTTGGCATACGATGAGTGTCAGAGAGTTTTTGCATCATGCACAGAGATGGAGTAACTTCTGATTCACTCCTTGTCCAATAAACAACCCTAAATCTTATGTGATTGTTGATGGTGTCATGCCACTTGGGATGACTAGGTTTTTGGGCACTCTTAAATTATTTTTTGTTTTCTCTCAAGAGAATGGGTCTTTATAACATCCATTTGCACATGCTATATATATATACAAGAGTTCAAAACTTGTTATATATTTATAACATGATGTATGTGTATAGCATTCTTTCAGATTTCGTGAAATTTTTATGAAATTTCGTCGAAATTTCGGTTTCGACAAGGAACCGAAATTTCGAGCAAAATGGCGATATGAGATAATGTTTCGGTCATTTCTTCACAGAAGTTGCTCGATCTGGGCGAAATATCATCGAATTTACCCAAATTTTGACAAAATTTCAGTGAAATTTCGTTTCGACATGGTACTGATACGATACCCAATATTGAAATTTAAAACCATGGTGTATAGGTGCTTAAACATGTTATATATGTACAAAAATATGAGCAAGGATGTTATATATGTATAGATTGGGTCTAGGTTTGTGATTTCCTTATGGAAGCTTGAGCTCAAACACAACCTAAACATGAATATAAATACAAATACAAATGTATGTGTTTTATCTTAGTCGAATAAGTCACCATCTCTAATATTTTTCAATATACATATATAAAAGTTCAGCTCGATTTTTCGTTTCCCTTCGTTATTTTAAATTAATGTACTTATATGTATCTCCGATAAGTAAAAGTTATCACCACAAAAGAGATAACCCCTAATCGATATAAATCTCTAATGTTCCTTGTACAATCCACATCTTTATGGCCCACCATATTTCATGGTGTCCCTCTCCATAATCCATGTATGAAACCATTGGGTAAATTTCAGTGGCGGATGTAGGATTACATACTAGATGGAGCAACACCGATAAATAATAATAATAGATAGGATGCAATAATAAAAAAAATAGAACAGTATAAACATCCATGTGCGTGGAGATATATAAAGAAGGGTTTTTATCAGTTGTTCCCCTCCGAGATATTGCAATATCAGTTATGCTCCTCTTTTTTTGGGAATATCAGTTGTGCCCCTGACTTCTTGTCACTCTATCACTTATGCCCCTCCATTAATCTAACCATCAATGAGTTGAACTTAACCATGATTTTTTTCAAACCGTGATTTGGTTAGGAAGGGTAAAATGGGAAACTCTCATATTCATCCTCTTGTTCTTGAGGAGATGATATCGAGAGGAGCAGCAAGCGGTGTCGAGGGCGGAGGAATAAGTGGTTCCTCCACCGTCCTCCCCCTCCGGCCAGCGATGTCAAAGGCGGAGGAGCAAGTGTTTCCTCCACCGACCGCCCCTCTATCTGAGCGCAAGAATGAAGATAAACCAACTACTGCCAAACACCTGCTGAATCTTATGGTTCTTATCCCTACATGCAGGAAGGACCGAGCTTCTCTCCAGCCATGGCGTTGGCAGGAGTTGGTAGGATGCGAGAATAGGGAAGAAGGTGATCTACTGGCGGGGAGGCGTGGGGGTGGAGCAGGGGCCCGGGGGGGTGGAGCTGGGAGGGGGGGAGGAGAATGATGGGGCAGAAGGGAGGAGGTCAGGGATGGAGGGGGAGGCGCAGGGGCGGAGCTGGGGCCCATGGGGGTGGAGCTGGGAGGAGGGGGAGGAGGAGGAGAAGGATGGGGCTGGGGGGAGGTGACTCATGGCGCAAGGGAGGAGGTCAAGGATGGAGGAGGGGGAGGCGCGGGGGCGGAGCAGGGGCCCAGGGGGGTGGAGCCGGGAGGAGGGGGGAGGGGGAGGAGAAGGATGGGGCGGAGGGGGAGGTCGGGGACGGAGTGGGAGGTCGAGGACGGAGGGGAGGATGTCAGGGATGGAGGAGGGGGAGGTGCGGGGCTGGAGCAGGGGCCCAGAGGGTGGAGCTGGGAGGAGGCAGCATGGGACCTTCTCCTCCAGTCAACGACGTCAAGGGTGGAGGAGCAGGTGGTTCCTCCACCGACCACCCCCTCAAGTCCGCGGTGAGGGTGGAGGAGCTAGGGTAGCGAGGGGATGAGCAGGAACGAAAGGGGATCGGGGGCGGCGGGGCTGGGGAGGCCGGGGAGGAGGAAGAGGATGGGGGAGGAGGAAGAAGAAATTGATGAACTTTTCAACCCACTTTTTAAAATTTAATTCCTGATGTGTCCTCTTAGTTAACGTCCGTTTGCGGTGGGGATAGACAGCAACTAACCCGGGGGGCATAAATGATAGAATGACAAGAAGTCAGGGGCACAACTGATATTACAAAAAAGGGAGGGGCATAATTGAAATTGCAATATCTCAGAGGGGCACAACTGATAAAAATCCGGGCACAACTGATAAAAATCCTATAAAGAATTACGCATCTAGTTTTTATATTTTGAAAATACATGTCTATAATAAAAGCACCTAAGGGCATCCACAACATTAAAGTATGGATGGTAAAATGATTTGATTATGATTGCATTAGACACTTTTGGTAAAAAGATGTTTTTTTGGATAAGCATGCATATGTTCATGTGAAGTACAGATATATTGCAGTATTGTTGCATGCGTTGGAGTTGGAGACTTGGAGTGTGAGACTAAATCTTACCATGATGAGAAACTAGATGCATAGTATGTCCACGAATGATTGAGAGTGTAACGGTGCAAACGGTACGGTGGATCTGTAGGGAAACTGGACCACAACAAGTCTGATAGATAGGCGAGGCTGCGAGGGAGCCAGGGGTACCGAGACGTGCTCCTAGTCCTTGCATGGCACATCCGGGACTAAAGAAAGGAAGGATCCTTGTCCATTTTTAAAGGGTTCAATGGTGCTCCCCGCCCCTATTTGTCCGCAAATTTCTTATTTTTTTAAAAAAAATATCACCATGTATATTCATCTATATATCCCTCCAATACGTCATTCGAATTTCGTCAGAAACAGATACTCTTATGCCCTCCATCTAGAACAGGTCGATTACAATAATATTCAGATCGTTTAAATTACATGTTCTAGATGGTGGGCATAGGAGTCTCTGTTTCTGACGAAATTCGAATGGCATATCGGAGTTATATATATATATATATATATATATATATATATATGAATGTACATGTGATATTTTTCAAAAAAAATAAAAAAAATATGGAAAATGGGGCGGGGGCATCCATGTTGGTTGCCCTTAGGGGGAGCCCCATTTTTCCATTTTTAAATACGAATACATTGTGGTATGGATATTGACAGGAATTAAAATTATTTTACCATATCCTTAAAATATGGATAATGATGTAAAACAGATATTGATAGCATACAGATAAAATTTGAAATACATAATAGATTAACTTAAATATAAATGAATTGGGTGGAAACGTGTGATATAAATATACTAAATGCGATTATATAAAAACAATTATGCCAAATATGGTGAAAGAATGTATATATTTGTGTTATATATGGTTAAAAATAAATTTACAAATATATTTTTATATTAAAATGGATATACGATCATCGGATAAGGATGTTTGTAAATATCAAAGTGATATCTATATATGTATCCATTTTAAAACGAATACGGATACGGATGTGAAAAACTTTATACGGATGCTTGTTCCATTGGCATCCTTAGACAGAGGCACAGTTCTAATTCTAAATTCATAGATGATGGTGGGTACGCGTGTGGATTTTCAATTCCTAATTCTTGAGTGAGGGGAGGGGGGATGGGGGGCCCAACTGCATATTGCAACTTTTTATATTAGTGGTTAATGGGATAAAATAGGACAAATAGAGAAGTTAGTGGAGCATGTGTCCCCCTTAACCAAAACATATGACCGCCCATGGTAAATTTCGCATTCTCAGGATCGATTCTACGTTGGCTACATGGGTACTCCTTGGGTGCATGGGTCTCCGCTGAGTGACCAGATACCCCTTGGAATCACTTATTTAATAAATAAGTTGGTTTCGTTAGTAATTTTATAACTCGATATGGGTTTAGATACCCATTTCAAACATGGCCCATTTACATCCCTAGGTATGAGTTTAAATTGTTCTAAGAATTTATAACGAGTTATATAATTTGTCACTGCTATTTTATCATTTCATGTTATATACTTGTAACCCCTTCTACTTTCTCATGCGTCTCATCCTAGAGGGAGAAAGTTATATTCTCTTCTTTCTTATATTTACTAGGGTGCATATCCATGCTTCGCGGCGGAAAATAAAATGTATCATGCATTATATTAATCGTACCACGTGTAGTGGTTCTTGTCTTTAATATGGTTATAAATTAACCTATAATTATCGTAATTATGTTATAAAAAAGACCAATATAGCATTTAGAAATGAAACTGAAAAAAACATAAATTAGAACAAATATGAGATATTTATTCTTTTTCAATAACAACTTATATTTGATCCTTATGCAAAATACATTCCAACTTGTCATAATATTTTAAGATTAAAAAAATCTTATCCGTTACAGTTAATTGTGATAAGAGTTGTTTTCATTGCCATTAAATTAAAATAAGTATTATCTTAGATGGATAAATTATATACATAAAATGATGGCATATAAATTCAGCAGTTAACAATATAGAACATATAAGATCATAATGCCACTCATAAGGAGAAACAAAATATTAGCAATCAATTGTCATATTTAAACCTAATTTGATTAAAAATGTGATGAAAAATATAATTATCACAATTTATTTGAATAAGAATGCAACTTATTAAATTTATTTGTGGTACGATTTATTATCATACACTACTAAAGTCTGGGATATTTTCGACATAGCATTAGCGGCGGTTAGGATATCCGCCGCTAATAGTTGGCCATTTGCGGCGGTTTTTAGGTTAACCTCCGTATAAACATCTTCTTTTTGCGGCGGTCATTAAAAACCGCCGTAAATGAGCTTGTATCTTATTTCCCAAGTCGCCCGTCGCCTGCCCCTTTCTCCCTTTCCCCTCCCCCCCGCAAACCCTCACCGCACCCCCCTCTCCCTCGCAAACCATCGCCGCCAACCCCTCTCCCCCGCAAACCCTCGCCGCCCACCCCTCTCCCCCGCAAAACCTCGCCGCCCCCTTTCCCCTCTCCTCCGCAAACACTCCGCGCCGCCAGTGCTCCTCGTTTCCAGCCAAACACTCCGCCCCCAGTGCTCCTCGCCATCCACGCCGCCCCCTGTGCAACTCGCCGCCCACGCCGCCTCCTTGTCTACGGTTTCGATCTCCGGCCCCTTCTGGAATCCGTCAAAGGTATAATACCTCCCGATCTCTTTCACGTGTATAATGCAGAATTGTTTTGCGTATTTATATTGGTCCGATTAATAAACACTTGCATATACCAATCTGAGTATAATGTTGAATTGTTATGATAATTTTGGATCATATTTTCCACATGGTTTAATATTGTATATTGTGGTTCTTATACATCGAACATGGTTTGAAAGGTAGTGGCTAATACATTGCATGACGAGGAATTGTGATTAGTTTATAGATGGATAACATATACAAGTAGTTGGTTGTTTCATTTAGTATAGCTTATGGATATATTTTGAAAATGTTAACTAGTTGGTCATTGGTCTCTATGAGTGCAGCATACTTCTCCTTTAATGATATTTTTCACATAGAGAGTGATGTTTACCATAATTCTCTATGATTTAAGAAACAAGAGAACAAAGCGAGTAAAATAGAAAGACTTCATTGGGACAAACATTACCAAACCATAGGTAAGGCACTTCTATATAATATACTAGAGCCTTTTATTTTGATAAATAAAGTGTCTACCTCACATTCTTAAAAATCAGAGTTAATATAATATAGTGTCTACTTCACATTCTTAAAAATCAGAGTTAATCTAAAGCCGGTTATCTTATCATACCAGGTAGCAAGTAAATGGAGACCAAAAATTCAATTAACTTAATACATTAACAATGACAAGTTTGGGAGGGGGTGTTCAAGGGTTACACAATACACGATCTATCCATCTTGTGATGATGCGGTCAGGGATAGATATGTTCTATTCATTAACAATGACAGGATCAAGACTATTTAAGTTCCATCTATTACAAAGGAATTATCTAAAGTAACCACTGATCATGTTATCTAGTCTACCTACACCTTCACTCGTCTAGCTCTTATTAGCCTTCACTCGTGCAGATGTTATTAGCTCTTACATCAGTCTCTAACAATTATTATTTCCTTGTAAGGTCTTAAGCATGGATAAGTCATGGTTAACGAAGCGAAGGACAGATTATCCTTCGTACAAAGCTGGAGTTCTGACATGGTTAGAGTGGGCATTTCACATTGACCGAAAGAGATTTAGGAAAGGAGCAAACTATGAGATGATTCCTTGTCCGTGCAAGAAATGTTTGAATGGATACTTACAAGAAAGGGATACCGTGTTAGAGCATGTCATTATCAACGGTTGGTGGAACTTTTATATCAACTGGACGGTTCATGGTGAGGAATTTGCGGAGGCATCGTCATCGGTAGATGGTGGTTTTCAATTTGAAAGTAGTGGACAACCAAATGAAGCTGAATTCATGGAAGATGTTCTTGATCGTGATCATGATCTTATTGAATTGATAGAGGATAGTGGTCAATTCTTCACATTTTTGAAAGATGTAGAAGAACCAATTGTCCCAGGGAATAAGATGTCTAGATTGAAGTTCTTACTAGAGTTATTCCGAATCAAGGCTAGGAACAAATTGACCTCAATTTGTATGAATGATATTCTTGAACTGATAAGACAATTATTGGAGGCAAAGGATGGTTTCCCTAATAGTTGGCGGGATGCAAAAAAAGAATTTCGAAAGTTAGGACTTCAATCCGAGAAGATTGATGCATGTCCGAATGATTGCATTCTTTTTCGAGATGCTTATAAGAATTTGGATAGTTGTCCGTATTGTGGTGTATCCAGATATAAATGTGATAAAGCTGGTGCCTCGCGCTCAAAGCTAATACCAAGTATTGAAGGACTATGTTCTAAATCGATCTAAGCCAGAAGGATCAATTGTAGAGGGATACCTTGTTGAAGAGTGCATAACCTTTTGTCTAATGTACATCGAAAGTGAGGATCATCGTTTCAAATGTCTTGAAAGAAATGATGCTCCTTACAATGAGTTTGATGATGATCGGCTTTCTATATTTGAGATTCAAGGACGAGCATTTAACAAGACAATCCTCCTACCTATGAATGACACAGATCGACGATTAGCCCACGTGTATGTGTTGAAACAAGTACCTGAAATCGATCCATTCTACAATGAGTTGAAACACTCACATAATAGAATAAAAAGGTGCGAAACTACTTTTATTGAATGGTTTGCAGAAAGAGTCGAGCGAATGAAAAGGGAAGATGATCCTCGTTGGATAACAGATTTTGATATGCTAGCAAAGAGACCTTTCAGTTATGCTTACAGGCACAGTGGGTATATAATAAATGGTTATAGATTTAAGAGCTTCTCAGAAACCAATAATAATAAGGCAAATATTCTCTCTGGAGTGTTTGTAAAAAGCAATATATCATCAGGTTGTGATGGTTATTACGGGCAAATTAATGAGATAATTGAGATGAACTTCCAACATGATCGAAGAGTAGTACTATTCAAATGTGATTGGTATGATGTATTCAAAGATACTGCATTTAAGTTAGATCCAAACTATGGATATATAAGCCTTAATAAGAGTAGAACCATTCTCGATAAAGTAGAACCATTTGTGCTAGCATGCCAAGCAGACCAGGTATTTTATGTTCCAGACAACGCGCATCCTGGTTGGATTATTCCAATAAAGGTAACTCCTCGAGGCTATCGAGTGCCTGTTGAAAATGAGAATTATGAAGAAGAGGAGGCTTATCAAGAACACGTAGAGATATAAAGTACAACATTCTTCTTTTTTATTTGTTTAATTATTCCTTCTTGAATTTAAATTGTTGTTAATGAAGTTTATTGTAATACCTCATTTATAAATGTAGATGGTACGTACACGTTTTTCTAGACGACATGAGCCAAGCGAGCTTGAAGAGAGAGTTGCAGAGGAGAATGCAGAGGAGAATGCAGAGGGGAATGAAGATATACATGACACACATGAGAATGAGGGCACTCAAGCTCCTTCTGATATTGCAGGACCATCATCATCAGGTATAAATGTGCATATCTATGTTTCTTACTTAAATTGGCAGTGAATGTAATATTTTTAGAAACAGCTCCTCAACAAAAAGGAAGAGGTCGTGCCAAATGCAATCAATTAAATAAACTGAAGCCAGGTGAAAGAATAAAAGTTCAAGTGACCAAGGGTGGGCAAGCTATTGGAGATTACAGTGGTCTTTTTTCTATTCGATTGGGAATCACTGCGAGGATGCATATCCCAATGAGTACCACCGACTTTAGAAAAGTCCCACCAGTAGTGAGAGCTGCTATAATCTCAGACATGAAGGTAAATGAAATTAAAGTTAAATAAATTGGTCATATCTTTTACATGACTTGTGTTTTTTTGTGTACCCAGAATGTATTTGATTGGGGTGATGATGCTGACATCGAGGAGGGGATTCTGCAACGAGCAAGAAAAATACATCGGGACGTACGCAGTAGAGGGAAGAAGGTGGGTAATAACTTAACCATTTGTTACATTTGTTTGTGTAGTGTCTTGATTGCATGCTAACTATTCCAAAAATGAAGATTTTCGACCAATTCACATCCGAGGCTGAAGCAAGAGCCAATCCACCTTTGGGATGGCAACATGCAGAGTGGGAGGCTGCCATTGATTTTTGGACCAGTGAGGAGTTCAAGGTATAATCAACATAGATGTAAATATATTTAGTATTTTGAATCTTTCTTTACAAATTTTATTACTTTCTTACGTACAGAATATATCTCAAACAAACACGGCCAATAGAAGAAAAGCTCCTGGTCCCACACATACCTTGGGAAGGACAAGTTTAGATCAGTTAAAACACATCCATGTAAGATCCATTTAGTTTTGTTCTATTGTAAATGAAATAGTTGCTGATGTATTCTATAATTATAGGCTGCATCAGGGGAGATGACGGATCGAGTGAGACTTTTTGAGAGAACACGGCAGTCGACAGACAAAGAAGGAAATAAGTTTTTTATCCATGAGAGTTATGCAGAAGCTCATGTAAGTCAAGCTTTCATTTTAATCCAACTTTTAAAAGGGAAGGGTATCTATAATTGGATGAATGACATTCAATTTGCAGGGTCGCATGGTAGAGTTCATACAGAGTCAACCTTCATCAGACCATGCGACTCCAGAACAATTGGGTGAGGATGCTTTTCGCCACGTCTTTCCTCCTGCTGCCCAACATTCAGGACGGGTTCTACTTGGTGGTGCATCTTCCACCAAGACAAGTTGGTATGGACGAATGGGTGGTGGGCCATCGCAGGAGGAGTTCGAGAAACTTAAGGAGACAGTTGTGGACTTGAGAGATGATCTGGATAGGGCACATGAGAGGGAAGATCAACTGCGAGATTTAGTGTAATAGAATACCCAAACGATGCAACAAATGCATAGGCTGATTGAAGAGCTGAGTAGAACGAACCATGTAGTTCCGCATCGTGAAAGCAACGATAGCCCTCCCCCTGGCGACAGTGATGTTGCACCTCATAATTAGCTAGCTACTATGTTATATATCTAGAATCATGTAAAAACATATGTTATGGAGAACATTTCCTTTGTGGAAGAACTTGTTAGAAAGTTGTAATATGTGTATGACTTACTTGTTTTTGTTATTTGTTTCCAACCTTGCATGATGTGACTTGCTTGTAGATCTATGTTATGTTGCAATATATACTTGCTTGCAGATTTAGAGAAGCTCAATTACTATGTTATGTTATGTTGCAGATCTATGTGAGTTGTAATATGTTATGTTGCTATGTTATGTTAGACTGCTAGCAGAGGTTCTGTTCTGGATTTTTTTTTGCGGCGGTTACTATTTGCAGCGGTTCTTAATGACCGCCTCAAATAAGCTGGTATACTTGTTGCGGCGGTTTGTATAGGCGGCGGTTACTGTCAACCGCCGCAAAAGGTATTTGCGTCGGGGTTATTTGCGGCGCTTATTAGCGGCGGTTTTTTACTTATTTGCGGCGTATATTAACCGTCGTAAATAGTCCATCCTCTTGTAGTGATAGCCTTTAAAGTAATATATGTATTATCAACTATGAATGTATATCATATACATAAGGTCGGCAAGTTTAAATTCAATATTGTATAGCTTAGAACACACATAAAAAATGGCTTATATTGTGTAATAGAATATCAACAAATAGGCATAGTATTTATGATTTAGTGTGAGTAGAAATGTGACCAATAATGTTATTATCACAACTTTTATATCCAATTACAATGAATTTATGAATGTGAAAGTGGATAAAACTGACTATAGAGTACAAAGAAATAATACAAACACATATGTATATATATTTATATTATAAATATAAAGAAAAAAATATGAGATTTATACTTTTTAGTTTAATAAATATATTAGAAGAAAGAGAAAAAATGTTATAAATAGTAATACAATACGAGGATGTGGAGCTTGCACCAAGGTGCATGTAATTTTACATGCACCGAGGCTTATATCTTCCACATTTTCTACTTTTTTGAAAAATACCACCATGCATATTCATCTATATATTCCTCCAATATACCATTCGAATTCCGTCAGAAACAGAGACTCCTATGACTTCCATCTAAAACTGGCAATTTTAACGGTCTTAGAATTGTTGTAATCGACCTGTTCTAGATGGAGGGCATAGGAGTCTCTGTTTCTGACGAAATTCAAATGGCATTTTAGAGGGATATATAGATGAATATACATGTTGATATTTTTCAAAAATATAAAAAATATGAAAGATATAAGCCTCGGTGCATGTAAAATTACATGCACCTTGGTGCAAACTCCCCATCCTCATACAATATATAGTATATCAACCATGAATTTATATCGTATATATAACATGGGCATGTTTAGATTCAATATTGTGTAGCTTAGAACACACATAAAAATGTCTTATATTGTGAAATAGAATATCAGCAAATAGGCATAGTAATTGTGATTTAATGTGAGTAGAAATGTGACCAATACCATTATTATCACAACTTTTAGATCTAATAATGATGAATTTATGAATGTGAAAGTGGATAAAACTGATTATAGAGTACAAAAAGAAATAATACAATCAGATACATGTATATATATAATAAATATAAAAAAATTATGGTATTTATAATTTTTAATTTAATAAATATATTAGAAGAAAGAGAAAAAGAATGATATACATATTAATACAATAATATATGTATTATCAGCCATGAATTTATATCATTTACATAAGATGGGTACCTTTAAATTTAATAGTGTATAGCTTAGAACACACATAAAATTTGTCTTATATTGTGAAATAGAATATCAGCAAATAGACATAGTATTTTTTATTTAATGTGAGTAGAAATATGATCAATACTATTATTATCATAACTTTTATATCTAATAATAATGAAGTTATGAATGTGAAAGTGGATAAAACTGGTTATAGAGTACAAAGAAATAATATAAAAAGGTGTGTATATATATATTAATATAATAAATATAAAGAAAATGATATTTATAATTTTAAATTTAATAAATATATTAGAGGAAAGAGAAGAAGAATGATATAAATATTAATATAATAAATATAAAGGAAAAAATATGAGATGTATACTTTTTAATTTAATAAATATATTAAAGGAGAGAGAAAAAAGAGGAGAAGAGAGATGGTGAATTTGAGAGAGAGAGAGGAGAAATGGAGAGGAGAGATGGAGGGAGGGAGAGAGAAAGAGGGAGAGAGATGGTAGTGGAGAGGGGGGGGAGAGTGAGTTGAGAGAGAGAAAGGTAGAGAGGGGGGGATGATTTAGCCGAAAATAGGCGGTCTTAAGTTCAACACAAAGCGTGAACTCAGTCGGTGTATTGACCACACTAAATCTGGACTAAAGTCAACAATTAACCCACAATAAAGATCAATAAATTAGAACTAATGTGGAGTTAAAATTTATTTTTAACTCTGCACAAATGGTGTATAGTGACAAGTATGCAGAGAGTTCGAACACAGGGAGCAAACAGGGTAGTTCAAGCAAAAATGCTAAAGTATGTGTGTGTGTGAAGTGTCTACACTAAGCAAGCAGGCAAATAAAATTTTTGTGGGTTTTTAATTTTTTTTACTTTTAATTTAATTTTTGATTTTGTATTTTGATTTTTAATTTTCTGATTTTTATAATTTTATAATTTATATTTTTCTTTTTCTTTTTCAATATTGGAATTTAAAGACAATGGAATAAAAGACAAGGTAAAATATTTATAAAACTAAGCGAAAATTACCAAAAATTCAGAAATAAATTGTTTTTGATATTTTTATGATTTTTTACTATTTTTGTGATTTTTGAGGATTTTTCAAGGTATTTTTGGTATTTTTAAATACTCAAATAAGTCAAAACAGTGAGAATAGAGCTGGCTGTGAATAAAATGGGAATTAAAAATAGCAACCAGTACTCAAAAATTTTCACAATAATTTTCAAATAAAGCTACTGAAATAGAGAACAAACAGGAGTTGAGTTTGTATTTTTTGGAGTTTTCCTTGATTTTATATATTTTTTTGAAGTTTTTGAGTGTTTTTAAATTTTTAGTGTTTTTCTTTTGAGATTTTTAGTGAATATTGGACTGACACTAAAATAGGATATAATAGACACTAGGGAATTTTTTTTGGAATTTTTGGAGGGGTTTTACTATTTTTTTGGCATTTTCTAAGCTAAACAGTACACAAAAGGCATGTTTTTAGATTTTTAATAAATATAAAAATAAAATAAAATCAAAAACTGAAGTGATAACGTGGAAGCACACATGCACAGGAGCTTAAGTTTAAAATTTGAGAAATTTTGGGATTCAAATGAGGCTCCAAATAATTAGATCAAGCACGCACAAAACAAGGGCCTGGCAGGGACCTTTTAGCGAATATACAAAACTATGGGGGCACGGATGCAAATTTTACCACAATTTTGAACTAACACAAAATATATCTGGCCCAGACAATAAAACCAAAAGCCGCTAGGGCTTGGTTGCAAAAATTCCCAAGCGCGTGTGAGTCACACGCGCGCCTGGGAGGGGTGGTTGTGCAAATATCCAGAAAACGGAGGGCCTCTGCGCAATTTTTACTCAAAAGTTATACAGACAGAAATGTTTACTGTATTAAAAATAAAAACCATAAGCAGCAGGGGTTCTTATGCAAAAACGCCCAGGTCACACGTGACGCGCACGCGACCTAGGCGGGGGCCTTAGTGGAATTCTACAAATATCTGGGGGTTGTATCGCAAATGTTACGAAACAATTCTGCAGCAGATGAAGGATTGGGCACTCTTAATTAAATACCAAAAATAGCGGGTTAGAACAGCAAAATACCCGCTAGGCGCGGATCAGACGGTGGGTGCGCTCTAACTTAAGACACGTGTCGCGCGCGCAACGCGCGAAGCCCCTTCATCTTAACGGCCGAGATTAGATCGGATTTGCTTGATCGGATGGCTGGAGGGCACGCTGCATCCAACGGCAGCTGTACCCCGCGAAGAACAGGCCCAGATCGAACGGCTGGGGCAGACGGACGAAGAACTGGAGACGAACAGGCTCCTGGCGAGATTCAAATTGATGTTCCGAGCCCCTCCGACTGTCAGAGCCTCCTCCGACCGCACCACGAGCCTCCTGGAGATTCCCTCGAGTCGTCAGCAGCCTCAAAATGGTGGAGGAACCACCGGTGACCACCACGATGTCGGGGGGGGCGAGTTACGGCCCCAGGTACCTTCATCTTCGGCAAACTCGACTCCAAGGGAGCCTCTGGAGCCCTGAGACCTGCAGATGAAAACGCACGACACAGTAGAGGTCCCAAGACAAGAACGAGAGGATTGGGTGGTGTGCGTGGCGAGGTTGGTGGTTGCCGGAGCTTCTGAGCTCCGGCGAGGTGTTCGAGGTGGAATCGAGGCAAAATTAAACGATTAAACTTCTGGTTGAAGATACGAACTAAAAGCTAAACGTAACAGCAAGCTAAACACTAAAAAAAATAAGAAAAACACAACCTCAATGGTGTAGAACCCGAGGAAGATACCTCACGGCCGCGAGGCCGGAGATGGGGTTGGAACGCGCCGCCGAGCTAGGTAGGCACCTCGACAAGGTTGGAGGTCGACCCTCTGTCACAGGGGACCCGTCGTAAGCCCTCGGAGGGAGAAGCTCAAGCAAAAAGCGGTTCAAAGGAAGAAGGGATGAAAGGGGGCTAGTTTTGAACATGGCCGAGTGGGCACCTTCAACGAGGCGCACGAGGCGCGTCAGTGATCCATTCCCCGAGCAATTCAATGGGCGAGTAAGAGGACATCTCGAGGAGAAAAAGTTGTTTAGGATGCATCATGAGTAGATGCAAGGTACGGCCCCCAAAAAGGGGTGAAAATCAAGAAAACTCATTTCTGACAAGTAACAGGCTGGGGTCAGAGAGTTGACCGCGGGTTAACTCTCCAGCCCCCCTGGTTGGTCCACGTGGACCAACCAGGATAAAGCCTGAAAAAATGATTTAAAAATTCATTTTAAAATAATAAACGATTTTATTTAATTATGGTTACAAAATGAAAAATGCTTATAATTTTATAAATTATTTTATTATGATTTTTAATTATTTTTATGGGTTATATTTTTACAAGTCGTTGTTATACCCCTATATAGGTATATTATCTATATACTTCATTGCTTTATTTTTATTCTGTGTATTTTACTTTTATTATTTTTATTTATTATTTTGTAAAATTATAAAATACTTTTATCTACACAAATATATTTTTATTTTATTTTTATGAAATGTTTTGTATATTATATAAAATATAAAGGTATAATGTATAGGTATGTGTATAAGTAATGTATCTATGTATTTTATTTTTAAGTATTTTATTTTGAGTTTTATTTACATTTTTATTCTGATTTCAATACACATATTTATTATAAGCAATATTTGCAATATTATAAAAATGTAAAATTATAAAAATAATAAATAAATAATAAATTGAATATTTTATTCGGTACACTGTACAATGTGGGTCCAAAAGTCAACTTTCAAACCGTAGCTCCGCCAAATGTGAAACCACCACCGTTAATTAGCTTATTTTCTTCTACATACAATTAAAGGTGAGTACGCTGCATTTGGAGTTTTTATTTGTGAGATACGGGTCTGGGAAGTTGGCATTATGGAATTTTATTCAGACCATAACTTTTTATCTGTGTATTATTTTTCTGTGAAATCAATTTTGTATTTTTCTTTATTAAATTATCTACAACTTTCATGTACAAAGTTTTTTTATTTGATGTATAAAAAGTGGAACCAAAAATAGGTCCCAAAATGAATAAAGAATGAATTAATAATTATAGGTATTTGGCCCTTATCTCCCCCTACTTTATTCCTTGTCGACCTATTCATCAAGATGCCTAGGTCTCGGGGTTTCGGGTCATAAAATATTTACAATATTTTATTCTTTTTCTTTTCTTTATTTATTCTATAATTTTGGCCTTAATTACAGTATTTTATACATTATCTGAGTGCACATGCATGAATGCTAAGATGCTCTATTTAAGGGTATTTACAGGCATTTGCTAGGGTTTTTGATGCCAAAATGATAGAATAAAGATGATGAAATGTGGATTCATCATCCCCCTATACTTTACCTTTGCTAGTCCCTAGCAAACACTTATGCAATAAGTGCAAAAAGAAAGAAAAGAAAAAGAAGAACTTGGATTTTATTTGATCATCAAACTTGTCTTCGCAAAATCAAAGTTTGGAGCTTAAGTCGGACCTTTGGAATTTTAGTGCAGGCGGAACCTTAGTGAGAACCGTGTTTGAAATCCAACAGTCCTTGAGAATCCCAAAACTCTGTCCAAGTCTCCTCAATAGCCAGGTCAGAAATACTTCAACTCATACGCAAACTCTTACGACTATGAATCTGACTTGTACAGTGTAAGTGATGGTGGCTCTCCCCAACTAGAATGACAAAGAAACTGACTTCTCCAGTACGACAACCCAATGATTCCCTAATCCAGCAACTCCATCCTCGAGGAGCGGGGTATTCCCTTCTAAGTTCAAGTGGCAACCAGCTCAAGAGGAGGGGGTGAAGAGAAGAATGGACGGTAGCCAGTGTAGCTACCTATCCCGGGATGCAAGACCAGTGTAGTCAAGTCATCCTGTTGCAGGCTCACATATTTGACTTTGGAACTCAAGCTTGCTTATTGACTTTGAACATACTTGCAGGCTTTTTATTTTTGTACATGCCTGAACTTTTTTTTTAATACTATATACAGCAGCATTTACATAAGGAGTTTTTCCTCTTGAGCCAGTAGACTATCCCTCTTTTGAAGCTTTATCGCAACCCACAGCCTCCTGTCTTTAGACTTCCTAATCACTGGACGGGTTGGGGTGCACTTCCCTCCCTAGAGGAGGACAAGTGATTCCACTTGTGTGCGTCTCATACCGGCAAATCCAATCCCCTCACCACTCCAACTGAGTTGAGCCATGTGAAAGGTGCAGGTGTCCAAGTTAGGTCATTATCAACAAGAGTCGTGCGTGTGCTCCAAAATATTCTACTTAGGCAGTCAAGAATCCATTGAACCAAGTCTCGTGATCCTCAAAGAATTAAGTCAACTAGACCTGAAGTACCTCAAACTCAGTTCCTATAAGGTTCCTGTTATTAGGTAGATTTTAAGGTCCAATCAAGCTCCAATCTCCGGATTTTACTTAGACTTGTTCAACTATCAAACTCAATCCGAAAAATGCGAATGCTATGCAATGCAGAAAATATTTTTGTGATGCAATTTTCAAAGATTTTGAACTTTTTATGGATTTTTTTCAAAAGATGATGCATGTATATGCAGATTTTTTTTGTATTTTTCAAAGAAATTTTCAAATGTTTTTGGATTTTAATTTTGCAAATGTTTTTGGGCTTTTTGAAACAAAAGATTTTGGCTGAAAAATAGGTTAAAATATGTACATGGGAGTGCTTCTTATATATACAAGAAGTGGATTTTAAGAATTTACAGGGTAAGTGATCAATTTTATAGATATATACATATATAGTGGATTTTGGTGTGATGTGTATATTCCTCAAACTTATTTGACACAAGCTTTTCACACAATTTTTGAAAACTATAGTCCAAAATAATTTTTACAAACATTTTACAAACATTTACACACATTTGAAAATCATTTTGCAAAGGCTTTCAAAACAGTATATATAGGTTTTTCAAATCATTTTTACAACCATTTTTCAAACTATTTGCAAATCATTTTTCAAACATTTTATTTCACACAAAGAAAAGAAATTTTACAGTCCACACAATTTACATAGGTTGAAAACATGTAACAAAACATTTTCAAAATAGTTTTCAATAGATGTACACAAAAGATTTTCAAACTATTTTTCAAACATTTTGCAAAAAACATTTTCACCTGATTTATTAATCAGTAAATACAAAAAGAGTTTGAGGAATAAAACAACTTTTTATTAAAGACTTTTAATGAATTTTAAAGAATTATTAGCCATATTATTAGGAAGATAAGAAAGTACGAGTTATGGCTAAAGTATATACGTAGTATATACGACCCCCCTATACTTAGCTTGAGCTATGTCCTCATAGATCGGAGAGAAAAGAGAAGACATAACTCGTACTAAGTATAGGAAAATCTAAAGAATAAAGGAATAAGAGAGGAATAAATGAATGAGAAGTTGACCGTCCCCCCTATACTTAGGATCAAATAATCCTAAGTATAGCAGACTGTACACAAAGCATGGAGGGTCAAGGGTGGGAATGAACAGATCGTACTCAGATTGTCTCCCCCTATACTTAGGTTAAGATATCCCTAAGTATAGACAAGACGAGGAGACAATGGAGAGGATCGAAAAGAATGGATTAACTCGGGGTGCACACCCCCCTATACTTAGGACAAAGTACGTCCTAAGTATGGAAAACTGTCTACAAGGGTGGCACCTTTTTGATGGATAAAGAAGATAGAAAAGGAAAAGAAGAAAAGAAGAAAAGAAGAAAAGATATCTGACAATGGGAGGAGAGCTCGTGAGAATGTACACATCGCTCCCCCTATACTTAGGGTAAAAGACGCCCTAAGTATAGGCAACAACAGAAGTGATGAAACGGAACGAAGAAGGAACACTCAACTCATATACCCCTCCTATACGTAGGACAAAGTACGTCCTAAGCAAGGCAAACACGAGAAATGGGTAGACGAGCAAAAATGGGAGATGGAAAGGTGAACAAAGGAGAATGTACACAGAGGTGGATGTACATATGATCAAGAAGGTGGAAAGCAGACCTTCTTGCGAGACCGCTGAGGGATAGATCTGGTGTGGTGTATGTCGACATCGGGGTCCACAGTGGACGAAAGCCGATCAGGGTCGACACGGTGAAGGCCCTCAGTGGAATCAAATCGAAAAGGGACGAACTGGTCAATGGAAGTAGTATGGCTAGATTCTCCCTTGGTGGTCCTATGATGTGAAGGCACAGACGGGTGAGTGGAAGAAGTACGACTAGGTCCGGCCTTAGAAGTCTCGCCGATATCAAAGTGAAATGGGACAAACTCATCATCCTCGAAAGAAGTGTAATCGGAGTCGTCCTGCGAGTCCTCGTCCAGGTCAAAATCAAAAGGAACGAAATCATCTGTGGAAGTATACGAACTCTGTTCGTCCTCTATAATCTCAACCGGATCATCTTTCTCATCAAAAGGCCCAAATTTCTGAAGAAAAGCGATCAAATCAACTTCGACCTCTGGCCCATCAGAATCAACATGGACAGGAGTGGACTCATCAGTGGAAGCAGTCAAAACAGGTCCGTCCTGTCTAGTCTTACATGGGTCATTTGTTACCTTATGAGGTCTCTCAAAGTAATGGGCAACATCATAAACATCCTCAATTATTTTGGTATCTGCCCCCTGCTCAAATGGTTCAATCACATAAATACTCTGGATTTCATCAACACATCGCCACACACCAGGAGGAGGATTAGTGAGGTCCATGCTTTCCGATTTCCTCCCCTTTCGGGGGATCCGTCGGGGCTCATCAGGGATCGCTAAGGAAGTATCTCTAGTAGCATCAGGTAGGTCACAGGCCTCAGAGTCAGCTATAATCGGTGAAGGTGCATCAGTTGCGGGTCTCTGGTCAACTGCGGGTGCGGTGATCGACACTTCGCTCCCGTCAACAGGACGGAAGCGAACCTCTCCTGATCCATAGTCGATAACGACCCTCGCAGAGGCAAGGAATGGTCGTCCCAGGATGATTGGAGACGGCTCCCCTGTGGAGTTCTCCATGGGCAACACGACAAAATCAACATTGTGGCTCGTGCCCTGAATAGAAATGACGGCGTTTTCAAGGATACCCTTCGGCCTCTTGATGGATCCATCAGCAAACTGAACGATCATCCTGGTCTTCTTGAGAGGCCCTAAGTGAAGAGACTGTACCAGCGGGAAGGGTAATATGCTAATAGATGCACTGCCATCTAGGAGAGTGCGATCACATGTATAGTCAGAGATGGTGCAAGTGATGAAAGGTGTAGTTGTGTTCTTCTTCTTGGGAATGGGATGGTGTGTGATGGCGAGGGCAGTGGCCATGGTCAAAATGTGACGCTCAGATCTTCTCCTCCGTTTTCTCTTCTTGGGAAGAGGAGCAGATAATTGGGTCATGGCCTGCTGAAGTGGGGCACGGATAATCTCATGAATAGTAGCCACCACTTCGGGTTCAGATAACATTTTTTTTTGAATTTTTGGACTTCCACCGTACAAGGGAGGAAGTCGGAATCAGCATATACACGAGGCATGCCAAGAGCAGTCTGTACAGCGGCATCCTCGGGGTCAAAGGTGGGATTGGGTGTGAATGCATGTGTAGTCCAGGGTTCTGGCAAGTGGACTCTCTCCTCAAAATCTTGATCAACCAAATGTCTCCCGAAATCTTTTTGGATTTTTAAATTTTTCTCATTTTTTGTATTTTTGGCGATTGCAAGCTCCCATGATCACCTACAAGTAAATCCGAATCCCTGGCGGAAGGAGCATTAATCTGATTATTCCTCAGGATAGCAAGATTATCATTCAACAAATCAATGCGCTTTGTCATCCGATTCAAGATATCGCTCATAGAGATCGAGGGAGGTGACTCCATCAGGTCAGACTCGGGTGGATGTGAAGGTGGAGATGGATAATACACAGGCAGGGGTGGATGTGGGTAGAAGTCCGAGTCGTGATACTGTGGCTGAGGCGGATGTGTACAAAAGTCAGAAAAAATAGGAGGAGGGTCCTCCTGATAAAAGGGAGGTGGATCGGCTGGAGCAAGCGAGGGATCTGCAAATTCCGGATAAAATGCACTCCAGGGGTCCATCTCGAAAACAAAAGGAAGTGATTCGGGGGAGCACGAAGGTCAAGTCAAGAGAGTGAAGAAAAGGGCGCAAATGCGCAGAGGAGATCTAGGACACACAAAAACAATCACAAACAAAAACGAAACAAGACAAACCCTCAATTCACCTACTCAACTCGGTAGAGACCGCAAAGAGTGGTCTTTTTATCTTGTCGATTTTAGAGTTAGGTGAGAAGTCAAAATTGCGCAAACACTTAGGGGGCTGAGATGGGATTTGGGCACTAATCCTTAGCGTGTGCGCGAGCAAGGTAAAATGAAGACAATGATGGGATTACTCACCCAAATACAAGATTTTTTTTATTGATTTTAGGGTCGAGTAAAATTAGCAGTCCCAATTTTATTGGTTATCACTTTTTTTTGGATTTTTAGTGAGTAATGCACGAACCTAACGAGGAGTCAATTCCTTTAAGATCCTAGGTTGGCAAAATCAGAGGTAGAGAGGCGGAAAAGCAATGCAAGCGATCAAAACGATGATGGATGCTAAAGCGTAAATGCTCACCTTGCCTCCAGCACTCTACATGCAAGGATGCTCAGCAGAATTGAAACCTATCTATATGCAAATGCAAAGCCGATGAAATCGCCCTAAGTTTCAGAAATTGCTATTAGCGGGAAGAACCACAAGTTGACCGCCAATCCTCAACCCTAATGTCCGGTCTAGGCTCACCCCTCCTCTGCTCAACACACTTGAGTTTAGGAGAAAGCGTTTTACGGGGAGAGCTCGCGGCGTGACGGATTGAGGGTGATGATCAACTGTTTAAAATTTGACTAAATCCAAACGAGACTATAGGTGCATGCAAAGGTGATTAATGTGTTTGGACCTAATCTTATCGCAAGCAATCCTAAAAGCTAAGGGCTCAATCACACAAAAGAAATAAAAATCGAAAAACAAAACGAAATAAAAGAATGCGAGAAAAACCGACAAAAACCGCGTCGAGCTCCCAAGTGAACAATCACTTGGAAATTAGGCTCAAGAGTCCAAGTCCGGGGGTACCTGTATTATTACAATAAAGGAGTCTCTCTCTCACTTAAATTACAAAAATAAATACTACAAAAAGAAAATGCAACTAAAGTGGAGCACGGTCTTCAAAATTCTCTCTTCGTCTCCTCGGTGCTCGGCTGGCTAAGCCGGCTTCACGTGGGTGCGTCGGCGCCTCGAGTGACGCGCCTCCCTCGGTCCGCGGTACCTCGCACAGAGTCAACAAAGAAGAGGGATTAGACAGCTCAAAAGATATATCAAAAATAAGGAAAATAAAACAAGCAGAAATAAAAACCGCAAAGGTAGAAAAATGATCACAACACAACAAAAACTCGAACTACGCGATGTTGCTCCCCGGCAACGGTGCCATTTGATTTAGCCGAAAATAGGCGGTCTTAAGTTCAACACAAAGCGTGAACTCAGTCGGTGTATTGACCACACTAAATCTGGACTAAAGTCAACAATTAACCCACAATAAAGATCAATAAATTAGAACTAATGTGGAGTTGAAATTTATTTTTAACTCTGCACAAATGGTGTATAGTGACAAGTATGCAGAGAGTTCGAACACAGGGAGCAAACAGGGTAGTTCAAGCAAAAGTGCTCAAGTATGTGTGTGTGTGAAGTGTCTACACTAAGCAAGCAGGCAAATAAAATTTTTGTGGGTTTTTAATTTTTAATTTTTTTTACTTTTAATTTAATTTTTAATTTTGTATTTTGATTTTTAATTTTCTGATTTTTATAATTTTATAATTTATATTTTTCTTTTTCTTTTTCAATATTGGAATTTAAAGACAATGGAATAAAAGACAAGGTAAAATATTTATAAAACTAAGCAAAAATTACCAAAAATTCAGAAATAAATTATTTTTGATATTTTTATGATTTTTTACTATTTTTGTGATTTTTGGGGATTTTTCAAGGTATTTTTGGTATTTTTAAATACTCAAATAAGTCAAAACAGTGAGAATAGAGCTAGCTGTGAATAAAATGGGAATTAAAAATAGCAACCAGTACTCAAAAATTTTCACAATAATTTTCAAATAAAGCTACTGAAATAGAGAACAAACAGGAGTTGAGTTTGTATTTTTTGGAGTTTTCCTTGATTTTATATATTTTTTTGAAGTTTTTGAGTGTTTTAAATTTTTAGTGTTTTTCTTTTGAGATTTTTAGTGATTTTTGGACTGACACTAAAATAGGATATAATAGACACTAGGGAATTTTTTTGGAATTTTTGGAGGGGTTTTACTATTTTTTTGGCATTTTCTAAGCTAAACAGTACACAAAAGGCATGTTTTTAGATTTTTAATAAATATAAAAATAAAATAAAATCAAAAACTGAAGTGATAGCGTGGAAGCACACATGCACAGGAGCTTAAGTTTAAATTTTGAGAAATTTTGGGATTCAAATGAGGCTCCAAATAATTAGATCAAGCACGCACAAAACAAGGGCCTGGCAGGGACCTTTTAGCGAATATACAAAACTATGGGGGCACGGCTGCAAATGTTACCACAATTTTGAACTAACACAAAATATATCTGGCCCAGACAATAAAACCAAAAGCCGCTAGGGCTTGGTTGCAAAAATTCCCAAGCGCGCGTGAGTCACACGCACGCCTGGGAGGGGTGGTTGTGCAAATATCCAGAAAACGGAGGGCCTCTGCGCAATTTTTACTCAAAAGTTATACAGACAGAAATGTTTACTGTATTAAAAATAAAAACCATAAGCAGCAGGGGTTCTTATGCAAAAACGCCCAGGTCACACGTGACGCGCACGCGACCTAGGCGGGGGCCTTAGTGGAATTCTACAAATATCTGGGGGTTGTATCGCAAATGTTACGAAACAATTCTGCAGCAGATGAAGGATTGGGCACTCTTAATTAAATACCAAAAATAGCGGGTTAGAACAGCAAAATACCCGCTAGGCGCGGATCAGACGGTGGGTGCGCTCTAACTTAAGACACGTGTCGCGCGCGCAACGCGCGAAGCCCCTTCATCTTAACGGCCGAGATTAGATCGGATTTGCTTGATCGGATGGCTGGAGGGCACGTTGCATCCAACGGCAGCTGTACCCCGCGAAGAACAGGCCCAGATCGAACGGCTGGGGCAGACGGACGAAGAACTGGAGACGAACAGGCTCCTGGCGAGATTCAAATTGATGTTCCGAGCCCCTCCGACTGTCAGAGCCTCCTCCGACCGCACCACGAGCCTCCTGGAGATTCCCTCGAGTCGTCAGCAGCCTCAAAATGGTGGAGGAACCACCGGTGACCACCACGATGTCGGGGGGGCGAGTTACGGCCCCAGGTACCTTCCTCTTCGGCAAACTCGACTCCAAGGGAGCCTCTGGAGCCCTGAGACCTGCAGATGAAAACGCGCGACACAGTAGAGGTCCCAAGACAAGAACGAGAGGATTGGGTGGTGTGCGTGGCGAGTTTGGTGGTTGCCGGAGCTTCTGAGCTCCGGCGAGGTGTTCGAGGTGGAATCGAGGCAAAATTAAACTATTAAACTTCTGGTTGAAGATACGAACTAAAAGCTAAACGTAACAGCAAGCTAAACACTAAAAAAATAAGAAAAACACAACCTCAATGGTGTAGAACCCGAGGAAGAGACCTCACGGCCGCGAGGCCGGAGATGGGGTTGGAACGCGCCGCCGAGCTAGGTAGGCACCTCGACAAGGTTGGAGGTCGACCCTCTGTCACAGGGGACCCGTCGTAAGCCCTCGGAGGGAGAAGCTCAAGCAAAAAGCGGTTCAAAGGAAGAAGGGATGAAAGGGGGCTAGTTTTGAACATGGTCGAGTGGGCACCTTCAACGAGGCGCACGAGGCACGTCAGTGATCCATTCCCCGAGCAATTCAATGGGCGAGTAAGAGGACATCTCGAGGAGAAAAAGTTGTTTAGGATGCATCATGAGTAGATGCAAGGTGCGGCCCCCAAAAAGGGGCGAAAATCAAGAAAACTCATTTCTGACAAGTAACAGGCTGGGGTCAGAGAGTTGACCGCGGGTCAACTCTCCAGCCCCCCTGGTTGGTCCACGTGGACCAACCAGGAAAAAGCCTGAAAAAATGATTTAAAAATTCATTTTAAAATAGTAAACGATTTTATTTAATTATGGTTACTAAACGAAAAATGCTTATAATTTTATAAATTATTTTATTATGATTTTTAATTATTTTTATGGGTTATATTTTTACAAGTCGCTGTTATACCCCTATATAGGTATATTATCTATATACTTCATTGCTTTATTTTTATTCTGTGTATTTTACTTTTATTATTTTTATTTATTATTTTGTAAAATTATAAAATACTTTTATCTACACAAATATATTTTTATTTTATTTTTATGAAATGTTTTGTATATTATATAAAATATAAAGGTATAATGTATAGGTATGTGTATAAGTAATGTATCTATGTATTTTATTTTTAAGTATTTTATTTTGAGTTTTATTTACATTTTTATTCTGATTTCAATACACATATTTATTATAAGTAATATTTACAATATTATAAAAATGTAAAATTATAAAAATAATAAATAAATAATAAATTGAATATTTTATTCGGTACACTGTACAATGTGGGTCCAAAAGTCAACTTTCAAACCGTAGCTCCGCCAAATGCGAAACCACCACTATTGATTAGCTTATTTTCTTCTACATACAATTAAAGGTGAATACGCTTTTGGAGTTTTTATTTGTGAGATACGGGTCTGGGAAGTTGGCATTATGGAATTTTATTCAGACCATAACTTTTTATCTGTGTATTATTTTTCTGTGAAATCAATTTTGTATTTTTCTTTATTAAATTATCTACAACTTTCATGTACAACGTTTCTTTATTTGATGTATAAAAAGTGGAACCAAAAATAGGTCCCAAAATGAATAAAGAATGAATTAATAATTATAGGTATTTGGCCCTTATCTCCCCCTACTTTATTCCTTGTCGACCTATTCATCAAGATGCCTAGGTCTCGGGGTTTCGGGTCATAAAATATTTACAATATTTTATTCTTTTTCTTTTCTTTATTTATTCTATAATTTTGGCCTTAATTACAGTATTTTATACATTATCTGAGTGCACATGCATGAATGCTAAGATGCTCTATTTAAGGGTATTTACAGGCATTTGCTAGGGTTTTTGATGCCAAAATGATAGAATAAAGATGATGAAATGTGGATTCATCAGGGGACCATTTGAGGGACAGAGAAAGGGGGCGGGAGTGGAAGAGAATGGAGAAAGAGAGAGATAGAGAAAATGGCGGGAATGGGGGAGAATAAGGAAAGTAGGGGGTCCACGTGTCAGGAAAAAAATCGGGTAGTAGTAAGAGTAATAGATGCGCATAAGAGAGTGAGAGAAATCTCGGGCAGGGAGCCATGTGGCAGCACTGTGATGCATGCGAGTAGAAACCCAGTAATAGTATAAAGTATAGATAACAAGTGATGTGATAATGATATTAACGTGTTGATCTCAACATGACTGCCCCGTCAGTAGTGACATGATATCTGGATAAATTTTGAGATTTTTACCCGGCAGACCCTATAAACTTTGTCAATTACCTCCATGACATTTGAAACAACCTAATTTCCTCCTCGACCTCGTAAACTTGCTAACCTTTATGCTACAGACCCTATGGTTAACCCTCATCCATTTATCCGTTAAAACTAACTGGATTCTGCTATGTTCTTTTACAGTATACCCATTTTGTTTATCAAATTTACATTAAGTGACACTCCCTCTCACCCTCTCACCCTCCCCATCCCCCTTTCCCACCAAACACACACCCACCTCCTCGACATCTGCCGCACTCGCCCTCCTCCTCCAAGTATGTTGTAAACAGGATCAACCATGCATATATTAGACAGTAATCATACGGATCCAAATGGATTGACAGAACAACATTACAGATTATCAAGATTAATAACGTGAAATTCCAATCCATTATCCGATTATAAAAAGCAAATAGGAACCGATTAATCACACGAAACAAACAACCGGGAAAGATCCAGAAAAGGGTAAGCAATAAACAAATTGTGGCAAACAATATATAAGAAAGATTATGTCAGAAATCACCGAAGCGTCCATGAAATGGACTGTCCCTAGAGAGGATTTCGTCCCCACAATACCGATGCGAAGGGTACTAGCGATCCGCTCCCAGGATACGACGGTTCACGGTCTTCGTCTGCGCACACCGACGAGACCGTCCTCGAAAGCACCTCCGAGAACTTGTAGCCGAGAAGAAACAGGGTTGCATGCACGAGAGAAAGAACAAGAGGGACGGCGAGTGGAGTTTTCTTGCGAGTCAAGAAAAACGGCATCGGGTGAGGGATATAAAAAGAGAGGCTCGCGTGTCCTAGCACGCGGTGACCTTTGGTTTTCGAAAATGCCCCTCAACAGGCGTGTCCTTTCGGATTCCAAAACCGCGGCTAAATCAAGCCGTTTGGATCGAGTCAGATTTCCAATGTGATCGAAATCAAATTAATCTGTCTGATTAATTTAATCGATCAGCCAAATGAAACTCGCAGCAAAAGTATCGAGATCCGAGATCCGAATTGACTCTCCTAAGCCCGAGCCGGAGACGGAGCGGAACGCGCGCGCGTGTGTGGTCCTCCATTCCTCCTCTCTACTATTGCTACAAGAGCTTGGGGTGTGAACTCATATATAAGTCCACCAAAAGTTTAGAGCTCCAAGGTATGGTACTAAACTTCAACCCAAACTTATCCATGTTTCAAATTTAGGAATTCCCAACTTTCCCTCCAATCTATTTGGTTTCCCAATTGAAACCAAATTAACTCCAATTGTAATTACATAGATTTTCCAATTTAAAATCTAAATACAATTCTTAATACAACAATCCCCACGAATTCACCAATTTGAAAAAGAGATTCAAATGGAGTTAAAACACAACTTTCGGCTGCCACGCTTTGCTTTCAGTAAAGGTACCTTTCGGTTTGAACCTCTACATGAGTTTACTACTTTCACTTTAACAGGAACGAAGTGAACTACGTCTTGAACTTCAAATTTTGGTGTTAAAGTATACGGTAGAAACAACAAAGCATTGTTCTTGGTGCAATCTTCAGGGTTGGTGCTCTTAAAAGGCCATGCACCCTTATCCTGTTTCATGAGTGTGTTCAGGAAAGACCCTCTTCCTTTAACTGCGGCCCACAATAACACTCACATTGGTGGCGTTCTTCAAGGATGCACTGTTAACATCCTGCTCAAAGGCTTGAACCCATTCAGAGCCTACACTCTTCCTAAACTTGCAGCTTAAACGGCACTCAGGCTTCCGGGGATAAGATACTCATGCTTACGCATTAAGATTAGAGTGCCAACCAATTCTCCAAACAGCTTGTTATTACCACATTGAACCTACTTTGTGGGATCTCCACTCAGATAGGTTGGGTTGCCACTGTAGAAGAACTCCCAATGGGTCTCAGTCCCATCCCAAGCCTAGACTTTAGGACTAAAGATCTATCAAGTCCCTTAGTCAACAGATATGTCGTGTTGTCTTTAGATCCAACAAAATCCACATCCAACACTCCTCGAGACACCAAATCCCTTAACGTCTTAAGTCTGATTTGTATGTATCTCCTTATTTTCTGATTGAACTTTGAAATCTTTATCTTACCAATTGTGGTCATATTATCATAATGTACCGAGATCGCAGGAACAGGCTGACCTACCATGAAAATTTCAGACAGAAGATCCCTTAGCCAATTCAACCTCAATTCCAGTGGTGTCCAAAGCACACAGCTCGACCTCAAAAGTGGATCGAGCTAGAATGATCTGCTTCACAGACCTCCAGGAGACTGCACGGCCTCCAAAGGTAAATACATACCCTATAACACCATTACTCCCAAACTCCTCTATTTTCCATATCCAGCTTGCATCATTGTATCCTTCTAGTACAAAAGGATGTCTACCATAATGCAAACTAAGTGAAATAGTTCCCTTCAAGTACTTCAGTACTCGATCCAAAGCCTCCCAGTGAATACGGTCAGGACAGCAAGTGTATCTACTCAACTTTGCAAATGAGAATGAAATATCAGGTCTCGTGCAATTTGCAGGATACATTAAACTTACTATCACTTGTGAATACCTTAGCTGAGCTACAGGTACTCCACTTTTATTCTTAAACAGTGTTTAGGATGAATCAAAAGGAGTGCTTACAGCTTTGTAATCTTGATATCCAAATTTCTCAAGTACCTTCTCAACATAGTGAGATTGAGAAATTACAATCCCATCAACTGACCTTGTCAGTTTGAGACCCAAGATCACATCAGCAACACCCATGTCCTTCATCTCAAACTTGCTACTTAAGAATACCTTAGTCTCATTAATAATCCTCATATGTGATCCAAACAACAATATGTCATCAACATATAGGCACAAGACAATACACTCATCACCTTTCACCTTGAAATAGACACACTTATCGGATTCATGAACCTTAAAGCCACATGACAAAATAGTATTGTCAAATTTTTCATGCCACTGCTTTGGTGCTTGTTTCAACCCGTAAAGGAATTTGATAAGCTTGCAAACCTTTCCCTAATTCCCAGGAGTCACAAGTTCATCAGGTTGATCCATATAGATCTCTTCCTCAAGATCGCCATGCAAGAAGGCAGTCTTCACATCCATCTGGTGGATGGAGAGATCATATACAGATGTCAATGTTATGAGCATCCGGATTGTGGTCATCCTAGTCACAGGGGAATAGGTATCAAAATAATCGATACCTTCCTTTTGCCTAAAACCCTTGGCAACTAATTGATGACACAAAGGCCCGAGCGACTAAGGCAATCATGTGTATCTAAATCGGTCGTCGCGACCTCAATCGCTCAGATGTGTCGATCAAGAAAAATGAACCACTCGAAACAGATAAAATCAATAAAATCACGAGATAGCGGTCCTGCTATGTGATTAACCTGGTATAGCACCCAGGGTCGAACTCAAGGAGCACGGGTTGGCCGAGAGGCCTACGAAGTAGTAAAAATAAAGAAAATAAAGAAAGAAAATATTTTTAGTGGTTTTTAATTATTTTTATATTTTTTTGGATTTTTTAAGTAATTAAGGAAATAAGAAAACAAAGAAGGCACACACTTCAACAAATTATTAAATGCACAAAAATTCAACCAAAAATTCAAAAAAAAATATTTTTATGTATTTCATATTTTTTAGTGTTGTTGGTGAATTTTTGAGAATTTTCTGATGTGTATTTTATTTTCTAAAAATCAAACAATGCCTAAAATAAAGGGTACTGTCCAGCCGAGCCAAAAAGCCCTAGATAAAATACCTAAGGGCCTCAAAATGGCCTGGAGGTAATTTTCCTGTAAAGTAGATAAGACAAGGAAAATTTAGGTACCAATTTTATTATTTTTGGGTTTTTAATTTATTTATTATAATTTTTATGGGTTTTTGAGTGTTTTTAGGTTTTTAGTGTTTTCCAGTAATGAAAAATAACCAAAATTGGCTAGAAAATCAAGCTAAGTAAAACAAATAGTAGCTAATTTTTATAGAATTTTTAAGTGAGTTTTTATATTTTTTGTGAATTTTCAAACTGGACAGTAACAAAAATGAAGGTTTTTGAATTTTTAAAAATAGCAAACAAAATCAAAATTTTCCTCAAAAATCCACAAAAATCCTACACCATGGCAGTTTTCGTTGGATTTGGAGGTGATTTGATATTTTATTCAAAAATAAAGATATGACACTGTGCACAGGGACCAAAGTGCAAATACCCAAAGTTCTGGGGGTTCTGGTGCAAAATACCCAGCAAAACATGCGCCACGCGCATGCCTGGGGCACTCAGGGACCTAGATGTAAGAAAAATAAGTCCCGAGGACTTATTGGTAACAGGTACCAAAAGTCCAGGGGCCCTATCTGCAATTTACCCAAAATAAAACGCACATGCGGAAATAAATCATTCACAGGGGTAGAAGTGCAAATAAGAGAAACTTTTCATTCAATTTATAACATCCAGAACTACAAGGGTATCTACTGCAAATAACCCAAACAAATCACGTGTCGAAGCACGTGTCCACAACAGGCAGGGGTATACATGCAAATAACTAAAGCTCAGGGTCCAATGTGCAATTTAACCTAAAACTAAACAACTGATTTTACTATTAACAGGACTAAAACGAAATAAAAATAAAAGCGGGGCCTAAGGGTAAATTACCCTTTATTAAGCGGGGGCGTTGGATGCGCGCCACGTGTGGATCTCACGGTTGCGGATGGTGGGCGCTCCGGATCGTCCCTCCTCCGATCGGACGGTGCTGGTAGCTCCAAGGATGGACGGCCAGGATCTGAACTGGAGCGAGGCGGGGTGATCGACGGCGATGGAGGGTCCTCGAAGAACAGGTCCCCGGCGAGCTTCGTCGGGCTCGTGCGTGCGCTAGGGTCCTCCGGGGAGCCTTCTGAAGGTCGGAGAAGAATCGCGGAAGGCTCCCGCGTCTGCCGGTGGGCTCCGATGATCGAGCCAAGCTCCGGGGAGCTCGGACGGCGTCGGCGGAGCTGGGTCTCCTGGCTGAGTGGCGAAGGGCCTCAGACAGCCCTCGTTTCGACCTGAAAAGAGCACCAGAAGACTCACGGGTCGAGGGCAAATTGCCTCGATCCGGTTAGGCGAAGTGGGGGTGGCTGGTGCGTCGGGACGGCGAGCTCCGGCGAAGGGGGTGGACGGAGGAGCTCGATTCCCAGCTCCTGTGCGAGCTGGGTTGAGTGAGTGGGTGAAGAACGTGCGTCAGACGAAAGCGAACGTGAGGGTCGATTCCGATGATCGGATAGTGGTCGGAACCGGGGTGAATCGGAGAAATACGACGGCGGCGCAAATTGGGCGAAACTGGAAATTAAGGGAAATGGGTAGCCTAAGGGGTTACCTGGGTGAAGGAATAGACTGGGAAGGAGCTGGGGATGCTCCTGGTCGTCGCCTCGAGGGTCGTCTTTGCCCGAGGCTCGGAGCTCTCGCTGGTGGCGGAGCTGCGGCGGCTACGTCGCCGGATCGATGGATTCACTCCCTCTCCTCGCTGCAACAGGTCGGGGATGCGAGCTGTCACCTCACACACTCTCTGGAGCTCACTGGAGAACGAGGCGAATGGCCAAAGATGGAGAGAGAAGGTGGCGGAGCTCGCTTATATGCGTTGGAGGGGTCCGGCTAAGACGGGCTCGGGTAGGTCGATGAAGCGCGCGGATCCCGAGGTGGATGCCCGGCGAAGGTGTCGGATGTGAGAGGTTCAAAACGGAGCCGGGTTTTAGGGAAATGGGTGTCGGGTCGAGCGGGTAGAAATAGGAGAAGTCGGGTCTGGAGCTCAGACCCGTGGGAAGAGGTCCTGGGGGGGCTAGTTGACCGGGCGGTCAACATCCCCAGGACCCAATGGGATTCGGCCACGTAGCTGGATCTTGAAGTGACAAATATGGGTAGCTAGGGGCCGAATCTGCAAAAACTCAAAACATGAAATATTTTTCTTTTATTTTTTTCTATTTTTTAGTGATTTTTAATTAATTTTTGGAAATAAAAATAAGCTATATACATAATATGTACTATATATAGGTATATATACAATATATAGGGTTTGGATTAAATGTTATTTTTGTGCAATTTTATTCCTATTTTATATTTTATTTATTTTCATTATAAAATAAGGAATAAAAAGGTATTTTTATTTGATTTTTATTATTTATTTACATAGGTAAAATAAATATATATGTACATCTATATACATGGTATATGTACAATGTATTTTTGTATTTTTAATTTTTCTATTTTTGTTTTGTTTTTGTTTTCATTGTTTTTATTTTATTTATTTACAATATATAACATAGACTAGTTACAAAAATTATAAAAATTAATTTTATATATTTACAAGGCTAAATAAATACATAGGTGTGGTTTATGTACATGGTGAAGGTGATGTTTTTGTTCCCTTTTTGATTTTTATCTTTTTATTTTGTTTTTATATTTTTCTAAATATATACAAGTATTTACAAGCATATTTTTGGTGAGGAAAATATATTTATATTTATTTACATAAATATTTACACAAGAGCTCCTATCTCCCTCTACTTTGGCTTTTATGCGGTCAGGCCCATGCTGAGCCCTCCCTTGGGTTAGGTTGCTCAATATTTATCTTAAATATTTCCCTCTTTTTCTTTTTAATCTTTATTCTTTTATTTTTGCACAAAAACATGCTAATTATAGGTTTTTACACAATGCATGCTTTTGGTAATTATTCCTATGTACACATATCTACATGTATTTGCAAAGGTTTTTGTAGCTAAAATATAAGAATAAAGAGTGATGAATGGGTATTCATCACCCCCCTATACTTAACTTTGCTAGTCCCTTAGCAAACACTTATTTGAAAAAGAAGTGAAAAAGAAGAAAATAAAAAGAAAAAGAGGATGTACATGGATCAAGGTTGATTATTAAACTTGCCTTCATTAAATTGAGGTATGGAGCTCGATCAGATCTTTGAATTATTGATGTGTCGGAACCTTATTTAGACTTAAGCTTAAAACTCAACAGTCTCTAAGTTCCTAATCTATAACCAAGACTCCTCAATGCTCCAGATCAGAACAAGTCATCAATCACAAACCCTGAAGACCATGAATCTTTTCTTGTCCTGTGAATGTGAAGTCTAAGCTCTCCACCTCAGAAATGGCAACTTGACAACCCTCCCCAACAAGGTAACTCTACGACCTCAATCTGGCCACTCTTTCCTCGAGGAGCGGGGTATTCCCTTCTAAGTTCAAATTCAACCAGCTCAAGAAGAGGGGGAAGAAGAGAATGGGTCAAGGCCAGTATAGCCAAGTATCCTTGGGAGCTTGACCAGTGTAGCCAAGTCTCCCTGCTGCAAGCTACAACAGGTGGAACATGAAACCAAGCTTTGCTTATTGCACTCTATATACATACTCCGGTGGGATTATCATTTTCTATCAGACCCACCACTTTTTTGGAGTTCTTTTCTTTTCTTTTCTTTTTTTCAAGTGCATCTGTACAACATATACATGTGCAGCATATATACAAGGAGTTTTTCCTCTTGAGCCAGTAGACTATCCCTCTTTTGAAGCTTTATTGCAACCCACAACTCCCGTCGTTAGACCTCATGGCAACCAGACCAAGTTGAGACGCACTTCCTTCACTAAAAGAAGAAGAGAGGTTCCGCCTAGAAGTACTACCCTCATATGCTACCCCAAGTCAAGGAAGACTGCCTCCTCACCACCTCATCCGTAGAGAGCTCGGTGCATAGTGCTGGTGTCCAAGTAAAGCCATAATCTATATGAGTCATGTGTTGTTGTTAAGTGCTCTACTTAGGCTCATTGAGATGACATGTGATCATAGCCTAGTGGACTCAAAGAATTAAGTCACCATGGACCTGAAAAGCCTTAAACCTAAGCCCTATAAGGTTCCTCTTAGAAATTAGGGTGATTAAGATCTTAATCAAGCTCCATTTCTCAATTTGATTCCAGGCTAGTTTAAATGTCAACTATCATCCAGAAAAACTATATACATATGTACAAAAGATGCTTATTTACACAAAGTTTACAATCATGCAAAATTTTTGAAAAATGTTTTGAAATCATGAAATGATGATGCATGAAGTGCAAGTTTTGCAAAAAGATATTTACACACATTTACACAAGATTTTTGCAAACTTTTGATTTTCAAAACATTTTGGAAAAATTTTGTACTATATACATAATTTTGATACAAAAATATTTACACAAGCTTTACACAAAAGATTTTTGAAATCATTTTTACAAAAATAATTTGTACACTAGCTATTTATGTGCAAATAAAAGAAGATTATGTACATGAAAATTTTTAATTTTTTGTGGTGTTTTAGCCATTTTATTTATTAACACACTCACACAAAGTACGAGTTATGGCTAAAGTATATATGAAATATATATACACCCCCCTATACTTAGCTCGAACGATGTCCTCAGAGTCAAGAGCGATGAAGAAGACATAACTCGTACCAGGTATAGGGAAGTAAAAAGAAAGGCTATATACAAAGAACAAGAAAAGTCAAAAGGGTCTCGGGTCTTCCCCCTATACTTAGGATCAAATAATCCTAAGTATAGCAGGCTGTACACTAAGAGAAAACCGAGTGGAGAATGTACAGGGTCTACCCCCCCCCCTATACTTAGGGTGAAATATCGCTAAGTATAGGCAGCAAAAACGGGGGTAGACAGAAACAAAAGAAATACTCAAAAGGTCTCACATCCCCCCTATACTTAGGGTAAAGTGCACCCTAAGTATAGCATAATCACAAGATGAAGAAAGGGATGTGGGACTAAAGAATGTGGTGATATGGACATCTGGATCTATACAAGGCGGAAGATCAGTGAAACTCAGGCGTGAGATGCATTAGATGTGAGTCAAAGACCACATCTCACGCAAAATGAATAGGGGCAAGATCAACGACCCGCGGCTCATGATCTAGAAATGGCTTGAGCCGCTGGCCGTTCACTCGAAAGGTACTGTCATAAGATAACTCAGATATGTCGATGCTACCATTGTCGTGTACCTTTCTAACCAGATAAGGTCCCTTCCATTTGCTCTGTAACTTCCCTGGAAATAATCGTAGCCTCGCATCAAACAGCCAAACTCTCTGTCCAATCTCAAAATGCTTGTGGCTGATATGAGAATCATGCCACTCCTTGACTTTCTCCTTATAATGTAGGCTGCTTGAGAAAGCTGCATCTCTAAGTTCCTCCAGGGCAGCTAACTCTGCCCTCCTCTGGTCTCCCATACCATCTGGATCCATCAGAATATCTGTAACTGCCCAAAGTGACTTGTGCCTCAGCTCAACAGGTAAATGGCATGGCTTGCCATACACGAGGCGAAAGGGAGATGTACCCAAAGGTGTCTTGAAAGACGTCCTATATGCCCACAAGACCGAGTCCAAAAGCTGTGACCAATCCTTTCGGTCAGGGCGGACGACTTTCTGCAGAATAGTCTTGATCTCCCTATTCGACACTTCGGCTAGACCATTCGTCTGTGGATGGTAAGGTGTAGCAACACGATGGTCTATGCCGAACTCGCTAGCAAGTGCCTTCACCTGGTCGTTGATGAAGTGAGATCCCCCATCAGAAATAAGAACTCGTGGAACCCCGAACCGCGTGATGATATGCTTCCTCAAGAATCTGCAAACTGTCCTCGCATCAGCGGCTCGGGTGGGGATAGCCTCCACCCAACGACTAACATAATCAGCAGCCAACAGAATGTACTCAAATCCCTGACTCTTAGGGAATGGACCCATGAAATCGATACCCCATGCGTCAAAAACCTCACAGAAGTGAATGGGCTGCATCGGCATCATATCACGCTGTCCACAAGTGCCCATCCTCTGACAGTCAGTACACCTCTTCACGAACTCATCTGAGTCCTTGAAGAGGGTAGGCCACCACAAGCCGGATTGGAGCACTTTCTGTGCCGTTCTCCTCCCAGAATGATGTCCTCCTGCCTCAAGCTTGTGGCAGTAAGTGAGGACACTATGGTGCTCCTCCTGAGGAATACACCGACGCCAGACGCTATCCCCTCCTTCGTGGTAAAGGATGGGATCCTCCCAATGGTAAGACTTGGCCTTCGCAAGTAAGGTCTCAAGCCTCTGCCTGGGCCAATCTTGTGGTACTTTCCCAGCAACGAGAAAGTTCACAATATCGGCGTACCATGGGAGTGAGGCGATAGCAAGGATCGCCTCATCTGGGAAGGTATCTCTAATAGGATCACTCTGCTCAGACTCCTCAGGCTGCTCTAAACAGGAGAGATGATCTGCCACCACATTCTTGACTCCAGGCTTATCCTTGATCTCAATATCGAACTCCTGGAGTAGAAGGATCCATCTAGTCAGTCTGGCCTTGGCATCCTTCTTTGCCATAAGGTACCTGATGGCGGTGTGATCTGTAAACAAAGTCACTCTAGATCCAATGATATACGATCTGAACTTATCTAGGGAAAACACTACGGCTAGCATCTCCTTCTCTGTGACCGTGTAATTCCGCTGGGCGGAATCCAATGTGCGGCTAGCGTAGTGTATGGCAAATGGAACTCCATCCCTCCTCTGTCCCAGCACAGCCCCTACGGCAAAATCGGAGGCATCCGTCATGATCTCGAATGGGAGAGACCAATCAGGCGGCTGGAGGACAGGAGCCTCAATGACACACTGCTGGAGAGTAGCAAACGACGAAAGACACTTGTCATCGACAAGGAACTCGGTGTCTTTCGTCAAGAGGTCAGTCAACGGCCGGGCAATCCTGCTGAAATCCTGAATAAACCTCCTATAAAATCCAACGTGCCCCAGAAATGACCGTAGCTGCCTCAGATTGGACGGCGGTGCGAGTTTCCTAATGACATCAACCTTGGCCGGATCAACCTCCATGCCCCTGTTGGAGATGATATGGCCAAGCACCGTCCCTTGAGTCACCATGAAGTGACTCTTCTCCCAAGATAGAACCAACTGATACTCAATACATCGCCGGAGTACTCGGTCTAGGCAGTCAAGACAGGAGTCAAATCCGTCGCCGTAGATCGAGAAATCGTCCATGAAGACCTCCAAACACTCCCCTACCATGTCCGAAAATATCGACAGCATGCACCTCTGAAAAGTCGCAGGGGCGTTGCATAGCCCAAATGGCATGCGTCGAAAAGCATATGTGCCGAAGGGACAGGTAAAGGTGGTCTTCTCCTGATCCTCAGGAGTGATGGCCACTTGGTTGTAGCCCGAGTACCCATCCAGGAAGCAATAATGGCTCTTCCCTGCCAGTCTCTCAATGATCTGGTCAATAAAAGGCAGGGGGAAATGGTCCTTCTTGGTGGCCTGGTTGAGTCTCCTGTAGTCAACACAGACCCTCCAAGAGGTGGGTACTTGTGTAGCAATCTCCCCTCCCGACTCACTGATCACAGTCGTGATGCCCGTCTTCTTGGGCACCACATGCAAGGGGCTGACCCACTTGGAGTCGGAAATGGGATAAATAAAATCTACACTCCACCATTTGGATATTTCCTTCATCACAACCTCTCTCAGGTTGGGGTTCAGCCGCCGCTGGAACTCACGCGACGGCTTCACCCCCTCCTCGAGATAGATATGGTGGGAGCACACTGATGGACTAATCCCATGGATATCTGCTACGCTCCATCCGATCGCCTTGCGGTTCTTTTCAAGAACCCCCATCAAACGGGATTCCTGCTCTACAGTCAGATCGGCGGAGATGATGACTGGGTACATCTCTGGCTCACCCGCAAGGAATCGATACTTCAGCGAAGTAGGGAGCGGCTTCAGCTCTGGAATGCTGGGTGCTGGCAAATCTGGTTGCGGAAGGAAATGAGTGAATGCTGCTAAGTCTGCCAAATCTACCTGGGAGAAAGAAAGCGAACTCTCGCAGACTGGATCTTGAGAAGGCTGCTCAACTGTGCTATCTCTGATCGGCTCTGCATCTGCCTCCTCCTCATCTGTCGGCTCAAGTGGACTCAAGTCTGGCATCTGATCATCACAATCTTCCCAATCAGACTCTGGATCCGAGGGATCTGCATCAAATACGGTGGCATCAGTACCACCATCACCCAAGGTGGCCTCAGCACCACCATCACTGATAGTCGTGTCGCGATCAAGGACCGGCTCTGCTGCCTCTGTAGTATCTTGAACCAGGGTTGTGCTCTCCAGACTCTCATATGCTATCATCTCGGCATCAGCTGTATCTGAAAATGAGAGGATGGCCTGTGCTGCAGGATCTGCCCATGCTGGCTCATCGTCTGTGATCACAAAATCACAGTCCTGGTGGATGTCTGGCTCTGCGTCTGTCAGCTGCTCTGAATCTGTGCTAGCCTCTGAGCGTGCTCTCTCTCTGGCTCTGTAGTCCTCGACCGTCTCTATTTGTATACTCTTTCCCTTGACGCGAAAGTACATCTTCCCGCTATCATGATCAGTCACCGCCTTGGCTGTGGCCAAGAACGGACGACCGAGGATGATGGGGGTATCGGTCACTGAATCAGGGATCTCCATGTCCAACACTACGAAGTCCACGGGGAATTTCAGGCCCTGAATCGTGACGATAACGTCTCGTAACAACCCCTTCGGCCTCTTGACAGATCGATCAGCGAACTGAAGGACTGTCCTGCTCTGTCGAAGAGTGCCCAACTCGAAGCGGTCGAGAAGGGATGCCGGAAGTAGGTTGATCGACGATCCGCTATCTAGTAGAGTACGGTCGAGCCTCTGCTCACTGATCTGGCATCTGACATACGGGGCCCCTGAATCTGGCCTCTTGGCTGGCAGACGGTTCTGGATCGCAAAACACGTGGCTTTCGTCAACACATGTATCTCTGAAGTGTGGTTCCTCCTCCTCCTCCTGACTGTGGTTCTGTTTCTCAAAGATCGCTGGAGAAGGGGGATATGCTGCAAAGCCTCTTGGAGGGTCAGCTGGATGTGGAATCGGTCTATCATGCTCTGGCTGAACTCCTCAAGCTCTCTCTTTTTTGGATCTTTTTCTTTTTTCTTCCCCTTCCCCATCTGAAGGGCTCTAGGGAAGGGGATCACAGGGTCCTTCGCAGAAGAAGGACTAGGAAAAGGCCTAGACGGCTCAACGGTCGGATCCACACATACATCAAGCACCACAGTGGGACCAGAAGAAACTAAACCTTTTCCTTTATTCACAACAGTGTTCTGAGGTACATGAACTGAAGGAAAGACAACATCTCTATCACGACAAACACTGGTGGCCTCAGTACCACCATGGGCTGACTCTGCTGCTGCTGCTGCTGGACGTCTCGCGGCATCAATACCGCGGGCTGGTTCGGTTAAATGGGTGGCGTCAGTACACCTCCTCGAACTGGTGAAGCGGCGGCCTCAGTACCGCCGGTGGAATCAGCATCCTTGGCGGCATCAGTACCTCCATCGTCATCTGGAGAGGCCTCAGTACCGCTCTCCTCCTCCTCATGTGGCGCCCCGGAAGTATCCTCGTGGTGTAGCTCAGACGAGGCGCCGCCGCCTGCTGGTGTCCTACCGCTCCTAAGTGTAACAAAATCAGCATCAAATAGATCCGAAGATGTATCATCAAATGGGTCACTAGGAGTGGCATGCTCAGTAGAAACTACCTGCTCAAACTTCCTCTTGAGGTTGTTCGGGTTCGGCTCGATCTGTGCAGGAATGGCGACCTTCACTCTCACCAGGTCCCGCATCTCCTGGCGGAACTCATCCATCTCCCGTCTAAATGTGGCATGCTGATCCGTGAGGAGGCGGGCGACGTCATCTAAGGCGGGGCTCTCATGGGAGCCCGACGGGTAGCCTCTCTGGTGCTGAGGCTGCTGGAACTGCTGGTGGTGGTGCTGAGAGGGGTAGGAAGAGGGATGCTGCTGGTATGCTGGGTGAGCCTGTTGCTCACGTCTCCACGACTGTCCCTGCTGCTGATAGGGACGAGGAACGAAGGATGATGGCTGGTGTGACTGGTAAGCTGGGGGCTGCTGCTGCGGCTGGTGATCTCTCTGCTGGGAGTACTGCCCTCCCTGACCGGCTGGTTGCTGCTGGGGCTGGGTACCTCCATTCCCCCACCTGAATCTGGGATGATCTCGTCGGATCCCAGGCTGGGGGCGGTCATACCAAATCCCGTTGACATCCATCAACGGCTCTGCATCGTAGGGGGCTGGCGGGAGTACTGCCAGAGGCTGGTCCGGCTGGTAGACCACCATCTGCATGTCTGGAGATGGTGGGGACTGGTAGGTGGGCTGCGGCTGCTGGTACGGCTCTGCCTGTACAAGATGAACCTGTCTAGGCTGCTGTAGGGAGCTGGAGCGCTGGGACGAGCTGCTGCTGCCGCCGGAGTCGCCTCGCGACTGAAGACGGGGCTGTGAAGCCGTCTGTGCCTCCTGGAGACACATGAGCTGGGTCTTCATGTCGCTCAGAGTCTGTGCCATCTGATCCATCTGAGTGAGGCTCTGGCACTGCTTCTTCTCAATCAGCTCCATGCGGTCCAACTTCTCGCTGATGATCCCCATGTCCACAGCGGACGACTCTGCCTGTGCTGCTGCGACTGCGGACGAACTAGATGGACCTGCATCGACCCGTGCTATCCGCTGGTACTGAACGGGTCCTGGCTGCTGCTGGGGTCTCCCCTGAGTGTACAACCGGGTCTGGGACATCACCATATAATTCTCAGCCATCTCCTCGAAGATGGCCCAGACCTGGTCGTGGTCCTTGGCGAAATAGGACCCGCCACAAGAAGCATTCACCAGACCCTGAAGCTCTGGTGTCAACCTGCTGAAGAAGCTCTACACAAGGTTCGGCTTCATGATGTCGTGGTGCGGGCATCTGTTCATGAGCTCTCTAAACCTCTCCCATGCCTCGTGAAACTGCTCATTGAGGAGCATGGAGAAGTTGCTGATCAGGGCCCTCGTTGCATTCGTCCGCCCGAGTGGATAGTACTTGTTCAAGTACTCGGTGCAGAGCTGCTCCCAGGTGTAGACGAACTTCCCCAGATGCTTCAGCCAGGTGGCTGCTCTGTCTGCTAGTGAGAAGGGGAAGGCAATCATCCGAATCGTATCCTGGTCCACATGGCGGTCGTGGACAGTACTGCAAATCATCAGGAACTCCTGGAGGTGGAGATGGGGCTCCTCGGTAGCAAGCCCGTGAAAACGGGGAAGCATCTGCAGGGTGTTCCGGGGGAACTTGAAGTCCCCCACGATAGCAGGTACCACCACCCAATGGTGCATCAGTGTAGACCCGGGGTTGTGCAACTCCCGCATCGGTCTCGGTGGTCCTCCTGTCGCGGCGGCTGCTGCTGCGGCGGCGGCTGCCGCTGCTGCTGCTGCTGCTGCGGCTCGTGCCTCTGCATCTGGGTCGTCCTCAGGCTTGCTCTGATCTCTCTCTGCTCTGAGGCGCTCCAAATCTCTCCTCATCTCAATCATGAACGCTCCCTGATCGCGTAACTGCTGTTGAACTGTCTCTAATGAGGCGATCAAGGTGGAGTTGATCGCTCCCTGATCCATCACGACGTGCTTTGTGCGGGAACGATCCTCGGAACTGCCGGCCATGACATCTGCTGCAAAATCAAATGAGCCCAACTCAGGTGCTGTCAAATCAATCAATCTCTCCTCGGGCTCGTGTCTCTCAGGTCTGAAAGAAAGGGGGTCGAGGGGGAACAGGGCGGAGTCGTACTCGGGCTCGGAGAGCTGGTCTCGGCTCTCGCGGGCCAACCTAGATGATTGGGTAGACGCGCTCGGAAGCGGTGTAGCCAGAGGCTGCCTAAGGGAGTGTCTACCCATCATCTTGATCTGGTGAGTAGGGTGGATGAGATCTGGAGAAACTATGATCACAAAACAAACCCCCGGTTCACCAACGCGATGCGAGCTGAAGACCGTGAAAGTTCGGTCAAATTATCTTGTCGATTTTATTAGGTGAACACACAAAATATCAGAGCGCTTACGTGACCTGTTAGGATACCCGATGCTATCCCAACCGACTGGCCCGCACGGAAGAGTCGGTAATCAGTCGGGACTAGCACCGGAGGGCTCTACCTAGGGTGCGGGTCACTCTCTCGCGCATCCAAACCATACAATGAGGGGGTTGCTCTCCCCAAGACAAAATTTTTAGGGTGAGCGTCTTTTAAGATCAATAGAGTTATCCAGTCCCAATTTTATGGTTTTTCTTTTTAATATTTTTCAAATCAAAACAAAAGGCCTAACGAATTTTTCGGTTCTCCTGGTTATTAAGTCCAAAACAGGGGGGAGAAGTCGAAAAAGCCGATGCGCGATAAAATCAATGATGCATGCTGAGTAAGAAATGCGTACCTTGTCTCCAGCACTCTACATGCAAGTGATCCGCGCAGAATTGAAAGACTGAAAATAAACTACCTATATGATGCAACGGGAAAGCCGAGTCCTAGATGAGCAATTTCTAGCGCAAGAACCGTCTAACCGGTCACCGACCCCCAAGCCAAAGAGTCCGGTCTTGGCCCGTCCCTCCTCTGTCCGACAAATCGGGGGTAGGAGAAAGCGCTTTACAGGACGGGCTGCGGCACGTAGGCTACGAAGGAAAATGAGTCGGTTATTTTTATTAATTGGTTATTAGTGAGTCCAATTACGTTCTATAGGAACAGATAATCAGTTAAATGTTGGGACCCTACTAATTACGGCACAAGCAATAGAAATTCCTAAGTCTAGGGGCTCGAGCAAAAACTGCGTAAACACCGGAAAAGGCAGAAAGAAAATAAAATAAAACCAAAACCGTGAAAAACCGCGAAAATCCTAAGGGTCCCCCGAGCACACCGGTGCTCGGCGAAACAGACCCGCTAAGTCCAAGCAATGTCCACAAGTCCTGAGAGTGTCCTGTATTATTATAAGAATAATCAAAAATAAAAACCTACTTTAATCCTCACCCACTCAACTCTCTCTCACTCTCTCCTGCGGCTCCGCAAAGAAAGGAGCCGCCTCCGAATCTCGCGGTTGCGTCGGCTTCTCGAGAGCAACCGCCTCGGTCCTCGGGCCCTCGTAAGAAATAGCAGAGTGGTCAGAACCAGATAATCAAATAAAAGAAAAATAAAGGGAAATGAAAAATAAGGGTATATGTGCAAAAATGTGAAATAAAATAAACACTCAAAATAAAACAAAACAAAAATAAAAGAAAATGAAAATAAAACAAAATAAAACAAAAATAAAATATAGACAAAAACCGCGAAAAGCCGCGAGCTCTGAAAGAGCCGCGAAAAGCTGCGAGCTCTGAAAGAGCCGCGAAAATAAAAAAACTAAAAGAAAATAAAAACTACTAAGCCGTGCTCCCCGGCAACGGCGCCATTCTGATGACACAAAGGCCCGAGCGACTAAGGCAATCAGGTGTATCTAAATCAGTCGTCGCGACCTCAATCGCTCAGATGTGTCGATCAAGAAAAATGAACCACTCGAAACAGATAAAATCAATAAAATCACGAGATAGCGGTCCTGCTATGTGATTAACCTGGTATAGCACCCAGGGTCGAACTCAAGGAGCACGGGTTGGCCGAGAGGCCTACGAAGTAGTAAAAATAAAGAAAATAAAGAAAGAAAATATTTTTAGTGGTTTTTAATTATTTTTATATTTTTTTGGATTTTTTAAGTAATTAAAAAAATAAGAAAACAAAGAAGGCACACACTTCAACAAATTATTAAATGCACAAAAATTCAACCAAAAATTCAAACAAAAATATTTTTATGTATTTTATATTTTTTAGTGTTTTTAGTGAATATTTGGGAATTTTCTGATGTGTATTTTATTTTCTAAAAATCAAACAATGCCTAAAATAAAGGGTACTGTCCAGCCGAGCCAAAAATCCCTAGATAAAATATCTAAGGGCCTCAAAATGGCCTGGAAGTAATTTTCCTGTAAAGTAGATAAGACAAGGAAAATTTAGGTACCAATTTTATTATTTTTGGGTTTTTAATTTATTTATTATAATTTTTATGGGTTTTTGAGTGTTTTTAGGTTTTTAGTGTTTTCCAGTAATGAAAAATAGCCAAAATTGGCTAGACAATCAAGCTAAGTAAAACAAATAGTAGCTAATTTTTATAGAATTTTTAAGTGAGTTTTTATATTTTTTGTGAATTTTCAAACTGGACAGTAACAAAAATGAAGGTTTTTGAATTTTTAAAAATAGCAAACAAAATCAAAAATTTCCTCAAAAATCCACAAAAATCCTACACCATGGCAGAAGCCATGTGTCAAATTTTCGTTGGATTTGGAGGTGATTTGATATTTTATTCAAAAATAAAGATAGGGCACTGTGCATAGGGACCAAAGTGCAAATACCCAAAGTTCTGGGGTCCTGGTGCAAAATACCCAGCAAAACACGCGCCACGCGCGTGCCTGGGGCACTCAGGGACCTAGATGTAAGAAAAATAAGTCTCGAGGACTTATTGGTAACAGGTACCAAAAGTCCAGGGGCCCTATCTGCAATTTACCCAAAATAAAACGCACATGCGGAAATAAATCATTCACAGGGGTAGAAGTGCAAATAAGAGAAACTTTTCATTCAATTTATAACATCCAAAACTACAAGGGTATCTACTGCAAATAACCCAAACAAATCACGTGTCGAAGCACGTGTCCACAACAGGCAGGGGTATACATGCAAATAACTAAAGCTCAGGGTCCAATGTGCAATTTAACCTAAAACTAAACAACTGATTTTACTATTTACAGGACTAAAACGAAATAAAAAGAAAAGCGGGGCCTAAGGGTAAATTACCCTTTATTAAGCGGGGGCGTTGGATGCGCGCCACGTGTGGATCTGACGGCTGCGGATGGTGGGCGCTCCGGATCGTCCCTCCTCCGATCGGACGGTGCTGGTAGCTCCAAGGATGGACGGCCAGGATCTGAACTGGAGCGAGGCGGGGCGATCGACGGCGATGGAGGGTCCTCGAAGAACAGGTCCCCGGCGAGCTTCGCCGGGCTCGTGCATGCGCTAGGGTCCTCCGGGGAGCCTTCTGAAGGTCGCAGAAGAATCGCGGAAGGCTCCCGCGTCTGCCGGTGGGCTCCGATGATCGAGCCAAGCTCCGGGGAGCTCGGACGGCGTCGGCGGAGCTGGGTCTCCTGGCTGAGTGGCGAAGGGCCTCAGACAGCCCTCGTTTCGACCTGAAAAGAGCACCAGAAGACTCACGGGTCGAGGGCAAATTGCCTCGACCCGGTTAGGCGAAGTGGGGGTGGCTGGTGCGTCGGGACGGCGAGCTCCGGCGAAGGGGGTGGACGGAGGAGCTCGGTTCCCAGCTCCTGTGCGAGCTGGGTTGAGTGAGTGGGTGAAGAACGTGCGTCGGACGAAAGCGAACGTGAGGGTCGATTCCGATGATCGGATAGTGGTCGGAACCGGGGTGAATCGGAGAAATACGACGGCGGCGCAAATTGGGCGAAACTGGAAATTAAGGGAAATGGGTAGCCTAAGGGGTTACCTGGGTGAAGGAATAGACTGGGAAGGAGCTGGGGATGCTCCTGGTCGTCGTCTCGAGGGTCGTCTCTGCCCGAGGCTCGGAGCTCTCGCTGGTGGCGGAGCTGCGGCGGCTACGTCGCCAGATCGATGGATTCACTCCCTCTCCTCGCTGCAACAGGTCGGGGATGCGAGCTATCACCCCACACACTCTCTGGAGCTCACTGGAGAACGAGGCGAATGGCCAAAGATGGAGAGAGAAGGTGGCGGAACTCGCTTATATGCGTTGGAGGGGTCCGGCTAAGACGGGCTCGGGTAGGTCGATGAAGCGCGCGGATCCCGAGGTGGATGCCCGACGAAGGTGTCGGATGTGAGAGGTTCAAAACGGAGCCGGGTTTTAGGGAAATGGGTGTCGGGTCGAGCGGGTAGAAATAGGAGAAGTCGGGTCCGGAGCTCAGACCCGTGGGAAGTGGTCCTGGGGGGGCTAGTTGACCGGGCGGTCAACATCCCCAGGACCCAATGGGATTCGGCCACGTGGCTGGATCTTGAAGTGACAAATATGGGTAGCTAGGGGCCGAATCTGCAAAAACTCAAAACATGAAATATTTTTCTTTTATTTGTTTCTATTTTTTAGTGATTTTTAATTAATTTTTGGAAATAAAAATAGGCTATATACATAATATGTACTATATATAGGTATATATACAATATATAGGGTTTGGATTAAATGTTACTTTTGTGCAATTTTATTCCTATTTTATATTTTATTTATTTTCATTATAAAATAAGGAATAAAAAGGTATTTTTATTTGATTTTTATTATTTATTTACATAGGTAAAATAAATATATATGTACATCTATATACATGGTATATGTACAATGTATTTTTGTATTTTTAATTTTTCTATTTTTGTTTTGTTTTTGTTTTCATTGTTTTTATTTTATTTATTTACAATATATAACATAGACTAGTTACAAAAATTATAAAAAATTAATTTTATATATTTACAAGGCTAAATAAATACATAGGTGTGGTTTATGTACATGGTGAAGGTGATGTTTTTGTTCCCTTTTTTATTTTTATCTTTTTATTTTGTTTTTATATTTTTCTAAATATATACAAGTATTTACAAGCATATTTTTGGTGAAGAAAATATATTTATATTTATTTACATAAATATTTACACAAGAGCTCCTATCTCCCTCTACTTTGGCTTTTATGCGGTCAGGCCCATGCTGAGCCCTCCCTTGGGTTAGGTTGCTCAATATTTATCTTAAATATTTCCCTCTTTTTCTTTTTAATCTTTATTCTTTTATTTTTGCACAAAAACATGCTAATTATAGGTTTTTACACAATGCATGCTTTTGGTAATTATTCCTATTTACACATATCTACATGTATTTGCAAAGGTTTTTGTAGCTAAAATATAAGAATAAAGAGTGATGAATGGGTATTCATCACTAATCTGACTTTATACTTTTCAATTGATCTGTCGGGTCTAAGCTTTATCTTAAGCACCCACTTGCACCCAATGGTAGAGCACCCTTTGGGTAAATCAACCAACTCCAAAGTTCCATTAGCCATAATAGAATCCATCTAAGTTTTGATGGCTTCCTTCCACCGTTTCGCTTCGGATGAAGCCATGGCTTCCATGTAACTTGGTGGATCACCCTCGATCTGGTAGACAACGAATTCGCTACCCAGATCCTTTGCTATCCGAGGTCTTTTACTCCTCCTTGCCTCAATCTCTTCAGAAAGATCATTGGGTTCAGGTTGAGTCTCAACCCCCGCATTCGTTATCCTTTCCACATCATCTGGAATAGATCCTGATATAGACTCAATGGTCAGATTCTGTGGAATCCCAGTCTTCGACGGGAGACATCCTCAAAGAAGGTAGCATCATAGAGTTCAACAATGGTGTTGACTTCTATGCCTGATACCTGATAACGGGCCCGATCACTAGGGTATGAGGTACAAAAATCAGGTCGTTGTGACCCAAGCAATCAGACCACGTATATCAAGAAAAATCAACCACTCAAACAGATAAAATAATCAAGCGCGAAAGAAGAGCGGTCTAGCTATAGGATTAACCTGGTATAGCTCCCACGGTCGAACACAAGGAGCACGGGTTGGCCGTAGGCCTACGAAGTAGTAAAAAAGAATAAAATAAAAGAAAAGTGATTTTTAGTGGTTTTTATTAATTTTTATATTTTTTTTTTGGATTTTTAAAAGGTTAAGAAAATAAGAGAAAGGAAATAAAAACACACTTAGGCAATTTATTAAACACACCAAAAAGCAAGCAAAAATTCAAGAAAAATTGTTTTTATGTTTTTTATGTTTTTAAGTGTTTTTGGTTAATTTTTGATATTTTTCTGACGGGTAAATTATTTTCTAGAAATCAAACAGTGCTAAAAATAAAAGGTACTGTCCAGCAAGGCTTAAGACCCAAAAATAAAATATTTAAGGATCTTAAAAAGTCCTGGAGGTAATTTTCCTGTAATCTAGGAAGAATAAGGAAAATTTAGGCACCCTAATTATTGTTTTTGGATTTTTAAATTAATTATTATAATTTTTATGGGTTTTTAGGGGTTTTTCAATTTTTAAGGTTTTTAAGTGATGAAAAATAGCCAAAATTGGCTATAAAATCAAACAGCAAGCAAACAACAGTATCTAATTTTTTTAGAATTTTTGGTGGGGTTTTTATATTTTTTTGGTATTTTTAAACCTAGACAGTAGCTAAAAAGGCTGTTTTTGAATTTTTAAAAATACTAAATGAAAGTAAAAATGTCCTCAAAATTCACTGAAATTCCTACACCATGGCAGGAGCCATGTGTCAAAATCTCATTGGATTTGGAGGTGGTTTGATATTTTATTCAAAAATGCAAAGTGGGCACTGTGCACAGGGACGAATGTGCAAATACCCGACAGTCTGGGGGCCTAGGTGCAATTTTCCCAGCTAAACACGCGCGTGGCGCGTGCCTGGGGCACTCAGGGGCCTCTTGGTAATAAAAACTAAGTCTTAGGGCCTTTTGATAACTTGTATCAAAAGCCCAGGGACTCGGTTGCAATTTACCCAATAAAATCCGCACATGCACAATTAAAACACTCACAGGGGTATAACTGCAAATACCAAAAAGCTTTTCTTCATTCAACAACAACCCAGAACTACAGGTGAAAAGATGTAAAAAGCCCAACGAAGCACGTGGCGAAGCACGTGGTCACATACACACAGGGGCATACATGCAGATAAAACTAAGCACAAGGTCCATAATGCAATTTACCCTACGTAAATAAAGTTCTAAAAATATTTACAGGACTAGAAATAAAACGACAAACTAAGAGGGGGCCCTAAGCAAATTACCCCTTTATTCGTCGACGGCCAGATGCGCGCCACGTGGTGTATCCAACGGCTCGGGACGGCGGGCGCTCTTCCTCTTCTTCTCTTGGGCTCGATCGACGGTGGAGGCGAGGACACGTGGAAGATCTAACGGTGCTGGGTTCCGATGCCTCTCTCCTCTGCTGCAACGGTCCGGATGAGTCCCTCGGATCGATCAACGGCTGCTGCTCCTCGAAGAATGGACGCTCAAGATGGAAACTGGAGCAGAGGGTCTGATCGGACGGCTATGGAGGATGGTGAAAGAACACGACGCCGGCGAGCTTCGCCGGCCTCGTGCGCCTGCAGTCGTCCTCGTCAGCTGCTGCTGGATATCGGAACAGGTTCGCGGCGAAGCCCCGCAGCTGATGGTATTGTCCGATAGCCCAGCCGAGCCCTGGAGGGGCTCCGGCGAGGCTGGCGGCGCGAAGCTCCTGGCTGGAATGTAAGGGGGCTCAGACGCCTCCCTTTGGACCTGCAAAGCAACCAGAAAGCTTCGCGGGTCGAGGGCAAAGTGCCTCGACCCAAAGAAGCGGGGTGAAGGTGGCTGGTGGATCGGTGCGAAGGAGCTCCGGCGAGCTGGGGATGGAGGAGCTCGACTCCCAGCTCCGGGGCGAGCTGGGTTGGATGGCTGGGCGAAGAACGTGCGTGGGGGAACGACGGAGATGGTGATGTGCTCCGATGATCGAGATAGTGTGCGTGATGGTCGGAATCAGAGGAACACGTCAGAGAACGGATTTGGGCGAAATCGGAAATTACACTAAATGGGTGAGCGAAATGGGTACCTGGATGATGCAGGAGACTGGGCTGGAGCCTAGCTAGCTCCTGGTCCTTGCCTCAAGGGTCGTCAACACCCGAGGCTCGAGCTCCGGTCAGACGTCGGAGCACGGCGGCGCAAGCCAGCCGGATCGATGGTCCAAGCACCTCCTCCTCGCTGCGACACCGGTGGAAGCAAGCTGTCACCTTGCTGGTTGCGATGGAGCTCACTGGAGAGAGAATGGGGAGCCAAAGATGGAATGAGGAGGCGGCTGAGCTCGGGCTTTATAGTGCTAGGGGTCCGGGAAGAAGAGGATCGGGCGAGCTCGGGAGCGCGCGGATCCCGAGGGGGCGGCTCCGGCGAGCATGCCGGATGCACAAGGAATGATCCGGACCCGGGATTTGATGGGTTGGCGATCGGATCTGGTGGGGGTAATTGGGAGAAGTCGGGTCGAAAAGCGGATCCGCGGCTCTGGTGGTCCTGGGGGAGGTGTTGACCGGGGGTCAACAGTCCCCCGTGGACCAATCAGAGCCCGCCAAGGCTGGAATTTTTATTTTATTTTTTTGGGCCTTTAAATGGCCGAATTTTCAAAAACTTAAAACACAAAATATTTTTGTTTTAATTTTTTCTATTTTTTTGTGATTTTTAATTAATTTTTGGAAATTAAAAATAAGGTATATACATAGTAGCTATACATAGGTATATATACACTATATTGATTTTTGATTTTTGATTTTTAATTAGTTATTTTTATACATTTTTATTCCCATTTTATATTTTATTTATTTATAAGATAAAATGAGGAATAAAAGGCTATTTTTATTTTATTTTTATTGTTTATATACATGGGTTAATTAGTTAGTTATATACATGATATATACATGGTATATATACAAGATGTTTTTGTATTTTTAATTTTGTAATTTTTATTTGATTTTTGTTTTAATTCTTTTTATTTATTTTATTTACAAAACATAAAAAGGAATATTTACAAAAAGTGTTGGAAATAAAGAAATTTATTTACAAGGTGAAATAAATATGAGGTAGGGGTTTATGTACATGGTGAAAGGTTCTTTTTGGTATTTTTGATTTTTAGATTTTTATCTTGTTTTTAATAGTTCCTAAGTATATACAAAATATATACAAGTATATTTTTGGTTGAGGAAAATATTATTTTATTGATTTACATAAATATTTACACATGAGCTCCTATCTCCCTCTACTTGTGGCTTTTATGCGGTCAGGCCCATGCTGAGCCCTCCCTTGGGTTAGGTTGCTCAATATTTATTCTAAATATTTCCCTCTTTTTCTTTTTCTTCTTTATTCTTTTATTTTTGCACAAAAACATGCTAATTATTTATATTTACAAAAATGCATGCTTTTGCTAACTAACCCTATTTACACCTATCTACATGCATTTGCATAGGTTTTTGTAGCTAAAATATAAGAATAAAGAGTGATGAATGGGTATTCATCACCCCCCTATACTATACTTTGCTAGTCCCTTAGCAAATACTTATTTGAAAAAGAAGTGCAAAAGAAAGAAAAAGAAAAAGAAAAAGAGAATGTACATGGATCAAGGTTGATTATTAAACTTGCCTTCATTAAATTGAGGTATGGAGCTTAATCAGATCTTTGGATTATTGATGTGTCGGAACCTTATTTAGACTTAAGCTTAAAACCTAACAGCCTCCAAGTTCCACTATTCTATAACCAAGACTCCTCAATGCTCCAGATCAGAACAAGTCATCAACTACAAACCCTGAAGACCATGAATCTTTTCTTGTCCTGTGAAAGTGAGGTCTAAGCTCTCCACCTCAGAAATGGCAACTTGACAACCCTCCCTAACAAGGTAACTCTATGACCTCAATCTGGCCACTCTTTCCTCGAGGAGCGGGGTATTCCCTTCTAAGTTCAAGTACAACCGGCTCAAGAAGAGGGGGAAGAAGAGAATGGGTCAAGGCCAGTGTAGCCAAGTACCCTTGGGAGCTTGACCAGTGTAGCCAAGTCTCCCTGCTGCAAGCTACAACAGGTGGATCATGAAACCAAGCTTTGCTTATTGCACTTATATACATACTCCGGTGGGATTATCATTTTCTCTCAGACCCACCACTTTTTTGGAGTTCTTTTCTTTTTCACACACATTTTTTTTTTCGAGTGCATCTATACAGCATGTACATGTGCAGCATATATACAAGGAGTTTTTCCTCTTGAGCCAGTAGACTATCCCTCTTTTGAAGCTTTATTGCAACCCACAACTCCCGTCGTTAGACCTCATGGCAACCAGACCAAGTTGAGACGCACTTCCTTCACTAAATGAAGAAGAGAGGTTCCGCCTAGAAGTACTACCCTCATATGCTACCCCAAGCCAAGGAAGACTGCCTCCTCACCATCTCATCCGTAGAGAGCTCGGTGCATAGTGCGGTTGTCCAAGTAAAGCCATAATCTATATGAGTCATGTGTTGTTGTTAAGTGCTCTACTTAGGCTCATTGAGATGACATGTGATCATAGCCTAGTGGACTCAAAGAATTAAGTCACCATGGACCTGAAAAGCCTTAAACCTAAGCCCTATAAGGTTCCTCTTAGAGTTAGGTGGATTAAGATCTTAATCAAGCTCCATTTCTCAATTTGAATTCCAGGCTAGTTTAAATGTCAACTATCATCCAAGGAAAACTATATACATATGTACAAAAAGATGCATATTTACACAAATTTTACAATCATGCAAAATTTTTGAAAAATGTTTTGAAATCATGAATGATGATGCATGAAGTGCAAGTTTTGCAAAAAGATATTTACACACATTTACACAAGATTTTTGCAAACTTTTGATTTTCAAAACATTTTGGAAAAATTTTGTACTATATACATAATTTGATACAGAAAATATTTACACAAGCTTTACACAAAAGATTTTTTGAAATCATTTTTACAAAAATAGTTTGTACACTAGCTATGTATGTGCAAATAAAAGAAGATTATGTACATGAAAATTTTTTAATTTTTGTGGTTTTTAGCCATTTTTATTTATTAACACACTCACACAAAGTACGAGTTATGGCTAAAGTATATATGAAATATATACACCCCCCCCTATACTTAGCTCGAACGATGTCCTCGGAGTCAAGAGCGATGAAGAAGACATAACTCGTGCTATGTATAGGGAAGTGAAAAGGAAGGCTATACAAAAGGAGAATGAATTATCAAGTGAAGAGGGACTCGGGTCTTCCCCCTATACTTAGGATCAAGTAATCCTAAGTATAGCAGGCTGTACACGAAGGGAAAACCGAGTGGAGAATGTACAGGGTCTACCCCCCCTATACTTAGGGTAAAATATCCCTAAGTATAGGCAGCAAAACAAGGGTAGACAGAAACAAAAGAAATACCCAAAATGTCTCACATCCCCCCTATACTTAGGGTAAAGTACACCCTAAGTATAGCATAATCACAAGATGCAGAAAGGGATGTGGGACTAAAGAATGTGCTGATATGGACATCTGGATCTATGTACAGCGGAGGATCAGTAAAGCTCAGGCGTGAGATGCATTAGATGTGAGTCAAAGACCACATCTCACGCAAAATGAATAGGGGCAAGATCAACGACCCGCGGCTCATGATCTAGAAATGGCTTGAGCCGCTGGCCGTTCACTCGGAAGGTACTCTCAGAAGACAACTCAGATATGTCGATGCTACCGTTGTCGTGTACCTTCCGAACCAGATAAGGTCCTTTCCATTTGCTCTGTAGCTTCCCTGGAAATAATCTAAGCCTCGCATCAAACAGCCATACTCTCTGTCCAATCTCAAAATGCTTGTGGCTGATATGAGAATCATGCCACTCCTTGACTCTCTCCTTATAATGTAGGCTGCTTGAGAAGGCTGAATCTCTAAGCTCCTCCAGGGCAGCTAGCTCTGCCCTCCTCTGGTCTCCTATACCATCTGGATCCATCAGAATGTCTGTAACTGCCCAAAGTGACTTGTGCCTCAGCTCAACTGGTAGGTGACAGGGCTTGCCATATACGAGGCGAAAGGGAGATGTGCCCAAAGGTGTCTTGAAAGACGTCCTATATGCCCACAAGACCGAGTCCAATAGCTGTGACCAATCCTTTCGGTCAGGGCGGACGACTTTCTGCAGAATAGTCTTGATCTCCCTATTCGACACTTCGGCTAGACCATTCGTCTGTGGATGGTATGGTGTAGCAACGCGATGATCTATGCCGAACTCGCTAGCAAGTGCCTTCACCTGGTCGTTGATGAAGTGAGATCCCCCATCAGAAATAAGAACTCGTGGAACCCCGAACCGCGTGATGATGTGCTTCCTCAAAAATCTGCAAACTGTCCTCGCATCAGCGGCTCGGGCGGGGATAGCCTCCACCCAACGACTCACATAATCGACGGCCAACAGAATGTACTCAAATCCCTGACTCTTAGGGAATGGACCCATGAAATCGATGCCCCATGCGTCAAAAACCTCACAGAAGTGAATGGGCTGCATCGGCATCATATCATGCTGTCCACAAGTGCCCATCCTCTGACAGTCAGTACACCTCTTCACGAACTCATCTGAGTCCTTGAAGAGGGTAGGCCACCACAAGCCGGATTGGAGCACTTTCTGTGCCGTTCTCCTCCCAGAATGATGTCCTCCTGCCTCAAGCTTGTGGCAGTAAGTGAGGACGCTATGGTGTTCCTCCTGAGGAATACACCGACGCCAGACGCTATCCCCTCCCTCGTGGTAAAGGATGGGATCCTCCCAATGGTAAGACTTGGCCTTCGCAAGGAAGGTCTCAAGCCTCTGCCTGGGCCAATCTTGTGGGACTTTCCCAGCAACGAGAAAGTTCACAATATCGGCATACCATGGGAGTGAGGCGATAGCAAGGATCGCCTCATCTGGGAAGGTATCTCTGATCAGATCAATCTGCTCTGACTCCTCAGGCTGCTCTAAACGGGAAAGGTGATCCGCCACCACATTCTTGACTCCAGGCTTATCCTTGATCTCAATGTCGAACTCCTGGAGTAGAAGGATCCATCTAGTCAGTCTGGCCTTGGCATCCTTCTTTGCCATGAGGTACCTGATGGCGGTGTGATCTGTGTACAAAGTCACCCGGGATCCAATGATATACGATCTGAACTTATCCAGGGCAAACACTACTGCTAGCATCTCCTTCTCTGTGACCGTATAATTCCGCTGGGCGGAATCCAATGTGCGGCTAGCATAGTGTATCGCAAATGGCACTCCATCCCTCCTCTGTCCCAGCACTGCCCCTACGGCAAAATCGGAGGCGTCCGTCATGATCTCAAATGGGAGAGACCAATCAGGTGGCTGGAGGACAGGAGCCTCAATCACACATCTCTGGAGAGTAGCAAACGACGAAAGACACTTGTCATCGACAAGGAACTCGGTGTCTTTCGTCAAGAGGTCAGTCAACGGTCGGGCAATCCTGCTAAAATCCTGAATGAATCTCCTGTAAAATCCAACGTGCCCCAGAAATGACCGTAACTGCCTCAGATTGGACGGCGGTGTGAGTTTTCTAATGACATCGACCTTGGCCGGATCAACCTCCATGCCCCTGTTGGAGATGATGTGGCCAAGCACCGTCCCTTGAGTCACCATGAAGTGACTCTTCTCCCAAGATAGCACCAAGTGATACTCAATACATCGCTGGAGTACTCGATCTAGGCAGTCAAGACAAGAATCAAATCCGTCGCCGTAATCGAGAAATCATCCATGAAGACCTCAAGGCACTCCCCTACCATATCCGAAAAGATCGACAGCATGCACCTCTGGAAAGTTGCAGGGGCGTTGCATAGCCCGAATGGCATGCGTCGAAAAGCGTATGTGCCGAAGGGACAGGTAAAGGTGGTCTTCTCCTGATCCTCAGGAGCGATGGCCACTTGGTTGTAGCCCGAGTACCCATCCAGGAAGCAATAATGGCTCTTCCCTGCCAGTCTCTCAATGATCTGGTCAATAAAAGGCAGGGGGAAATGGTCCTTCTTGGTGGCTTGGTTGAGTCTCCTGTAGTCAACACAAACCCTCCAAGAGGTGGGTACCCGTGTAGCAATCTCCTCCCCCGACTCACTGATCACAGTCGTGATGCCCGTCTTCTTGGGCACCACATGCAAGGGGCTGACCCACTTGGAGTCGGAAATGGGATAAATAAAACCTGCACCCCACCACTTCGATATTTCCTTCATGACAACCTCTCTCAGGTTGGGGTTCAGACGCCGCTGGAACTCACGCGACGGCTTCGCCCCATCCTCGAGATAGATGTGGTGGGAGCACACTGATGGACTAATCCCATGGAGATCTGCTACGCTCCATCCGATCGCCTTGCGGTTCTTTTCAAGAACCCCCATCAAACGGGATTCCTGCTCTCCAGTCAACTCAGCGGAGATGATGACTGGGTACATCTCAGGATCGCCCGCAAGGAATCGATACTTCAGCGAAGTAGGGAGCGGCTTCAGCTCTGGAATGCTGGGTGCCGGCAAATCTGGCTGTGGAAGAAACTGAGTGAACGCTGCAAGGTCTGCCAAATCTGCCTGGGAAAGTGAAAGTGTACTCTCGCAAACTGGGTCGGGAGAAGGCGGCTCAACTGCACTGTCTCTGCTCTGCTCTGCCTCTACCTCCTCCTCTGTAGGCTCGGGTGGACTCAGGTCTGGCATCTGATCATAACAATCGGCCCAATCAGACTCTGGATCCGAGGGATCTGTATCAGAATCGGCGGCATCAATACCACCGGAAAACAAGGTGGCCTCAGCACCACCATCACTAATCATCGTGCTGCGATCGAGAACCGGCTCTGCTGCCGCAACTGTATCCGAACCCAGGTCTGTGCTCTCCAGACTCTCCTCTGCTGTCATCCCTGCATCAGCTGTATCTGAAAGTGAGAGGGTAGTCTGTGACTCGAGGTCTGCCCAAGCTGCCTCGTAATCTGTGATCACAAAATCACAGTCCTGGTGGATGTCTGGCTCTGCGTCTGTCAGCTGCTCTGAGTCGGTGCTGGCATCTGAGCGGGATCTAGATCTGGCTCTGTAGTCCTCGACCGTCTCTATTTGTATACTCTCGCCCTGGACGCGAAAGTACACCTTCCCGCTATCATGATCAGTCACCGCCTTGGCTGTGGCCAAGAACGGACGACCAAGGATGATGGGGGTATCGGTCACTGACTCAGGGATCTCCATGTCCAACACTACGAAGTCCACGGGGAATTGCAGACCCTGAATCGTGACGATAACATCGCGTAGCAACCCCTTCGGCCTCTTGACAGATCGATCAGCGAACTGAAGGACTGTCCTGCTCTGTCGAAGAGTGCCCAACTCGAAGCGGTCGAGAAGGGCTGCCGGAAGAAGGTTGATCGACGATCCGCTATCTAGAAGAGTACGGTCGAACCACTGCTCACTAATCTGGCATCTGACATACGGGGCCCCTGAATCTGACCTCTTGGCTGGCAGTCGGTTCTGGATCGCGAAGCACGTGGCTTTGGTCAGCACATGGATCTCTGAAGTGTGGTTCCTCCTCCTCCTCCTGACTGTAGTCCTCTCTCTCAAAGATCTCTGGAGAAGGGGGATGTGCTGCAAAGCCTCCTGGAGGGTCAGCTGGATGTGGAAGCGATCGATCATGCTCTGGCTGAACTCCTCAAACTCTCTCTTTTTTGAATCATTTTTCTTCCCCTTCCCCATCTGAAGGGCTCTAGGGAAGGGGATCACTGGGTCCTTCTCAGATGAAGGACTAGGAAAAGATCTACGCGGTTCAAGGACCGGATCCACACATACATCATGCACCACAGTGGGACCAAAAGAATGTAAACCTTTTCCTTTATTCATCACAGAATTCCGAGATACATGACCATGAGGAAAAACAACATCAGATCTCTCTCTACAAACACCGGTGGCCTCAGTACCACCACGGATGGGCTGCTCTGCTGCTGCTGCTGAAGGTAAACGTCGAGCGGCATCAGTACCGCTCACTGGCTCGGCTACTGCTGGGGTGGCGTCAGTACCACCTCCTAGATCTGGTGAAGTGGCGGCCTCAGTACCGCCGGTGGGATCAGCATCTCTGGTGGCCTCAGTACCACCGTCATCATCTGGAGCGGCCTCAGTACCGCTCTCCTCCTCCTCCTGGGGCGCCTCTGGATGAAGCTCAGCTGAGACGCCGCCACCTGCTGGGGTCCTACCGCTCCTAAGCGTGGCAAAATCAACATCAAACAGATCTGAAGAAGTATCATCAAATGGATCGCTAGGAGTGGCTAACTCAGTATGTACTACCTGCTCAGACTTCCGCTTGAGGTTGTTCGGATTTGGCTCTATCTGTGCAGGTATGGCGGCCTTCCCTCTCACCAAGTCCCGCATCTCCTGGCGGAACTCATCCATCTCCCGTCGAAAGGTCGCCTGCTGATCCGTGAGGAGGCGGGCGATATCATCCAAGGCAGGGCTCTCGTGGGAGCCCGACGGGTAACCTCTCTGTGGGTGAGGCTGCTGGTACTGCTGTGGGTGAGAGGGGTAGGACGGAGGGTGCTGCTGGTGCTGGTATCCCGGGTGAGCCTGCTGCTCACGCCTCCAAGACTGTCCCTGCTGATAGGGACGAGGACCGTAGGACGACTGCTGCTGGTAGGCTGGGGGCTGCTGCTGCGGCTGCTGGTGATGGTCTCTCGGCTGGGAGTACTGCCCTCCCTGACCTGACGGCTGCTGCTGGGGCTGGGCACCACCACTCCCCCACCTGAATCCGGGATGATCTCGTCGGATCCCAGGCTGGGGACGGTCGTACCAGATCCCGTTGACATCCATCAACAGCTCTGCATCCAAGGGGGCTGGAGGTAGCACTGCCAACGGCTGGTCCAGCTGGTAGACCACCATCTGCATCTCTGGAGATGGTGGGGACTGGTAGGTGTGTTGCGGCTGCTGGTACGGCTCCGCCTGTACAAGGTGAACCTGTCTAGGCTGCGCTGGAACGCTGGAGCGCTGGGACGAGCTGCTGCTGCTGCCGGAGTCGCCTCGCGACTGAAGACGGGGCTGAGAAGCCGTCTGTGTCTCCTGGAGACACATGAGCTGTGTCTTCAGGTCGCTCAAGACCTGTGCCATCTGATCCATCTGTGCTATGCTCTGGCACTGCTTCTTCTCTATCAGCTCCATGCGGTCCAGCTTCTCGCTGATGATGCCCATGTCTGCAGCTGACGACTCTGCCTGTGCTGCTGCTGCAGACGAACTGGCTGGACCTGCATCTACCCGTGCTATCCTCTGGTACTGCACGGGTCCTGGCTGATGTGGCTGGGTCTTCTGCGTGTAGAGGCGGGTCTGGGACATAACCATGTAGTTCTCCGCCATCTCCTCAAAAATAGCCCAGACCTGGTCATGGTCCTTGGCGAAGTAGGACCCGCCACAAGAAGCGTTCACCAAGCCCTGTAGCTCTGGTGACAACCCACTGAAAAAACTCTGAACCAAGTTCGGCTTCGTGATATCATGGTGTGGGCATCTGTCCAGGAGCTCTCTGAACCTCTCCCAAGCCTCGTGGAACTGCTCGTTGGGGAACATGGAGAAGTTGCTGATCAGGGCCCTTGCCGCGTTCGTCCGCCCGAGTGGATAGTACTTGTTCAAGTACTCGGTGCGGAGCTGCTCCCAGGTGTACACAAACCTCCCCAGATGCTTCAGCCAGGTGGCTGCTCTGTCTGCTAGGGAAAAGGGGAAGGCAATCATCCGTATGGTATCCTGGTCCACATGCCTGTCGTGGACAGTACTGCAAATCATGAGAAACTCCTGGAGGTGGAGATGGAGCTCCTCTGTAGCTAGTCCATGGAACCGCGGGAGCATCTGCAAGGTGTTCGGGGGGAACTTGAAGTCCCCCACGATAGCCGGAACCACCACCCAGTGGTGCATCAGTGTAGAGCCGGGATTGTGTAAATCCCTCATCGGTCTAGGTGGTCCTGCTCCTCCTGCGGCTGCTGCCGCTGCGGCGGCGGCCGCGGCTGCTGCTGCTGCTGCGGCGGCTCGTGCCTGTGCCTCATCGGGCTCCTCGGGCTCGCTCTGTGCATCTCTCTCTGCTCTGAGCCTCTCCATCTCGCGCCTCATCTCTATCATAAAAGCTCCCTGATCGCGGAGCTGCTGCTGGACTGTCTCTAACTGTGCGATCAGGGTGGAGTTGATCGCTCCCTGGTCTAGTACAAAATGCTCTGGTCTGCGGGAGTGATCGTCAGAACTGCCGGCCATCGCGACGTCTGCAAAATCGAAGGAGCCCAACTCAGGTGCTGTCAAATGAATAAGTCTCTCCTCGGGCTCAGGTCTCTCAGGTAAGTCAGAAAGGGGGTCGAGGGGGAACAGGGTGGAGTCATACTCGGGCTCGGAGAGCGGGTCTGAGCTCTCGCGAGCCAACCTAGATGATGTGGTAGACGCGCCCAAAAGCGGTGCAGCCAGAGGCTGCCTAAGAGATCGTCTACCCATCATCTTGATCTGGCGAGTAGGGCGGATGAGATCTGGAAAAATTACGATCAAAAAACAAACCCCCGGTTCACCAACGCAACGCGAGCTGAAGACCGTGAAAGTTCGGTCAAATTATCTTGTCTATTTTATTTTGGTGAACAATCAAAATAGCAGAGCGATTACGTGACCTGTTAGGATATCCGCTGCTAACCCAAGAGACTGGCCCGCACGGATGAGTCGGTAATCAGTCGGGTTTCGCAACGGGGGGCTCTACCTAGTGTTCGGGGTCACTCTCTCGCACAAGCAAACCAAACAATGAGGGGGTTGCTCTCCCCAAGACACAATTTTTAGGGTGAGCGAGTTTTAAGATCAATAATTTTAAACAGTCCCAATTTTATGGTTTTTCTTTTTAGGTATTTTTCAAGCAAACAAAATCGCCTAACGAATTTTTCGGTTCTCCTGGTTATTAAGTCCAAAAACGGGGGGAGAAGACGAAAAAGCCGATGCACGTGAAATCAATGATGCATGCTGAGTAAGAAATGCATACCTGCCGCCAGCACTCTACATGCAAAATGATCCGCGCATAAAATAAAGACAGAAAATAAACTAAGCTATATGATGCAACGGTAAAAATCGGCCTTAGACAAGCAACTTCTATTGATCGTGAAGAACAATAGTTAGTTAACCGAATCGAGTCCGGAGTCCGATCTTGGGAGTCACTCGGTGCCCGCTACAACGGGTCCTGCCAGCGCTGTATGTGACTCCTAACGGCACGTGGTCTCAAATCCAATTAAACTAACTTTTTTAGTGAATTTTAGTAAGGTCCAATTACGTTCTATAGGAACAGATATTCTATTAAGTGTTGGGCCTTAGAAATCTTACGTCACAATCAACAAAAAATCCTATGTCTAGGGGCTCGAGCAAAACCACGAAAAATCCGGAAAATGACAGTAAGAAATAAAAAGAAAACCGCGAGAAAAGCCGCGTAAAAACCGCAGGTCCTAATGGGTCCCCCGAGCACGCCGGTGCTCGGCGAAACAGACCCGCTACGATCTAAGTCTAACAGTCCAAGTCCACAGTTAGAGGCCTGTATTATTACAATTAATAATAAATGAATGAATAAAACTATCCTACTGCCTCACTCCACTCAACTCTCTCCTCTCGCTCTCTCCCGCGGCTTCGTAGAGAAGGAAGCCGCCTCCGAGTCTCGCGGCTGCACCGGCTCCTCGAAAGTTGCCTCCGCGGTCCTCGGGCCCTCGCAAGAAAAGAAAGAAAGTGGTCAGACCAATAAAATAATCAAATAATAAATGAAAAATAAAAATGAGGATATATGTGCAAAAATGGAAATAAAATAACCACACAAAAAATAAAACAAAAAATAAAAGAAAAGAAAATCAAAATAAAACAAAATAAAACAAAAAGAAAATAAATACAAAAGCCGCGAAAAGCCGCGAGCTCCGAAGAGCCGCGAAAAACCGCGAAAACAAAAACGAAAAATAAAAACACTACTAAGCCGTGCTCCCCGGCAACGGCGCCATTCTGATAACGGGCCCGATCACTAGGGTATGAGGTACAAAAATCAGGTCGTTGTGACCCAAGCAATCAGACCACGTATATCAAGAAAAATCAACCACTCAAACAGATAAAATAATCAAGCGCGAAAGAAGAGCGGTCTAGCTATAGGATTAACCTGGTATAGCTCCCAGGGTCGAACACAAGGAGCACGGGTTGGCCGTAGGCCTACGAAGTAGTAAAAAAGAATAAAATAAAAGAAAAGTGATTTTTAGTGGTTTTTATTAATTTTTATATTTTTTTTTTGGATTTTTAAAAGGTTAAGAAAATAAGAGAAAGGAAATAAAAACACACTTAGGCAATTTATTAAACACACCAAAAAGCAAGCAAAAATTCAAGAAAAATTGTTTTTATGTTTTTTATGTTTTTAAGTGTTTTTGGTTAATTTTTGATATTTTTCTGACGGGTAAATTATTTTCTAGAAATCAAACAGTGCGAAAAATAAAAGGTACTGTCCAGCAAGGCTTAAGACCCAAAAATAAAATATTTAAGGATCTTAAAAAGTCCTGGAGGTAATTTTCCTGTAATCTAGGAAGAATAAGGAAAATTTAGGCACCCTAATTATTGTTTTTGGATTTTTAAATTAATTATTATAATTTTTATGGGTTTTTAGGGGTTTTTCAATTTTTAAGGTTTTTAAGTGATGAAAAATAGCCAAAATTGGCTATAAAATCAAACAGCAAGCAAACAACAGTATCTAATTTTTTTAGAATTTTTGGTGGGGTTTTTATATTTTTTTGGTATTTTTAAACCTAGATAGTAGCTAAAAAGGCTGTTTTTGAATTTTTAAAAATACTAAATGAAAGTAAAAATGTCCTCAAAAATCACTGAAATTCCTACACCATGGCAGGAGCCATGTGTCAAAATCTCATTGGATTTGGAGGTGGTTTGATATTTTATTCAAAAATGCAAAGTGGGCACTGTGCACAGGGACGAATGTGCAAATACCCGACAGTCTGGGGGCCTAGGTGCAATTTTCCCAGCTAAACACGCGCGTGGCGCGTGCCTGGGGCACTCAGGGGCCTCTTGGTAATAAAAACTAAGTCTTAGGGCCTTTTGATAACTTGTATCAAAAGCCCAGGGACTCGGTTGCAATTTACCCAATAAAATCCGCACATGCACAATTAAAACACTCACAGGGGTATAACTGCAAATACCAAAAAGCTTTTCTTCATTCAACAACAACCCAGAACTACAGGTGAAAAGATGTAAAAAGCCCAACGAAGCACGTGGCGAAGCACGTGGTCACATACACACAGGGGCATACATGCAGATAAAACTAAGCACAAGGTCCATAATGCAATTTACCCTACGTAAATAAAGTTCTAAAAATATTTACAGGACTAGAAATAAAACGACAAACTAAGAGGGGGCCCTAAGCAAATTACCCCTTTATTCGTCGACGGCCAGATGCGCGCCACGTGGTGTATCCAACGGCTCGGGACGGCGGGCGCTCTTCCTCTTCTTCTCTTGGGCTCGATCGACGGTGGAGGCGAGGACACGTGGAAGATCTAACGGTGCTGGGTTCCGATGCCTCTCTCCTCTGCTGCAACGGTCCGGATGAGTCCCTCGGATCGATCAACGGCTGCTGCTCCTCGAAGAATGGACGCTCAAGATGGAAACTGGAGCAGAGGGTCTGATCGGACGGCTCTGGAGGATGGTGAAAGAACATGACGCCGGCGAGCTTCGCCGGCCTCGTGCGCCTGCAGTCGTCCTCGTCAGCTGCTGCTGGATATCGGAACAGGTTCGCGGCGAAGCCCCGCAGCTGATGGTATTGTCCGATAGCCCAGCCGAGCCCTGGAGGGGCTCCGGCGAGGCTGGCGGCGCGAAGCTCCTGGCTGGAATGTAAGGGGGCTCAGACGCCTCCCTTTGGACCTGCAAAGCAACCAGAAAGCTTCGCGGGTCGAGGGCAAAGTGCCTCGACCCAAAGAAGCGGGGTGAAGGTGGCTGGTGGATCGGTGCGAAGGAGCTCCGGCGAGCTGGGGATGGAGGAGCTCGACTCCCAGCTCCGGGGCGAGCTGGGTTGGATGGCTGGGCGAAGAACGTGCGTGGGGGAACGACGGAGATGGTGATGTGCTCCGATGATCGAGATAGTGTGCGTGATGGTCGGAATCAGAGGAACACGTCGGAGAACGGATTTGGGCGAAATCGGAAATTACACTAAATGGGTGAGCGAAATGGGTACCTGGATGATGCGGGAGACTGGGCTGGAGCCTAGCTAGCTCCTGGTCCTTGCCTCAAGGGTCGTCAACACCCGAGGCTCGAGCTCCGGTCAGACGTCGGAGCACGGCGGCGCAAGGCAGCCGGATCGATGGTCCAAGCACCTCCTCCTCGCTGCGACACCGGTGGAAGCAAGCTGTCACCTTGCTGGTTGCGATGGAGCTCACTGGAGAGAGAATGGGGAGCCAAAGATGGAATGAGGAGGCGGCTGAGCTCGGGCTTTATAGTGCTAGGGGTCCGGGAAGAAGAGGATCGGGCGAGCTCGGGAGCGCGCGGATCCCGAGGGGGCGGCTCCGGCGAGCATGCCGGATGCACAAGGAATGATCCGGACCCGGGATTTGATGGGTTGGCGATCGGATCTGGTGGGGGTAATTGGGAGAAGTCGGGTCAAAAAGCGGATCCGCGGCTCTGGTGGTCCTGGGGGAGGTGTTGACTGGGGGTCAACAGTCCCCCGTGGACCAATCAGAGCCCGCCAAGGCTGGAATTTTTATTTTATTTTTTTGGGCCTTTAAATGGCCGAATTTTCAAAAACTTAAAACACAAAATATTTTTGTTTTAATTTTTTCTATTTTTTTGTGATTTTTAATTAATTTTTGGAAATTAAAAATAAGGTATATACATAGTAGCTATACATAGGTATATATACACTATATTGATTTTTGATTTTTGATTTTTAATTAGTTATTTTTATACATTTTTATTCCCATTTTATATTTTATTTATTTATAAGATAAAATGAGGAATAAAAGGCTATTTTTATTTTATTTTTATTGTTTATATACATGGGTTAATTAGTTAGTTATATACATGATATATACATGGTATATATACAAGATGTTTTTTGTATTTTTAATTTTGTAATTTTTATTTGATTTTTGTTTTAATTCTTTTTATTTATTTTATTTACAAAACATAAAAAGGAATATTTACAAAAAGTGTTGGAAATAAAGAAATTTATTTACAAGGTGAAATAAATATGAGGTAGGGGTTTATGTACATGGTGAAAGGTTCTTTTTGGTATTTTTGATTTTTAGATTTTTATCTTGTTTTTAATAGTTCCTAAGTATATGCAAAATATATACAAGTATATTTTTGGTTGAGGAAAATATTATTTTATTGATTTACATAAATATTTACACATGAGCTCCTATCTCCCTCTACTTGTGGCTTTTATGCGGTCAGGCCCATGCTGAGCCCTCCCTTGGGTTAGGTTGCTCAATATTTATTCTAAATATTTCCCTCTTTTTCTTTTTCTTCTTTATTCTTTTATTTTTGCACAAAAACATGCTAATTATTTATATTTACAAAAATGCATGCTTTTGCTAACTAACCCTATTTACACCTATCTACATGCATTTGCATAGGTTTTTGTAGCTAAAATATAAGAATAAAGAGTGCCAGCAGGGTTTATTCTTTGCCTTTTCTGGATCTTGCCCTCCAATTTCATTTTATTATTATTAGGACCCTTACCCTTCTTATCTTTTCCCTTCGAGGTCATGAGATTGACATTAGCCTGAATATCAACAGGAAGCACAGGTTTTTGTTTCATGTGTTCCTCCTCTATGGCAATTGCCACCATCAAGTCATACATAGATATTTTTCCCTTCCTGTGTTTGAGGGTCATACCGAAGTCTTCCCACGACTTGGGAATTTTTCTATAATGCACATGACTTGAAACTTTTTTGGAAGTTTCATTTCAGCATCCTCTAAACCATGGAGCAGGAGTAAAAATCGTGTGCCTGTTCAGAAACTGATTTCCCTTCGGCCATGGAAAACTTCAAAAACTTGGCCACGGAGTATTTCTTAATACCGAGGTCTTCGGTATTATACTTCCGATCCAAGTCTTCACATAACCCCTTTGCAGTCTGCGTGGACGAACAATATACGTCAAACAACGTGTTGGACAGAGCCAATAAGATGCAACCATGACATATACGGTCGTGTTCCTTCCACGCAGATTGCGCCTTCTGAATATCGGGTGAGGGGTTTTCCATTTCCAGCGTAGGACAGTCGATTTCAAGTATCGAGATTAATCCTATAGTGGTTAACCAGATCTTAATGCGTTGTTGGCAACGCTTAAAGTTCTGTCCACCGAACTTTTCAGGCATACTCGTCATATCTACCCTCGATTTAAACATCGTTTCTGACATTGTTTTATAAATAGTTCCGGAAGTCCTCTCTAAGATTTTTGTAAACAGGATTAGATTGTTGTAAACAGGATCAATCATGCATATATTAGACAATAATCATACGGATCCAAATGGATTGACAGAACAACATTACGGATTATCAAGATTAATAACGTGAAATTCCAATCCATTATCCGATTACAAAAAGAAAATAGGAACCGATTAATCACACGTAAACAAACAACCGGGCGAGATCCAGAAACGGGTAAGTAATAAACAAATTGCGGCAAATAATATATAAGAAAGATTATGTCAGAAATCATCGAAGCATCCATTAAATGGACTGTTCTTAGAGAGGATTTCTCCCCCACAATAGCGGTGCGAAGGGTACTGGCAATCCGCTCCCAAGATACGATGGTTCACGGTCTTTGTCCGCACACACCGACGAGACCGTCCTCAAAAGCACCTCCGAAAACTTGCAGCCGAGAAGAAACAGAGTCGCATGCACGAGAGAAAGAACAAAAGGGACGGCGAGTGGAGTTTTCTAGCGAGTCAAGAAAAACGGCGTCAGGTGAAGGATATAAAAAGAGAGGCTCGCGTACCCTAGCACGCGGTGACCTTTGGTTTCCAAAAACACCTCTCAACGGGCGTTTCCTTTCGGATTCCAAAACCGCGGCTAAATCAAGCCGTTTGAATCGAGTCAGATTCCCAATGTGATCGAAATGAAATTAATCTGTCTGATTAATTTAATCGATCAACCAAATGAAACTCGCAGTAAAAGTATCGAGATCCGAGAATCGAATTGATTCTCCCGAGCCCGAGTCGGAGACGGAGTGGAGCGCGCACGCGCGTGTGGTCCTCAATTTCTCCTCTCTACTATTGTTACAAGAGCTTGGGGTGTAAACTCATATATAAGTACACCAAAAGTTTAGAACTCGAAGGTATGGTACTAAACTTCAACCCAAACTTGTCCATGTTTCAAATTTGGGAATTCCCAACTTTCCCTTCAATGCATTTAGTTTCTCAATTAAAACCAAATTAACTCTAATTGTAATTACATAGATTTTCTAATTTAAAATCTAAATACAATTCTTAATATAATAATCCCCCACGAATTCACCAATTTGAAGAAAAAATTCAAACGGAGTTAAATACAATTTTAGGCTGCCACACTTTGCTTTCAGTAAAGGTATATTCCGGTTTGAACCTCTGCATGAGTTTACTACTTTCACTTTAACAGGAACGAAGTTACTACGTCTTGAACTTCAGACCTTGATGTTAAAGTATACGGTAGAAACAACAAAGCATTGTTCTTGGTGCAATCTTCAGGGTCGGTGCTCTTAAAAGGCCATGCACCCTTATCCTGGTTTATGAGTATATTCAGGAAAGACCCTCTTCCTTTAACTGTGGCCCACAATAACACTCACATAGGTGGCGTTCTCCAAGGATGTACTGTTAACATCCTGCCTAAAGGCTTGAACCCATTCAGAGCCTACGCTCTTTCTAAACTTGCAGCTTAAATGTCACTCAGGCTTACAGGGATAAGACACTCATGCTTACGCATTAAGACTAGAGTGCCAACCAGTTCTCCAAACAGCTTGTTATTACCACATTGAACCTACTTTGTGAGATCTCCACTCAGATAGGTTGGGTTGCCACTGTAGAAGAACTCCCAATGGATTTCAGTCCCATCCAAGTATAGACTTTAGGACTAAAGATATATCAAGTCCCTTAGTCAAAGGATCTGTCGTGTTGTCTTTAAATCCAACAAAATCTACAGCCAACACTCCTCGAGACACCAAATCTCTTAACGTCTTAAGTCTGATTTGTATGTGTCTCCTTATTTTCTGAGTGAACTTTGAACTCTTTATCTTGACAATTGTGGTCATATTATCATAATGTACCGAGATAGTAGGAACAGGTTGACCTACCATGGAAATTTCAGAGATAAGTTCACTTAGCCATTCAACCTCAATTCCAGTGGTGTCCAAAACACACAGCTCGGCCTTAAAAGTGGATCGAGCTAGAATGGTCTGCTTCACAGACCTCCAGGAGACTGCACCGCCTCCAAGGGTAAATACATACCCTATAACACCATAAATCCCAAACTCTTCTATTTTCTATATTCAGTTTTCATCAGTATATCCTTCTAGTACAGAAGGATGTCTACCATAGTGTAAACTAAGGGAAATAGTTCCCTTCAAGTACTTCAGTACTCGATCCAGAGTCTCCCAGTGAGTACGGTAAGGATAGCTAGTGTATCTACTCAACTTTGTAATCGAGAATGAAATATCAGGTCTCGTCTAATTTGCAAAATACATTAAACTTCCTATTACTTGTGATCACCTTAGCTGAGCTACAAGTACTCCACTTTTATTCTTAAACAGTGTTTTGGATGAATAAAAGGAGTGCTTACCGCTTTGCAATATTGATATCCAAATTTCTCAAGTACCTTCTCAACATAGTGAGATTGAGAAATTACAATCCCATCAACTGACCTTGTCAGTTTGAGACCCAAGATTACATCAACAACATCCATGTCCTTCATCTCAAACTTGCTACTTAAGAATGCCTTAGTCTCATTAATAATCCTCATATGTGATCCGAACAACAATATATCATCAACATATAGGCACAAGATAATACACTCATCACCTTTTACCTTGGAATAGACACACTTATCGGATTAATGAACCTTAAAGCCATATGACAAAATAGTATTGTCAAATTTTTCATGCCACTGCTTTGGTGCTTGTTTCAATCCGTAAAGGAATTTGACAAGCTTGCAAACCTTTTCCTAATTCCCAGGAGTCACAAGCCTATCAGGTTGATCCATATAGATCTATTCCTCAAGATCGCAATGCAAGAAGGCGGTCTTCACATCCATCTGGTGGATGGAGAGATCATATACAGATGCCAATGCTATGAGCATCTGGATTGCGGTCATCCTAGTTACAGGGGAATAGGTATCAAAATAATCGATACATTCCTTTTGCCTAAAACCCTTGGCAATTAATCTGGCTTTATACTTTTCAATTGATCCGTCGGGTCTAAGCTTTCTCTTAAACACACACTTGCACCCAATAGTAGAGCACCCTTTGGGTAAATCAACCAACTCCCAAGTTCCATTAGCCATAATAGAATCCATCTCAGATTTGATGGCTTCCTTCCACTGTTTCGCTTCAGATGAAGGCATGGCTTCCTTGTAACTTGGTGGATCACCCTCGATCTGGTAGACAACGAATTCGCTACCTAGATCCTGACTATCCGAGGTCTTTTACTCCTCCTTGCCTCAATCTCTTCAGAAAAATCATTGGGTTCAGGTTGAGTCTCAACCCCCACATTCATTATCCTTTCCATTTGATCTGAAATAGATCCTGATGTGGAGGCACCCTCAATGGTCAGATTCTAAGTAATCCCAATCTTCAACGGAAAGACATCCTCAAAGAAGGTAGCATCACGGAGTTCAATAGTGGTTTGACTTCCATGCCTGGTATCTCGGACCGAATTACCAAGAACCTATATGCATAGCTATTTTCCAAGTAACCTAAGACGACCGCATCAACAGTTTTGGGACCAAGTTTCTTTCTCTTGTGTTCTGGGACTAAAACCTTAGCGATACAGCCCCACACTTTGAGATATCTTAAACTCGATTTCCTATTTTTCCAAAGTTCAAAGGGACACTTTTCCATATGTCTTAGAGAAACCCTATTCAGAATATGACAAGTCGTATTCAAGGCTTCTCCCCACATATAGGTTGGAAGTCCAGAACTTTGTAAGCGAGCATTAATCATTTCAGTTAAGGTTCTATTTTTCCGTTCTATTATCCCATTTGATTGCGGTGAATATGGGGTCGTAACTTCATGAACTATGCCAAACGATTTGCATTGTTCATCAAATAAGTTAGAAGTATATTCACCTCCTCTATCTGACTTAAGGCGTTTAGACACTTTTCTTGTTTGTGTCTCAGCCTCATTCTTAAATATAAGAAATTTTTCTAAGGCTTCATCTTTGGTTTTCATTAGATATGCATAGCAGTATCTACTGCCATCATCTATAAAGGTGATAAAGTATTTCTTATTGTCTCGGGCCAATACACCATTAAACTCACAGATATCCGTGTGCACTAGATCCAAGATCTCACTATCTTTAAAGACAGACGAAAGACTTCCTAGGTGTCTTCGCTTGCACACAGATTTCACATTTTTGAGTTTTATCAATAGTGTGTTTAGAGATCAACTCTAAATTCATCATTTTTTTAATTGAATTTAAGTTTACATGTCCCAATCTATAAAATCATAGATCACAAGATTCTAAATTATTCACAAAATGAGACACAGACTTAGAACATTCAGAATTCATAACATTCATTTTATTATTATTGAATCATATCTAATTCTAAATAACAAATCAAAGTCTTCCAAATAGCCTTTTCCATAAAAAAAATGTCATATCTCATAATGACAACTTTATTACATTTAAAGTTTAATTCAAAACCATTTCTAACTAAGATAGAGTCAGATAAAACATTCTTCTTGATGTCAGGAACATTTAGCACCCTGTGCAACGTCCAGACACGTCTAGAGGAGAACCTCAAGTTGACTTGTCCCAACCCTAGCACCTTTACCGCAGAATCGTTCTCCATCTTCACAGTCCAACCACTGTAGGTCTGATAAAAAGAAAACAAAATTCTGTCAGAACAAATATTTACATTGGCTCCCGTATCCACGAGCCACTCATTTGGATCATGGATATGGTATAGTTCAGGTTTTACAGAGACATACCCCTTGCTAGCCCCGAGTCCTATAGTGATTATATTCACTTGCGGACTCCCGTCTACAACCTTAGGTTGAGCCTTCAAGGACGGACAGTCCTTCTTCCAATGGCCAACCTGATTACAGTGCTAGCATGGTTTATTCTTTGTCTTATCTGGATTTTGCCCTTTGGTTTCATTTTATTATTATTAGGACCCTTTCCCTTCTTATATTTGCCCTTTGAGGTCATGAGATTGACCTTGGCCTGAATATCAACATGAAGCACAGGTTTTTATTTTCTGTGTTGCTCCTCTATGGCAATTGCCACCATCAAGTCATCCATAAAAATTTTCCCCTTCCTATGTTTGCGGGTCATACCAAAGTCTTCCCACGACTTGGAGAATTTTTCTATGATACACATGACTTGAAACTTCTCTGGAAGTTTTATTTCAGCATCCTCTAAACCATGGAGCAGGAGTAAAAACTCGTGTGCCTATTCAGAAACTGATTTCCCTTCGGCCATGGAAAACTTCAAAAACTTGACCACGGAGTATTTCTCAATACCGAGGTCTTCGGTATTATACTTCCGATCCAAGTCTTCCCATAGCCCCTTCGCAGTCTGCGTGGACGAAAATATACGTCAAACAACGTGTTGGACAGAGCCAATAAGATGCAACCATGACATATACGGTTGTGTTACTTCCACGCAGATTGCGCCTTCTGGATATCGGGTGAGGGGTTTTCCATTTCCAGCGTAGGACAGTCGGTTTCAAGTATCGAGATTAATCCTATGGTAGTTAACCAGATCTTCATGCGTTGTTGCCAACGCTTAAAGTTCTGTCCACCGAATTTTCCAGGCATATCCCGTCATATCTACCCTCGATTTAAACATCATTTCCGACATGATTTTATAAATGGTTCCGGAAGTCCTCTCTAAGATTGTTGTAAATAGGATCAGATTGTTGTAAACAGGATCAACCATGCATATATTAGACAGTAATCATACGGATCCAAATGGATTGACAGAACAACATTACGGATTATTAAGATTAATAACGTGAAATTCCAATCCATTATCCGATTATAAAAAGCAAATAGGAACCGATTAATCACATGGAAACAAACAACCGGACGAGATCCAGAAAAGGGTAAGAAATAAATAAATTGCAGCAAATAATATATAAGAAAGATTAGGTCAGAAATCAATGAAGCGAAGGGTACTGGCGATCCGCTCCCAGGATATGACGGTTTACGGTCTTCGTCCGCGCACACCGACGAGATCGTCCTCGAAAGCACCTACGAGAACTTGCAGTCGAGAAGAAACAGGGTCGCATGCGTGAGAGAAAGAACAAGAGGGATGGCGAGTGGAGTTTTCTTGCGAGTCAAGAAAAACGGTGTCGGGTGAGGGATATAAAAAGAGAGGCTCGTGTGCCCTAGCACGCGATGACCTTTGATTTCCGAAAACACCCCTCAACGAGCGTGTCCCTTCGGATTCCAAAACCGCGGCTAAATCGAGTCGTTTGGATCGAGTGATTAATTTAATCGATCAGCCAAATGAAACTCGCTGCAAAAGTATCGAGATCCGAGATGACTCTCCCGAGCCGGAGACGGAGCGGAGCACGCGTGCGCGTGTGTGGTCCCCCATTCCTCCTCTCTACTATTGCTACAAGAGCCTGGGGTGTGAACTCATATATAAGTCCACCAAAAGTTTAGAGCTCCAAGGTATGGTACTAAACTTCAACCCAAACTTATCCATGTTTTAAATTTAGGAATTCCCAACTTTCCCTCCAATCCATTTGGTTTCCCAATTGAAATCAAATTAACTCTAATTGTAATTACATAGATTTTCCAATTTAAAATCTAAATACAATTCTTAATACAACAAAGTCTACCGCCCTCGCTCTCCTGATAATCAGCTCTTACGTAGTACTCGTGCGATTAATCATGGAACCTAAAATACACCACGACAGAGTTATGCCTCAACGTTGGTGATTCTCGTCACTGTTGAGATGGAATCCAGTTACTTGGGTGCTCTATTGACCATATATCATAATAGAAATGATCACAATCATTATCATCTAATATGTTCACAATCATTATCATCTAATATGTTCATTCAATTCCGTTATTCTCTTCTCAACCCCTTTAAAAATAAAATTGCCCAAATCCATGACCATTATGTTCACCTCTGATTATATCACCTTCTTCCATCCACACTTTCCCTCCTCCTTATCATTTGCCTCCCACCAATTGATCACGATTCAATCCCGATAATCCCACATCTATCATGTATCGCATTCATTATTGGGTCCTATGTCCAATTCATGTATATCTTCAATAACCTAAGAATGATATTAGGCTATATTTCAAGTGCATTTTAGTCATTATTCAATACGTATTGGTTTCACTAGATCAAAGCTAGTCATTGGAGTTTTCTCGTTCGACGAGGAAGAAACATAATGATTTGATTTAGCCATCAACTGCAAGTTTTATCAAATGCAAATGGATCCACTGAAATTTAAAGTTCATATTAGGGTTTGCCTTTCTCGAACTTATACTAATCACTAAATTTGCATCAAACTTATATAATCACTAGTAATTCCTCCTAACTTATACTAATAATTAGATTTTGCATCAAACTTATACGGATCACTAGATTTGCATCAAACTTATACTAATAACTAGATTTGCACCAAACTTATACTAATCACTAGAATTGCATACAAATGATACATATATCCGAAGGAGAACGAGAGAGGCACGTCGATAGGACTCAAGCAACAATGGAGGAGAAACAATGGGGAAGACGAGCGACCGTGGAGAGGGAGCACTTGAGTGGAGCGAGGACATATGAGGAGCACTGGGGGTTGAGGAGGAGCACTGAGAGGAGCGCCGACCATGGAGGAGGAGGGGACAGGGAGAGGGCGACAAAGGTTGAGAGGTTAGGGCAATGGGGCGTTAGGTCGAGTGAATGAGAAGGAGAGCCCGACCAAAATGTTAGTAAATCACCATAGGGGTCAGTCAACGACCGTCCCTTATATGACAATCAGGGACGATTTTCTAACGACAGATCCTTCTAAACATAAAATATTCCACAACTTTATGCCAATTAGCCTAAAGGCGATGACCGGTTGTCGACCATCTCATATAGAACCTATATGGGATGGTCGTGATTGTCCCATAAGAACAAAATATCTCGAAGTATAACAATCAACGGTAGTGCGCACACCGAACCAAAAGGGACGGTCATGATCGTCCCCAATCGTAATCGAATGGGATGGTCGATAGGCTATTGTCCCTTTCTAGCTTCTAATAAGGGATGGTAGAGTTGAATGTCTCACAAGATGGTTGTTAGCGACGGTCAATAAGAGACCGTCCCTTTTGACATACACAAAGGGCACAGTCTAAGGTGCGATCGTCCCTCCTGTTTTGGAATAGGGGACGAGGGCGCTTGAATGTCAAGCATGCAGGTTTGTATAAACAGTCATTTATGATTATCCCTTTTGATATTAAAGGGGATGATCATATAGAATTCGTCCCCTTGGGTCATCCCCAAAGGCCTCTCTGGTTATAGTGTTGATTGACTTTTCAGATAGAAACTCTTTGATGAAAGTGTAGAGAAAGCTTAAAGCATGATTTCTAAAGTTACAACTTGAAGCATTGAGATATTAGAAGCTTAAGACTTGTTTCCAAATTCTCAAATGCATTTCTAAATAAGATTTGAAGATTTTGGGGTTCAAGGACAGGTAAAGAAGACCCAGGACCACCATTACAGGTTTTACTGAGTTGATGATTTCCATATTTTTTGAAAACAGTCTTATAATTTTTACATATTCCTGATTATCAAGTAAAAGTAAGACACAATCATCAATTCAAACTTGATTTTTTGACATATGATCGATCATCTTGACTCACTGATATCCTGATCGATCGAATCCCTAGATATTGATTTCTGACATGGTCGGCCATATTTTTATCATGATCGATCACCCATGACCGACCATACTTTGACCATAATCAATCACTTTTCAAAATACTGCTCAACTTATTCAAATTGATTGATCGCTCTATTGATCTGATCGATCACCCACCCATGATCGATCAACATGTAATTGTGATGGATCATTTCTTGCATTTTGAAAAAAAAAGAATGCTGTTATTTCCATTTCCGCTCACCAAAAGCTACTTGAGACTCTATCCCATAAATATCACCATACATCTCATTGTTTGAGACACACAACCAAGAGAAACATCTTATACTCTTAAAAGAAAAGAATGAGTGTTGTTTTGTATGTGATATTCAAGTTCTATTAGCAATTTTATGCTCTCGAGCTTAATCCAAAGCTCTCTGGCTACTGAAGTAGTTTGTTAATTATGTGCTCAATAGGGATTAACATATATTTCAAGCAGATTATGAGCTTAAATTCATGTAAGCTTGTGAATTCAACTTTTATTGCTAAACTGTATTTATGTTCAGTGTATTGTACATATGCATGCAAAATTTCCAAAACAAACAAATTAAAGCACATATATAGAACACCAATATTAACTGAATTTTTATATTTTGGTGGGTCTATATTAAGCCAGAACGTGCGTGTCTAATAAGTTCAACGTTCCAGATAGCTTCCCCAGGAAAAACATAAAATCAACACACCTTGATGGGATGATGCCTCTCCTCGTCATTGGAGGATAGATTGTGGGCGGGATGGAATGGGGAAAGGCTGTGTGTAGCTCGCAGCAATGTAGGAGGATGATCGAGGTCGTCGCATTGATGAGGCACATCGGGAGAGGGGAAGTTGGGTGCCATAATGTCGTCGTTGGGACTTGTCGCTCGGAAGATGCTTGCAGTTGTCATCGGGATGCTTGGAGTCCTAGAGGTTGAACTGCGGGGAGAGGGGACAGGGGACTTGTGTGGATGCTAGTTCGTGAAATTAACTTAGGCCACCAGGTACAATATGGAGTAAATGAGTAAGTGTTAACCCAGGCTTTGGGCTAGATCGATGAGCGAGTTGTCGGGCCTTTAATTAGGCTTTTGTTCGAGGCGGTGGGCCTGTCGGTTGGGCCAACCTAAGCTCGAGCCCGACCTAAAATAAAAAGGGGTCTATATATGCAGTCCAAGTTATGTTTGGGTGTGGGCCAGGTTGGGCTACGTGAACATGGTCAGGCTGACCCGAACCCATACTCATCCAGTTCAAAACATGGCACCATGCGTTTGATTGGGTGAGAAACACGTGTCAGTATCACATAAATCCCCGGGTGAAAAACAAAGGAAAATGGGGAAGAAATGCCTCTTGATCGAATTCAAAAAATCATAAAAAATGGGAAATATACAAAAAAAAATAAGAATGTCTCTCTCTTCAAGGGTTTAAAGTCCAATTCGGCTCACAGTAGAAAATGTGATTTTTTTGACCAAATATAGGTATAAATTACATGTATTTATGTATTGTTGATTTCTATTTTTATTTTTTGTATTAATTGTATAGTTTATTCTTGATATACAAGTTATTTAGCACTTACTTATTTTTTAAAAAAATATTTATTTGGCCTGGTCCCTTCAGAAAATATGGAAAATTATTCTATTAGATATAATATACTTATGTTGATACATATAAGAGGAACATGAACCTCTATAGCAGTGGTGGATCCAAGAATACAAATTAGGTAGGGCACATCAATAAAAAGACAATAAATAAAATTGCAAAACTCAAAAAAAATCAAACCATTATAAATATCCACATGCATATATATAAGAGAAGTTTTACACAAATAAAAATTTGAAAATTCATACATGAATTAAAGTTGACCTCGTCTAGATTTCATATTTTGAAAACAATCAATAATATCATCATCAGCAATGGAATTAGATATCTCTCTTTCAATATATGTGAGTAAAGCATCACCCATTCAGTTGCGCAATCGAGTCTTGACAATACTCATAACTGGAAATGCTCTTTCAATACTTGGTGTTGCAACTAGTAAGGTCAATGTTAATTTCATCAATAAATACACAAGAGGATAAATAATATCCTTTTATGTTTTCACCATTTTTTCTATAAGTTCCGTCAAAAATTTTAACATTTAAAACTATGTATCCTGCTTTACGTCACTAATGTATGTCAGCAATTCATTTCGAAGAAGATATAAATCTGTCGAAGAGAAATCCATTGGGTACAACTGGATAAGAAGGATAAGATTATGAACATCAAAAGCTGTAAATGAGTTCTTTTGACTTTAGCATGCCGCATAAAGAAGTAATTCAATATTAGTTTCAGTGAAGCAGTCATTCAATTCTTAAGCTTGCATATCAATAATAGTATACAAAACCTGAAAACGATAATGATGTAAAACTGTAATTTTATCAACTTTACGTCTTGATCGTCATGCAACTGTGTATGAATCATCATTATTTGGAACATCGACATTATTTTTCTTACAAAATAAATAAATTTTTTCCATTAATGAAGTCCACCCACTATCTCTTATCTCCTGCAAGCATTGCTTTGCCAAAGAAACCAACGACATGATTAATAATATCTTGGTCTTTCCTTTGTAGTGATTGTGAATGTGCATTTGTAACACCCAAAACATCAATCATTAAGGGTAAGCAGAAAATATATTCAAAATCTTACTACTTACAGAAATATTTGAGTGATTCTCCATATTTGCCTAAATTCTTGTTCGCTCTCAAGAACTCCAACACAGTAACCATGTAAGGATATAAGTCAAGTAAATTTATCAAGCACCTGTAATGCGAACTCCAACGTGTATCACCAGGACGTACAAAATTTTTCTCTTGATTTACACATGTTCCTGTTTCAAGTTCACCCAAATCAAGTTCTTCAACAAATCTGATAGTCTCTACTTCTTTCAGTAATTCAGTTTTCTTGCATGAAGATGTAAATAAACTTGATAACCTTACTACATTGGTAAAAAATATATCAAGCATATCCTGATTTCTCGCAACTGCAACCATTGCCAATTGGAGTTGATGTGTGAAACAATGAATATAATAAGCGCAACTATTCTCCTACAAGATAAAACTTTTTAAATCATTGAATTCACCTCGCGTGTTGCTTGCTCCATTATAACCTTGACCACGAAGTCTTGCTACCCTTAGACTATATCTTGCAAACACTTCGTCGATTGCCTCTTTAAGCGGCATGATACTAGTCTCACTAACATGGATTAGTTCAAGAAATCTCTCAATTAATTGACCTTTTGAATTAACAAATCTCAAGACAATGGCCATTTGCTCTTTATTCGATATATCTCGAGACTCATCAATTAAAATAGTGAAAAAAAGAGCCACCAAGTTCTGTAAGAATGATCTTCCGTGTTTCCATAGCACATGCCTTCGTCACATATTTTTGTATCTTAAGAGATATAAGCTTATCGTCTTGATTAGATGACTCTTCAAATTCATCATGTCCTCGATAAGACAATCCTTGATAAAGTAAACCTCGAATAACATTAATTGTTGCAAAAGGACGTGTTCGATGATCTCTTTTAGTACGGTCATCATGCTTATGCACCGTTGTCTCAATATGTTGAGCATGCTTCATTAAATTCTCAATTTTTCACGAGCCAAGTTATGAGCACTGTTGGTACATCCAATATGTTTATGTAGCTCACTTTTTATCTTTTCATTTATTCAATCATTTGAAAATGAATGTATCATTACCACCTTGTATTGTGTAATTTGTCATGAATAGATAACATTATCGACAGAAAGTAGCATCTTTTACCACACTATACTCCAACCAATTAGGATATCTTTGAAACCACACAGGATTAAATCTTCGTTCCTTCTTTCCAATTTTCTTAAATGGAAATGTATGATTCATTAGTTGGCATGGATGCATTTTCATATATGCTCTTCGAACTTCATCTTGAATATTGGGGTGATAGGTTGAAATCGGAACATGCAATCCAGGATCAATAGGCAGGTCAAAGATATTCACATCGATACAACATCTTTTTATACTTGATTCTCCAACTTTATTTTCCTTAGATGGTCCCATGATTTCTTCATATGAAAAAATTGAATCGCTTATTGGAATCTGAGATGAGGGAGCCGTGGGCTTTTTTATAATAAATTTATCCATTCCTACATTATTAAAAAAATACTTAAAAATCATACAAGCATACAAATTCATGCATCAAGTAAGATAGTCCATTATACTTTTTTGCCTCTTTTACCAACTTATATTTATTGATGCACTATATGTTATATGAAAACATGCCATAAAAATTCCAAATATTGCCTACAAATAAAGAAACAAACTATTGTATACAATATGAACCAAAGAAACAAGCCATGACAGAACATTGCCTTCATAAGAACAATATTTAGATGTCTCGATCTTCTATAGTGGTGAAGCTAAAGGATGATTGCGTACAACTCGTCCCAAAATTCACTCTTGTAATCTTCACCATTTAATCATTTATCATATCTATGATACAATATGTATTATTATTCTTAACATTAGAGATCACGTCACTATAATGATATAAAATCAATGTCAAATGGCATGCATATAACAAGAAACAAATAAACGAACATCACATAATATTTACAATATTTAATATTTATCACCGATTCACCATGCATGAGATGAGATGAGGACTTAGTTAGTAGTTACCTTACCTTGCGTGGCCGGCGTCGAGAGTCTGAGACCCGACTCGAGAATCCGGTATCAAGTCTTCAAGTTCAAGAGTCTGTATTTATGCGGTGGCAGTGATCTGAATACTCCAAATGAGACGAGCAACAGATTAATCGTGCCTTCGTTGGTGATTTTGGCTGGAGAGGAAGGGACACGATTCCACGAACACGGAGCCGATGCGAGTCGTGCGCCGGCGGAGATTCAGGCCAGATGAGCCATGGGTTATGGTTCATTCAAGGGTGACTCAAGAGAGAAAAGAGCATGAAACATGCGTGATGGTTACCGGGTCAGACGACCAGTCGTTGGACTTGCGTGCCCAAGTGGTGTGTTATATAGTTTCTACGGAGAGGAGGGGTACGGATGGCTGCAAATGGGGCAGTTGAAACGCTTCCAATTTTCCAAGGTGGGCATCTCACTCGACCCCAATATGGCTCCACCCTCCAATAAATGGGATTCCAAGGGGGGGCACGTGCCCTACTCGGCTTGTGCGTAGGTCCGCCTCTGCTCTATAGCTCGGTAGAGTAAGTCAGGACAACCCCTACTGATTTCTATGATTTTGGGGACGAAGGGGTTGAACCTATTAGTTAGATTATGATTTTCCTTTGTCATGTGTGATATATAATTTCAACATACACATATTTAACCATGTTATAATATAGTAGAAATTCCAGTAAAAATAAAATGTGAGTAAAAAATAGGTGAACGCAGACTGCGAGAGATGTCTTATTTGCTTAGTTACTATATGGCTTTGCACTATAATTGGGATGAAAAGATGTGTTGGAGTTGAAACTACATTGCCTCATTTGGTAATGATCACAACAAACCAACTACTTTCCAATGAATTTAATTGTAATGTGAATTATCTTTTTCGGGAAGTACTTTCTTGAAGTCAACTTTATTCTCCCTAATGTCTATGGTCTTGGGGAGGATGAGATTGGACAATATTAGTTAGTTTATGCTTTTCTTTATTTTATTTGATACTAGCAAAAAAGTCTGTACTTCAGATGAATTTTAAAAAATTATATTTTTTTGTTAATTCATAAAAAAAGTTGAACATCGATTAAAAATTATTTTTTCAGAATTCAACGGTGAAGAATTGTTACACATTTGAAAAATATTTGAATGAAATGTAATTATTGACTTTATTTCTGCTACATTTATTTATTGTGTATATGAAACTATTTTTCAATTTTAACATAAAAAGATTTATATAACATATAATTCAAATACTATCAAATAAACATAAAAGTAGATTGTGGTTTTAATATCTCTACTACATTACTATAAATTATCAATTGCCAATAGATATCAAGCTAATTATATTACACGATGAAGTTACGATTGTTTTATACTAATAACATGAGGATAATTTCAAAGTGAAAGAGGTTTAATACATATAATCCTTCCATGACTTGTATACATCATACAAAATAAATTATCAAGAGATGGATAGATACTATCATATCTACTCTGCTTCATATTCGTTCACAATCTTTGTACTATTCGTATAATTGATGAGTATATTTATGAATGTAATATTTTACGCTATATTTTTTATTCTTGACTTGTATACACTATTATTTGCATTCTGAAGGCTCAATCCCTAAAGTTGTATTTCTTAAATCTTACATAATATAAGATCGATGAGAATTTTAGATGGAAAAGCACTAAAACTTCAAATTTCTATTAGTCATGCACTACATCTTACATTATTATAATTTATTCGTATGCAATGTAATTCTATCTTAATACATCGATGGAATATTTACTTGAGATCTTACTTATGTTCATTACCAAAACTTTGAATTTGAATACAATGCTAAAGTTGGAAAGAAGAAAGTTATGACTTTGAAAAAATGGGGGGAGGAAAGGGACAGAATGTGTAAAAAGGAAGAGAGATGAGAAGTTATAGATATGACCATGTGTTTTGAGGGAGAGCAAGAGGAAATGGACAGAGAGAGAGAGACAATAGATAGGGAGAGAGTGCGCGGATGGAGAGCGGACGAGCATTTTATCCGATGGAATTGGAGAGACATAGAAGAAGGCATGAGGGTGGCAAAATGGGGGGAAGAAAGGGGAGAGAGCCACATGGCATTAGTAGGGGAAGGAGGAGGAGAAACTCAGCTGTAGTATAGTTAATAGATATAAGTGCCCAATATGGAGACACTGACAAGTATTTAACCCAATGTTGTGTTTGTCAATGTTTTAGTTGAAAGGATTCCTCCCCGCTACACAAAGGTACCTTCAAGAGTTGAGATGTTGCCTCCTCCTATTGTGTCAACCTTAGTATACACATGAGTGCGATCTCCCTTTTATGGTACAAACCAAGTACGACAATAGTTGTTAATAAGATAATGGTTTGCCAGGAATGACGTAGCTAACATAATAATGACAATCACGATTAGAATAACACCTCATCTTGAAAATAAAATAAAAAGGTGAAACAAAGAGTATTTAGGGAGTGAAAATGGATTGAAATGACTGTTGTAACAAGTCCTTATATATCAATTTCGATCACCATATTGACGATTGGCCAAAACAAAAATGCTGGCCATTTTCGACCGCCGATGCTTCCATCGATAGCCCCAAAGTTTGAAATTTCGTTCGAATTTCGGCCACATATGGAAATTAAACGTCAATCCAAATTCGATGAAAGTTGATGCCATCATGGTAACAAATCGAGTTGAATCGCCAATAATAACGTAGAAAATCCGATGTTATATATGCCATCGATATACGACATGAAAGTGATTGGTTTTCTATATACTCAATCTAACCATTATATCCGGAGACAAATTGAATGCGGCTAATCTTGTGTACTAGGTCTCATATAATACACATCAATTTGATCAAACCTAGTTGCTAGTTAATTAGACGATCACTATCACCAGGGGCGGAACTAGTATATATATATATATATATATATATATATATATATATATTTGGGAGGGATGCCCCCCTCCCTCACGATTATTATACGTCACTTGTGCAATGTATTAAGTTTTTCATACGACCCCTCTTAAATTGTATTATAACTAAATATTATCAGAAAAAGGTTGTAGAATTATTAAATGGTCAGGTGGTTGAGTGACATGGTTATTATTTTGGAGACCAGGGTTTGAATCTTGTCTCCCTTAATTTTATTTTCTTTTATATAGTTTATCCAATCACGTCCAAAGTATCATAATAATTTGATACAAAATTATATTCGAGTTTATTTATCTCTTCAATTGTTTTTAGTACTCCTAGTAAATAGAATAAATTTTATTATTTCTTTTTAACCATGAACTTTTAGTTTCAAAAATTCACTTGATAATTTAGTCATTTGAGGATGGATTTAGAGAGGCTTAAATTATTATATTTATCAAATTTTAAAAAGGGGTTGATGGGGCTGCCCTGCATCAATTTTTGGCAAATTTTTTTATTTTTTTTGAAAAATCTCACCATGTATATTCATCCCTATATCCCTCCTACATGCCATTCGAATTTCGTTAGAAACAGAAACTCCTACGGCATCCATCCAGACAGGGTTGATTTAAAAAATCCTGCGACCGTTAAAAAAATGACATCTGGATGGAGGTCGTAGGAGTCTCTGTTTCTGACGAAATTCGAATGACATATAGGAGGGATATAGAGATGAATATACATGATAATATTTTTCCAAAAAATGAAAAAAATTTGGGAAAATGGGGTGGGGGCAGCCATATTGGCTACCCTTAGGGGACAGCCCCATTTTTCCCTTTTAAAAATACCCACTGAAAATACCAATCTATTGTTGTATTTAAAAGGATGTAATTAGGTTTTAATTGGAAAACCTGTGCAGTTACAATATGATTATATTTGTTCTCAATTGGGAAACCAAATGACTTGCAGGGAAAGTTGGGAATTCCTAAATTTGAAACATGGAAAAGCTTGGGTGGAAGCTTAGTACCTTGCCTAGTATCTCTAAACTTTTGATAGGCTTATATATGAGTCACATCCCATGCTCTTTTAGAAATAGTAGAGAGGAGGAATGGAGAACCACATGCGCGCACGCGCTCCGCTCTGTCTCCGGCTCGGGCTCGGGCTCGAGAGAGTCAATTCGGATCTCGGATCTCGATACTTTTGTTGCGGGTTTCATTTGGTTGATCGATTAAATTAATTAGACGGATTAATTTGGATTCGATCGTAGTGGGAATCCAACTCGACCCAAACGCTCGCTATAGCCGCGGTTTCGGATTCATTCGCAAGAAAAACTCTCAAGCTGTCTCTCTTGCTCTCTGTTCTCCCACCGCATCTGCGATCTGTTCTTCTCGGATGTAAGTTCTCAGAGATAATTTCGAGGACGGTCTCGTCGGTGTGCACGGATGGATATCGTGTACCGTCGTATCCTAGGAGTGGATCGCCAACACCCTACGCATCGGTATTGTGGGGCGATATCCTCTCTAAAGATATTCCATTTAATGGACGCTTCGGTGATTTCTAACCTAATCTTTCTTTCATTTTATCTGTTGCAATTCGTTTATTGCTTTATCTTTCATGTATCTTCCCCTACTCATTTATTCTGAAAATCGAAAATGGTTAATCTTTGGTTTTATTGATTCCTGCATGCATATCATAATTGTTATATGAATCTGAAATGCTTGATAATAATTTTATTAATCTGTAATGCATTGATTCATATTAATCTTGCTAAATATTATTTTGTATATGTCATGGTATTGATCATGTTAACAACAATCTTAGAGAGGATATCTGAAATCAGATTTAAAAACATGTCGGAAACAATGTTTAAATCGAGGGTGGATATGACGGGTATGCCTGAGAAATTTGGTGGTCAAAACTTTAAGTGTTGGCAACAACGCATGAAGATCTAGTTAACCACCATAGAACTAACCTCTATAATTGAAACCGATTGTCCTACGGTGGCAAGGAAAACCCCTCACCCGATAGCCAGAAGGCGCAATCTGCGTGGAAAGAACGTGATCGTATATGTCATGGTTGCATACTGTTGGCTCTGTCCAGCACGTTGTTTGACATATATTATCCGTCCACGCAAACTACGAAGAGGCTATGGGAAGATTTGTATCGGAAGTATAATATCGAAGACCTCGGTATTGAGAAATACTCCATGGCTAAGTTTTTGAAGTTTTCCATGACCGAAGGAAAGTCAGTTTCTGAACAGGCACACGAGTTTTTACTCATGCTGCATGGTTTAGAAGATGTGGAAATGAAACTTCCAGAGAAGTTTCAAGTCATGTGCATCCTAGAAAAATTCCCCAAGTCTTGAGAAGACTTCGGTATAACCATGAAATACGGGAATGAGAAAATTTCTATGGATGACTTGATGGTGGCGATTACCATAGAGGAGGAACACATGAAATAAAAGCATGTGGTTCCTATTGACATTTAGGCTATGGTTAATTTCATGATCTCGAAGGGCAAGGATAAGAAGGGAAAGGGTACCAACAACAATAAAATAAGATTAAAGAGCAAGATCCAGAAAAAGACAAAGAATAAACCCTCCTGACACTGTAATCAGGTTAGTCATTGGAAGAAGGATTGCCCGTCCTTAAAGGCTCAACCTAAGAATGCAGACGGGAGTCCACAAGTGAATATGATCACTATGGGAATTGGGGCTAGCGAGGGGTATGTTTCTGTAAAACCTGAACTATACCATATTCATGATCCAAATGAGTGACTCGTAGATACGGGAGCCAATGTACATATTTATTCTGACAGAAATTTATTTTCTTCTTATTAGACCTGCAGTGGTGGGACTGTGAAGATGGAGAACGATTTTGCGGCCAGGGTGCTAGGGTCGGGACAAGTCAACTTGAGTTTCTCCTCTGGACATATCTAGACGTTGCACAGGGTGTTGCATGTTCCCGACATCAAAAAGAATGTTTTATCTGGCTCTATCTTAGTTAGAAATGGTTTTGAATGGAACTTTAAATATAACAAAGTTGTCATTCTGAGATATTGCATTTTTTATGGAAAAAGCTATTTGGCAGATTTTGATTTGTTGTTTAGAATTAGATGTGATTCAGTAAACATTGTTGAAATAAATGTTTTAAGTTCTGAATGTTCTAATTATGTGTCTTGTGTTGTGAATAATCTAGAATTTTGTGATCTGCGTCATGGTAGATTGGGACATGTAAATTTAAATTCAATTAAGAGAATGATGAATTTAGATTTGATCCCAAAACACACTGTTGATAAACTCAAAAATGTGAAATTTGTGTGCAAGTTGAGATACCTAGGAAGTCTTCCTAGTCTGTCTACAGAGATAGTGAGATCTTAAATCTAGTATACACAGATATCTGTGAGTTTAATGGTGTATTGACCTGAGACAATAAAAAATAATTTATCACTTTTATAGATGATGGCAGTAGATACTGTTATGTATATCTTATGAAACCCAAAGATGAAGCCCTAAAGAAATTTCTTATATTTAAGAATGAGGCCGAGACACAAATAAGAAAAGTTCTTAAACGCCTTAGGTCAGATAGAGGAGGTGAATATACCTCTAACTTGTTTGATGAACAATGCAAATCATTTGGCATAGTTCACGAAGTTACCGCTCCATATTCACCACAATCAAATGGGATAGCAGTACGGAAAAATAAAATCTTAACTGACATGATCAATGCTCTCCTACAGATTTCTGGACTTCCAACCTATATGTGGGGAGAAGCCTTAATTCGACTTGCCATATTCTGAATAGATTTCTTCCAAGGTATATGGAAAAGTGTCCTTTTGAATTTTAGAGAAATATGAAACCGATCTTAAGATATCTAAAAGTGTGAGGCTATATCGCTAAGGTTTTAGTCCCAGAACACAAGAGAATGAATCTAGGTCCTAAAACTGTTGATGTGGTCTTCTTAGGTTACTTGGAAAATAGATATGCGTATAGGTTCTTGGTATTCGGTCCGAGATACCGTGCATAGATGTCAATACCATTGTTGAACTCCGTCATGCTACCTTTTTTAAGAATGTCTTCCCTATGAAGACTGGGATTCCTCAGAATCCGACTATTGAGAGCGCCTCCACATCAGTATCTATTCCAAATCAAGTAGAAAGGATAACGAATGTGGGGGCTGAGACTCAACCTGAACCCAATGACCTTTCAGAAGAGATTGAGCCAAGGAGGAGTAAAAGACCTCGGATAGCCAAGTATCTGGGTAGCGACTTTGGTGTCTACCAAATCGAGGGTGATCCACCAAGTTGCAAGGAAGTCAAGGCTTCATCTGAAGCAAAACAATGGAAGGAAGCCATCAAATCTGAAATGGATTCCATTATGACCAATGGAACTTGGGAGTTGATTTACTCAAAGGGTGCTCTACCATTGGGTGTGAGTGGGAGTTAGAGAAAGCTTAGGCCTGACGGATCAATTGACCAGTATAAAGCCAGATTAGTTGCCAAGGGCTTTAGGCAAAAGGAAGGTATCGTGACCAGGATGACCACAACCTGGATGCTCATATCATTGACATATGTATATGATTTCTCTATCCACCAAATGGATGTGAAGACCGCTTTCTTGCATGGCGATCTCGAGGAGGAGATCTATACGGATCAACCTGATGGACTTGTGCCTCTTGGAAATGAGGGAAAGGTTTGCAAGCTCGTTATATCCATATATGGATTAAAACAAGCACCAAAGCAGTGGCACGAAAAATTTGACAAAATAAGTTTATCACGTGACTTTAATGTTCATGAATCCGATAAGTGTGTTTATTCTAAGGTAAAAGGTAGTGAGTATATTGTCTTGTGCATGTATGTTATGACATACTTTTATTTGGATCACATGCAAGGATTATTAATGAGACTAAGGCATTCTTAAGTAGCAGGTTTGAGAGAAAGGACATGTGTGTTGCTGATGAGATCTTGAGTCTCAAACTGACAAGGTTAGTTGATGGGATTGTAATTTCTCAATCTCACTATGTTGAGAAGGTACTTGAAAATTTCGGATATAAAGATTGCAAGGTTGTAAGCACTCCTTTTTTTTATTCATCCAAAATATTGTTTAAGAATAAAAGTTGAATACCTTTAGCTCAGCTAGGGTATTCACATGTGATAGGACGTTTAATGTATCTTGCAAATTACACGAGACATATATTTAATTCTCGATTGCAAAGTTGAGTAGATATACTAGTTGTCCTGACCGTACTCACTGGGAGGTTCTGGATCGAGTACTGAAGTACTTGAAGGTAACTATTTCCTTTAGTTTGCATTATGGTAGATATCCATATGTACTAGAAGGATATATTGATGCAAGCTGGATAGGAAAAATAGAGGAGTCGGGGAGTAATGGTGTTACTGGGTATGTCTTTACCCTTGGAGGCGGTGCAGTCTCCTGGATGCCTGTGAAGCAGACCATTCTAGCTTGGTATATCTTTGAGGCCGAGTTGTGTGCTTTGGACATCGTTGGAATTGAGGCTGAATGGCTAAGAGATCTTCTTTCTAAAATTCCCATGGTGGGTTAGCCAGTTCCTGCGATTTCAGTGCATTGTGACAACATGACCATAATTGCCAAGATCAAGAGTTCAAGGTTCAATCAGAAACAAGGAGACACATACAAATCAGACTTAAGACATTGAGAGTTTTGGTGTCTCGATGAGTGTTGGTTGTGGATTTTGTTAGATCCAAAGACAACACGACAGATCCATTGACTAAGAGACTTGATAAATCTTCAGTCCTAAAGTCTAGGCTTGGGATGGGACTGAGATCCATTGGGAGTTCCTCTATAGTAGCAACCCAACCTATCTGAGTGGATATCCCACAAAGTAGGTTCGATGCGGTAATAACAAGTTGTTTAGATAACTGGTTGACAATCTTATTTTAATGCTTATGCATGAGTGTCTTATCTCTAGAAGCCTGAGTGTTATTTAAGCTGCAAGTTTAGGAAGAGCATAGCTCTGAATGGGTTCAAGTCATTGGACAGGATGTTAGCAGTGTATCCTTGGAAATGCCACCTATGTGAGTGTTATTGTGGCCCGCAGTTAAAGGAAGATGGTCTTTCCTGAACACACTCATGAAAAAGGATAAGAGTGCATGTCCTTTAAGAGAATCAATCATGAAGATTGTACCAAGAACAACACTTCGTTGTTTCTACTGTATACTTTAACACCAAGGTCTGAAGTTCAAGATGTAATTCACTTTATCAATGTTAAAGTGAAAGTAGTAAACTCAGGTAGAGGTTCAAACCGTAAGGTACTTTTACAGAAAGCAAAGTGTGGCAGCCAAAAGATGTCTTTGAATCTCTCTTTTCAAATTGGTGAATTCATGGGGGATTGTTGTATTTAAAAGGATGTAATAGGTTTTAATTAGAAAACCTATGCAGTTACAATAGGATTCAATTTGGTCTTAATTGGGAAATCAAATGACTTGTAGGGAAAGTTGATAATTCCCAAATTTGGAACATGGAAAAGATTGGGTGGAAGTTTAGTACCATACCTAGTATCTCTAAACTTTTGGTGGGCTTATGTATGAGTTCACACCCCAATCTCTTGTAGCAATGGTAGAGAGGAATGGTGGAACACACGCGCGCGCGTGCTCCGCTCCACTCCGCTTCGTCTCCGGCTCGGGCTCGGGAGAGTTAATTCGGACCTCGGATCTCGATACTTTTGTTGCGGGTTTCATCTGGTTGATTGATCAAATTAATCAGACGGATTAATTTAGATTCGATCGCAATGGGAATCCAACTCGACCCAAACTGCTCCTATAGCCGCAGTTTCAGAAACCGAAGAGTCACGTCCGTTGAGGGGTATTTTTAGAAAACGGGAAGCATTGCACGCTAGGACACGCAAGCCTCATTTTATACCTCTCCCCCAACGTTGTTTTCTTCATTTGCAAGAAAAATTCTCAAGCCTCCACTCATGCTCTCTGTTCTCCCACCGCATCTATGACATGTTCTTCTCAACTGCAAGTTCTCGGAGGTACTTTCGAGGACGGTATCGTCGGTGTGCGTGGACGAAGACCGTGTACCGTCATATCCTGGAAGTGAATCGCCAGCACCCTACGCACCGGTATTGTGGGGGTGATATCCTCTCTAAGGACAATCCATTTAATGGACGCTTTGGTGATTCTAATCTAACCTTTCTTTCATTTTGTTTGTTGCAACTCGTTTATTGCTTTACCTTTCCCGGATCTCGCCATACTCATTTATTCTGAAAATCGAAAATAATTAATCTATGATTTTATTGATTCCTACGTGCATATCATAATTGTTAGATGAATCTGAAATGCTTGATAACAACAACAATAACAAAGCATTTTCCCACAATTAAGTAGGGTCAGCTACATGGATTCTTCATCTCCATTCAGATCTATCTTGAGTCAATCCGGGGCTTATATCCACAAAACTAAGATCCCTTCGTATGGTCTCTTTCCAACACTTCTTGGGCCGTCCTCGCCCTCTCTTAGCCGGCTCAACATCCCAACACTCGCATCTCCTAACTGGTGCATCAGCTGATCTTATTTGCAAATGTCCAAACCATCTTAAGCAGTTTTCTCGCATCTTATCCCCGATCGGAGCTATACCAACTTTCTTTCTGATTACATCATTCCGAATTCGATCTTTACGTGTGTGTGTCCACACATCCACCTTAACATTCTCATTTCTGCTACATTCATTCTTTGCACATGTTTATGGTTCACATGCCAACATTCAGATCCATAAAGCATAGCAGGTCTCACGGCTGCTTTGTAAAACTTTCCTTTAATTTTTAAAGGAATTTTATTATCACAGCGAACAGCAGAGCACTTCTCCACTTTAGTCAGCCGACATTTATTCTATTAGTAACATCTCCATCAATTTCCCCATCATGTTGCAGAATAGATCCCAGATATCTAAAGGAATCTCTCTTTTGAATGTTATCATCACCAATCTTCACCTCAATTCCTTCACCGTTGCTTCCATCAAAGGTGCACTCCATATATTCCGTCTTAGCCCTACTTATACGAAATCCTTTAGTCTCCAACTCATGTCTCCAGACCCCAAGCTTCTCATTTACTCCATCTCTAGTTTCGTCAATTAACACAATATCATCAGCAAATAACATACACCAAGGTAACTCATCCTGAATGTGACTTGTCAACTCGTCCATAATCAAAGTAAAAAGAAATGGACTCAAAGCAGAACCTTGATGTAAACCAATGTTGATGTCAAAATATCCAGTCTTCCCAGACGGGGTCCTTACACAAGATAAAGTCCTGTCATACATGTCCTTTATGAGGTTAATGTATAGGACAGGTACTTGTCTCTTCTCCAACACTCTCCACAATATCTCTCGTGGGACAGAATTATAAGCCTTCTCCAAATCAATAAAGATCATGTTGAGGTTCTTCCTTTTAGCTCTATAAATCTCTATTGTTTTCCTCAACAATTGGGTGGCTTCAATCGTTAAGCGACCTCGTATGAATACGAATTGGTTTTCTTTTACGTTGGAAACTTGCCTCAACCTTCTTTCGATCACACGTTCCCAAATTTTCACAGTGTGCCTCATCATCTTGATATCTCTACAATTTGAACAATTTTGAATGTCTCCTTTATTCTTATAAAGAGGCACCACGATACTCCTCCTCCAATTTTCAAGCATTTTCTTGCTTCGCCAAATAACATTGAATAGATTCGTAAGCCAAGTCAAACCACAACTCACCTAAAACTCTCAATACTTCTACAGGGATGTCATCCGATCCTACACCTTCCCCGGATCTCATAACCTTCAAAGCCTCCTCTACTTCCTTTCTTTGTATCCGTCTATAGCTTGCACGTTTCAAGTAACTTTCACTACAAGCTAGATCATCCAAAGTGATCTCTCTATTTCCTTCCCCAATGAAAAGTTTATGGAAGTACTGCTCTCACCTAGTCTTTATATCCTTCTGAGTAACAAGCACATGACCTTTCTCGTCCTTAATGCATCTTACTTGAGAAAGGTCTTTGGTATTTCTTTCCCTTGCTTTTGTCAACCTGAATATATCCTTCTATCCCTCTTAGAGTCAAGATTTTTATACAAAACTTAATAAGCTTTTGACTTAGCTTCGCTTACGGCCTTCTTTGCTTCCTTCTTCGTTATTTTGTAGTTTGTGACAGTTTCCTCTATTTTATCCTTAGACATAGCTTTAAAGCAAGCTCTTTTTATTTCTAGCTTCTCTTGCACCCATTCACTCCACCACCAAGCTTTCTTTTGACCTGGAGCTCCTCCCTTTGACTCATCTAGCATCTCTTTGGCTACCTTTCGGATACGAGATGCTACTGCCTCCCACATCTCGTTTGCACTACCGCTACAGTCCCAAGATAAGTCTTCTAAAACCTTCTCCCTGAAGCTCGCTTGCTTCAGTGGAAGATTCCACTATCTAGTTCCAGTTATCTTAGAAACCCTCATTTTCTTTACCAGCCCTTTCATTTGTACATCCAAGACTAACAAACAATGTTGGGTTGTCAAACTCTCTCATGGGATTACTTTGCAGTCTTTACAACACAACCGATCTCTTCTCCTCAACGCAAAGTAATCTATCTGTGTCCTAGTTGGCCCACTCTTATAAGTAATTAAATGTTCATCCCTCTTCTTGAAAAGAGTGTTTGCTATGAAAAGATTATATGCCGTTGCAAAATCCAGGATGGCTTTTCCCTCTTCATTTCTATATCCAAAACCATGTCCTCCATGAATACTAGCATACCCTAAAGCATCTTTTCCCACATGTTCATTAAAATCTCCACCGACGCAAATTATCTCTCTTTGTGGGATTCCTTGTAGACTCTTATCCAAATCCTCCCAAAAAGCTTGTTTAATCCTTTCATCTAAACCAATTTGATGTGCATAAACTGAGATGATATTCAGAATTTCTTCTTCAAGCACCAATTTTAGCAAAATAATTCGATCCCCGAATCTTTTCACCTCAACCACACAATCATTCAAATCCTTATGAACAACTACTCCAACACCGTTTCTACCTTTATCTTTATCTGAATACCAAAGTTTAAAGCCTGTCTTCTCAATTTCCCTTGCTTTCTCTCCAACCCATTTAGTCTCTTGAAGACACAGTATATGAATCTTCCTTCTTTCCATCGTATCCACTATCTCCATCAACTTTTCAGTTAAAGTACTAATCCAACTACCAATCCGCATCTTCCGTTACAATCTCTTTTGGACTAACTTCTTTACTCGCATGCGTCCATTATGCGAGAACCCTTGTAAATTTTGGATTGCATCCGGGCGGTGATGCAGCGGAACTAGCTTAATTACCCGCATGTGTTCCTCATGCGGGAACCCTTGCAAATTTTGAACTACATCCAGGCTGCGATGTAGCGGCCCTTGCTCATTTTTCATTGCATTCGGGAGATGCAACGCGTCGCAAGTAGGGAACGCCCCAACGAAATCTGTATGTTTGCTTAAATCCATGTTGAAAAGATCTGACTGTCATGAGGTAACTTATTAATCTGTAATGCACTAAATCGTATTAATCTTGCTAAATATTATTTTGAATATGTCGTTGTATTGATCTTGTTAACAACATCTATTTGAAATTCTAACATTAACAATAGATTTAAATTCTACATTTATCGAGACTGAAAGATGATCATTTTAAAAATAACAATTCTATTTAAAAATATTGTTCAAAAATACATAGATTTTTCCATCTCTGAGCATACATGGTAGTTTATACTTGGCCCCTCCTTGAGGAAATTCATGGTTCCGCCGTGGATGTGTCCTACAATGATCAACGAGTTTAAATTATAGAAATTGAATAATTTGATTGCATGTGTTTAGGATCTTCGAGGTTTTTTCTTTGCATTTGCATATTGACCATTGTTTATTGTCGCCGACTCAACTTCTAAACATTTCCACCTCACTTCATTTTGTACTATTCGATATCACAAACATTAATTTTAATGCCATACACAATCATAATGATTTCTGTGAGATCTCCCGCTCAGGCAAGAATGACACAGAGATCATGGCTTAAATTCGATGAAAAGATAAATGCAGTTTCATTGATCTTCTAATTCAAGCTTAAGTTCAAACCAGGTTACCAAAAATTGTATTCATTCATTCATCAATTTTGTTTGCCTCAAAAGCATGAGATTCAGTCAACCTTAGTTAGACAAAATACGGTTCCAATAAAAAGTAGGAAAAATTCACACTCTTAAAGAATATGCTTTGACATAGCAATAAGGAGTGGGGGTTGTTTTGAAAGTTAAGATCGCAAAGTGGGGCATGCATGGTCTTAGCCTAACATTAGAGGCATGCGAAAAGGAAATCCTCGTTCTATTTAGGTTGAACAAGAAAATGGAATTCCTAAACCCCAATTAGAACCATTTTTTGTCGCCGGTTATCTTGTTGATAAAAGATAGTTTTATCTCTTACTAACCGAGATATTTTTTAGTACTTGATTTCTCCATGTATTTTAAACGATGATTGTTATTATTATCAAGCTATTATTGTTGTGCATCCATATTTTCAAATGTTAAGATCAGGTTGATTTGTAATAATTATTACATATGGCTTGTTTGGTAAAAAGGGTAGTGAGGTTTGGGTTGGGTTATTAGGTGTTTGGTGATGGGGTGTCCAGGTTGGACACGGGCTTCTTATGTTTCAAACCAAGCTATCCGACACAGGGTTTGCAAGTTGAAGGAAAGGGCCGCATTAAATAAGGGATGCAGTGCTGCAGCTTTACTTTCTGCCATGGAGAAAAGCCCTGATCCCTGGCATTGTTGCTGCGTGTAGATTAGGGCTGGCTATCGAGCTCAACGAGTCGAGCCAGCCCCTAGCTCGGGCTCAAGATCGATAAGCCCAACCAAGCTCGGGCTCGTGCTCGAACTCATTCAAGCTCAGCCGAGCCGGCTCGAGCTCGGGCTCGATGGGCTCGAGCCCTTATCGAGCTGGCTCGGGCTCGGGTCGAGCCCCTTGTCCATGTAGTTGCATGATTGCATTCTCAGCCAATCGACCTCCCTATATAGACTGCAACGAAAGGGGAACATTTATTGCAAGTGATGTGGGACTTTGTTTGGCAGACCCGGATGAGATCTAAAGACGATCTCTGAGGAAATTTGGTAGACACCTAGGGATGAGCATTGGGCTGGGCCGGCCCAGCCCGACCCAAAGCCCGGCCCGCATAGCCCGACCCAGCCCGAGCCCGAATTATGTATGGGCCGTGCTTGGGCTGAAGATTTAAGCCCATATAATAACTGGGCTGGGCTCGGGCCTAGCCCGGCCCAGCCCGTTAGCCCGGCCCACATAGCGGCCCGTAGATATGCCCGTTAGCCCGGCCCACATAGCCCACTGATAAGCCCATTATGCGGCCCGAAATGTCCTTTGGCGGGCCTTAGTCAGTGATTTTCCCACACTTAGCCGTTGGGGCCTCCCAGTTTCCCTTCCCTCTTTCCCTCCCACCCGCGACTAGGGTACCCCACGGGATTCCCTTCCCTCTTTCCCTCCCAGCCGCGACGCCGCAACTCGCAAGGCCCGCAACCCTCCTCCCCGCCCCGCTCAGCCTCGCGTCTCCCCCCTCCCGCGCCCAAGCCTCTCACTCCAGAAACCCCCCTCCCTTCCCTCGTTCCATCCCTGCCTGGGTGCCGCCCTGCACCAACCCCGCCATCCCCTGCCCGCTCCGCTCCGGCGTCGCCTCCTCCCCGCCCCGCTCAGCCTCGCGTCCCCCCCTCCCGCACCCAAGCCTCCCACTCAAGAAACCCCCCTCCCTTCCCCCGTTCCCTCCCTGTCGCGGCGCCGCCCTGCGCCAACCCTGTCCTCCCCCGCACAACCTCCCCCGCCCGCTCCCCCCCAGTCCCCGCACACCTGCGGGCTGCGGCTGCTTCCCCCGGTCCCTGCACACCTGCCCTGCGGGACTGGTGGCTGCGGCTAGCTGCTCAGGCCGCACCTCCCCCCGTGCGACTGGTTGAGGACTCGAGGCTCCCCAGGCAGTGCAGGAACACCCGCGTGACGCATCTCGTTGTCTCCCCCATTGTAAGGATAATTCTCCGTTCTCAATTGGCCTTTACAGTCATAATAGTATGATTTGTTTTACATTCATTTGTTGTAAGTGAATTGTATAATGGCATTGGTGTTAAGTTTTTAGTAAGAATGACAGTAGCGAAAAAAGTTCTTAGAAATCAATTTGGAAAGTATAATCTAACATGGTATTTAACTTTAGATGTCAGACAATAATCAAGAGATGCAAGATTTAGTTGAAGAGAATCCTCCAATGACTCATTTACGGGAACCTTCAGAACTTAATGAGGTTTTGACAAAGAAGAAACGTGGAAGACAGTTAAAATCATGGGTTTGGAAGCATGTCACAAAAGTCGGGATGCTAAATGGACAAGAGATGTGCAAGTGTAATTATTGTAAGGCACAATTATCTTGCGGGGCAAAAGGTGGGACAAGTCACATCGATCGTCATTTGAACCTTGTTTGTCCATATTATAACAAACATTTAAAGTCCTAGGCTCTTTTGAACGTTGTCAATTCTGATCAAGGAAGCGCCACCATCTCTACATGGAAGTTTGAACTAGATAGAAGTAGGGATGATTTCACGAGGTGGATTATATCTACTGAATTGTCCTTTACGGTTATTGATAACTCAAAGTTTCAAACTTTTGTATCCAATCTTCAGCCCAAGTACAAGTTTATGTCCAGATTTACTCTTCAAAGAGATTGCATAAAATTGTATGAGAGTGAAAAACTAAAATTGAAGACGACATTGAAATCGGTTGGCAGAATTTCCCTCACAACTGACATGTGGACATCAATTCAGAATTTAGGTTACGTGGTTGTTACTGCACATTATGTTGACAACAATTAGAAGCTACAAAAGAAGATTATGTGTTTTTCTGTCATTTACACACGTCATACAGGGGAGAATATTGCGGATATGATTGTCAATCGCCTGAGAGATTGGAATATGCCGAATATATGTACCGTCACAGTTGACAATGCGTCAACTAATGATGTTGTTGCACGGAATTTAGTTGACCAGTTATCTCAGAAGGAAACACTACTCTTGGGTGGACGTTTTTTCCACGTCCATTGTTGGGCACACATCTTGAATCTTGTAGTTCAAGATGGGCTTTCTGAGATCAAAGAAATAATCACAAAAATCCGTAATCTTGTTAAATATGTGAAGTATTCCACTAGGAGATTGCAGGATTTTAAAGACCTTGCCAAACAAGAACGGATTGAAATTACAACAGGTTTGAGGCTTGACGTCAGCACTAGGTGGAACTCTACCTTTTTAATGCTTGAGTCTGCTATCAAATATCAAAAGATTTTCAATCGTTTGGGGCGTGATTTCCATTTATCAGACACACCTTCTGCGAGTGGTTGGAAAAAAGCTGAGATGGTCAGTGGTATCTTGGAGAACTTTTATGTTGCCACCAAGGTATTCTCTGGACAGAAATATTCAACTGCGAATTTATTCTTTGTTATGATCTTTGAGATTGAGAAGCATCTCCAAACTATTCTGAATCATGATGATGTAGCTATCAGAAATATGGCTTCAAAGATGTACGCGAAGTTTGATAAATATTGGAGGGAGAGAGAAATTGTTTTGCCTCTAGCATTGGCATCAATTTTGGATCCACGTTACAAGTTTGACCTCATAAGATTTGCTTATTCAGAACTTTACCCCGGGGATGAAGCCGCGCAATATGTCGAACGGGTTAGTCAAACTTTCTATGCCTTATTTGATGATTACTCTTCTAAGTACATGGCAAGTGTTTCTCACGAAATGTCCACATCAAAATCCAGTCAAGAAGATGTATTATGTCCAACAATGAGAAACATGGTAATGCTAGACAAGTTCTTTAAACAGAAATTTAGACGATCATTCCGCAGACAATGAGCAGGGTGACAACTTTGATGTCCTGAGGTGGTGGGAATTGAACAAGAGCAAGTATCACATCCTATCCGCTATGGCTCGTGACATTCTGGCAATACATGTGTCCAATGTGGCTTCTGAGAGTGCTTTCAGTACGGGCGGTAGAGTTCTTGATACATATCGTAGTAGACTTAATCCGAAAACGGTGGAGGCATTGATTTGCGCAGGAGACTGGATCCATGCGGATAAGTCAGAGAACTCGGAGTATGAAGGAGATGACGAGGAGGAGTTAGAAGAGAATGAATTTGGTTAGTATCTACTTAAAATTCAATTAATATTCTCTATTACCATTGTACTATATCTATTAAACATTTATCTTTATTTTAGATCCAAGATGCAATGAACCTTCCAACTAGTTTGTCAACAAATTTGATAAGCAAGTCCGACTATGCCATGTAAAATCCATTTGGTTTGATGTCAATAAATATTTACAAGTTTTAGTGGTATCACTATTTATTATCTAACCTTTCTTAAAATATTTTAACAGGTGGAAAGTGGAAATTGTGGAATCATTGTGTGAAAAGCTCACTTCATCTTTCAGAGGATTTTGTGAAACATCTATTTTGTTCTTTCTTAAAGTTTTTATGAACAATGCGCAATTTGGAAGTTTTTCCATTATTGTTTTTATAAAATATGAACTATGGGATCCTTATTTTATTGTTTGGAAGTTTTTATTGTTTTTCATTATTTGCATCTTCGAATGACAAAGTGCACCTTCGTCAAAGATTGAGTTGTATTTGTAGGCTTTAGCCTTGTAGGTACCCGACAGAAAGGAGCGGGAAGATCGAGATGTTTACTTCTCAAGGTATCTATTTTTCAGGTTATTCTTATGATATCTTCACATTAGTTCATCTCGGTAATACACATATTGATTGGAAATTATTTCTTCATTGCAGAAATTGGATTCGACATAGGTGTCCAGACTTTGATCTCTTACTTTGATATATACATCTGGATTTAATAAGGGAGTTGACGGCGGATTAATCCACTTGAGCCTTGAGGTACATTTTTCAATCTGTTTGTTTACTATTCTTGCATGCCAGCAACCTTGTTGATTGCTTCAACTTTATTATTTGGACATGTTCATATAATATCTCTATGACATTCTTTCCATTAGGTACTATAAAATCATACATATGACCAAATCCATCCAAAAAATAGGATAACTATCAAACTCTCTATTATTTGGACATGTTCATAATGAAGATTACAATAAAAATAATCAAATGAGGGTGCGCCAAGTATATGGGCCCACCAAGTCTAGCCTCATAAGTTTTGAGTCTGTATAAGGCCTATTTATTTTTGAGATATTATGGCCCATGGGCCGGCCCGGCCCAGGCCCGACCCATAACAAATGGCTTGGGCTTGGGCCTTCAAAAAAATTAATGGGCCCAGGCCCGGCCCAAAGCCCATAATTATAAATGGGCCTGGGCCTGAGCCCTGTATGGCCCGACCCAGGCCCGGCCCATGCTCATCCCTACAGACACCCCCTTCATTTGCAATCTCTTCAGACCGAGGAAAGTCAGAATATGTGATTCGTATGTTGGACATTCTTCTCCTTTATCAGAATGTTCCTTTAATGGACATATGTGTTTGCCATTCGTATTTAATGCACTTTTTTTATTGAATCTGTGTTTCTTGTTTAGTTGTCTTTATCTTGTGTTAAATGAAGATCAACATAACTATGGTAGTTGCCTATCACATTAATTCAGCATGACATCTTCCATGTCACATGTAAGCCTAAGTTAACAATGCTTTAGTATGGATAACTATAATCCTTGAACAATAATGGCTCGTTTCAGGGCTAAACAAAGTATCTCGCAAGCAAGCATTGATTTAAGAAAACTGTAATCATCCACCATGATGTCCCATTTCGAGACTAATCAAGTAATCTCGCTAACTTGCATGTATGTAACTATACATACAAGATAAAATAGAGAAGATGATTGTTGTTGGTCGAACTGGTGGAACATGGGGTAGAGGACACCATTCCTCAACTTGAATGGCATGTGTATCTGCTACATCTCTATCTTGAGGTATCTGCTACATCTCTATGTTGAGATCAAGAAGAAGATTTGGGGTTGTATTTCCAAGTTCGTGACTCGTGGGAGGGGAAAAGTTAGTGGAGGGAAAATTGTAAAGGGTTACTTTTATTTTGTTTGTATTGTATATAAATATTATATATATATATATATATTCCTTATCGAGTCCCTTATTGAGTTATCGAGCTGAGCTCGGCTCGAGCTCGGCTCGTTAAGCTATCGAGCCCAAATTTCTGGCTCAGGCTCGACTCAATAACCTAATGAGCCAGGCTCACGAGCCCTTATCGAGCCGAGCCCGAGCTTGGCTTGTCGAGCCGTGACTCAATAGCCAGCCCTAGTGTAGATGCCTTCCATCCGCAAGCGAGGCGCGACTCCAGATATGTCATAGACCCTCATCAACAAAGAGCTGTTGACTATCTAGGTCTTCACCCTACGCCCTTCATCAGCCTCAAAGCCGATCGTGACAACTCCATGGAAAGCCCGTTTGAGCTGTGCTCTTCACCCACTCCACGCGATCAGCAATCACCATCTTCAACAGGATAGCGATCGATGAGGATGCAGGGACATACTTCCTCGCGTGAGTCCACTGCTCCCTCCCGCTACCCTATGCCACCGGGGGGAGGGAGGAGAATATCGAATGCAGAGGAGGAAATCTTTGCCTATAAATTATATGCGACGGTGATCTATGCTTTGCAGGCATTAGTCCACACCGGTATCTCCATCGGTGTGAAGGACCTACGGGCGATCTGGGCGAGCATCAGACTGTTACTTGGAAGGTATGCCATCCATGGTGAAGCTTCTTGTCGGCAATAGTTGTATTGTCGCAAATGTTCAACCTTATATCACATTCTCATGTAGACAACACATATGTATTAACAACACTTTCTTGTGGTAATCAGAAATTTCTATTTCCCACCATTTGAAGCCACATTTGATGTGCAAAGATACACATATGTAATTAAACTAGTTTACAGTCATTGAAAAACCTCTTACTTCCATATTATAGACCTTTATTGGGCTTGCACCTACAGAAAACTTCTGGCTTTTAATTCTGCAAGTCAAGTTCTTAACAAAGTTTTTGTCATCTTCCATTAAAATCGACTTTGCCAATACTGCCTTGTCTGTGATATAGGATACTCGATCACAACCAAACCATACCCTGCATTTTATTTTCAACTAGAGCACTTTCCATGTAGGAGAGAACCATCTTGGGATTAGAGTTCAGTTATTCCAACCATGGTAGAATTTAAGCGCAACAGAAGTTAGACCCATCATAATGTTGAAAGTTTATGAGCCACAAGGACACTTATCAAGTACTAACTACATTAGAATTTGAAAACACGCTTGCAAACTAATGTAAGAGCAGACACGCATTGGTTTGTCCAAGTGAAGTTAATTATGTAATAGTAGTTAACAAACTTGGACTTCATCAATGGAAGGATGTTTTCAGTCCTTGTTCATTACTACCTCCAGTTGTGTGTCAAAATAGTCTGGAATGGAATTTGGTGGGGGCCCATTTTAAAATCTCATGTAAGACCTTTCTACCATGATTGTTTTATTGGTAGACACGTTCTCTTTCTTTATGGGGTTGAATGAGCATGACATGTCCTGCACTTTCAAGTTTTTGATTACTTTCAAGTTTTTGAATACCATGTTCTGGTGAACATGATATTATGTCGCTTTATGTGGGTGAACTACCGAGATATTCTGCTGCTTTATGCGCCTCTTTTACCATGATATGTTGCGGTCTATTAGACTAATTCTGTTAATTTATGGGGCTTGATTACCTTGACATGTCCTGCACTTTCAAGTTTTTACTTACTTTAAAGTTTTTGTTTACCATAATCAGTAGCTTTTGGGGGTAAATTACCATGACATGTCCTGCACTACCATCTTTGGGTTTACTTTGAAAATTTTTTTATCATCATCTGTTGCTATATGGACGGGAATTAGCAGTATAATCTGTTGCTCCATGGGTGTGAATTACCATGATATTATGATGCTTTATACATGTAAATTACCATGAAATTCTGTTGCTTTATGGGACTAAATTACCATGATATGTCCTGCACTCATAAGAAAGATGCGCAATTACCCCATTTCTAAAAATTGAGAATGCATTTTCTCTTGATAACTTCAAGTGAGATGTCTGGTGGGCGGTCGTTTGGAGAGGGACTGACAGAGGTCCCAACTGAGGGCCCTACAAACCGGGCTGCAAACCATGTCGCCCGCTGGAATGCTTCATTAGACAGGTTTTTCGTTGACGCAATGTTAGAGCACGAGACATCCTGGGCTGACAGCAATTCACACTCCCGGGTTGCCATTCGATTGTGAGGAGTTCCAACGAAGTAAGCGGCCTTTGCTATACGAAGGTACAACTTCAACATCGATGGAAAATCCCGAAGAAGGACTACAGTGCTTATCTTTACATCCAAAACAAGTCAGGGTGGGGGTGTGATAACATATACAACAGGCCCATTCCTCCGTCAAACGAGGTCTGGTTTGAGGTAATGTCTATGTTAAAAGATATCGCTTATCACTTTCGTATCACTCAATCCCATAAATTTAATTCTGAACAGCTTGCAGATAAGTATTGCAAATATCGTAACAAGCCATTCTTGTACTTCGGAGACATGCAGAGGTTTCTGGAGAAGGACATTGCCATTGGAGTGCATGCAACATCCTCTCGACATGGTAGGGAGAAGCAACCAATGGGATCCTCTACTTCCCGAGCTCCGTTTAGCCAAAGGGATCTAAATTTTGATGAGCACCTTAATGAATGTATGGACGAACCCCTGGAGGAGGGACACGATGGCGATGAGGTGGCACATACACCCTCATCTCACAAAAGGAATACAGGTAGTGGGCGTCCAAGTACCAAGCGATCAAAGAGTGGAGGGTCCAGGACTGTTGCCGTGCAAGAGTTGTTAGAGAACTTCCTCATCACATTATCTGCCAAATTCAATGAGGATAGACATGACGCTGATTTGTTAGCAAATGCCGCGTGCAAGGAAATAAGTGCCATGAGACCGGACCTTAACATCGATGAGTTTGAAAGAATAGTTGAGAAGTTATCAACGACGAGTGGTACAAATGTGTACTACCATGTGAAAGGGGATCTGGTTAAGCTGAACGCATGGATCGAACGGACTATCCGACCGTGATGATTTGCATTCCCTGTTTTTTTCTACCCCGCACTTCTTCGATTTGATTTATGTTGAACAATTTCATAAAGCTACTTATGATCTTTTATTCCGTAGGACATTATCACGATGGTAATTGTTTTATTTTATATATATCTATGTTTCTTTCGTATTCACTATTTAGCCACTCACACAATCTGCAGAAAATTTATGGTTGCAGGATGTGCGCCTATTATGGCATCTGTTCCTCTTGGCAACATGATTTTAATTTTTTCTGTATGCAGATGAGAGAAGATTTCGTTAATTTCATGCTAGGAAACCTGCATGAGATTTTGCTTAACACATTTATATTGCAGGATGTGGTTATACATTGTCTATTACATTCCTTGAACATGCAGGACACTTTACTGATTTAAACTAAACATCTCTTGTAGGGAATACATCGTACTGATTACATGACGATGCTTTCACTTTCCTTTTCATTTGGTTCTCGATTGACCTATTGAAAAATCCTTCTCTGTAGAACTTTGTACGACACTAAATAAATTGACTGTAGACCTTTTGTAGGGATGGCACTGCGTAGCTACAATCCATTTGATGATGTTAGGGATCGAGTCTACATAGCCTGATTGGGAGTAGTTGGTGCAATGGCAATAGAAGAGTGGGAAGCATGAGGGAGACAGATCCCTCGACCTTTACATACACGGGCTCTAACTAGTGAGAATGGGTTAAGGAGATGCTAGACGGTCATGATGATCGAGCTTTCCAAAATTTTCGTATGCGACCGCCCATGTTGAGAAGGTTTGTTCGAGTGTTAGCAGAACATGGGTTATCACCGACGAGGCATATGGACATGGATGAACATGTTTGTATCTTCCTATATGCATTCACAAATGGTCATTCCAATAGAGTAATATAGGAAGCCTTCTAGCATATCGCATAGACTATATCACGCCACATTAAAAATGTCCTCGCAAAGATATTGACTCTAGAGGAGAGGTACATAAGTTTGGCTCCTCATATGACTCCCAACAAAATCACCTCGGACCCCTGCTACTACCCTTACTTCGAAGTAATTTATATGTTTTAATATATTGTATTAGAATAATGCCAACACTTCTCTCATATCTCTGTCATCGTTAAAGGGGGTAATAGGTGCCATTGATGGAACATACATTCCCGTGCATGTTAATCCAGAAGAAGAAGGATCCTACCGATGCAAGAAACTCTACCCGGCTCAAAATGTTATGGCTTTTGTCGACTTCAATTAATGCTTCACTTACGTCATTGCCGGTTGGGAGGGTTCTTGTGCGGATATGACAGTTCTTCGGGATTCCGTCGAGAGAGGGTCTTTTGTTGTCCCCAAGGGTTGCAAGTACTCAGTGGACTGTGGTTACGCAAATACGGATACATTCATCACTCCATATAGATGTTCACTATACCATCTTCCTGCTTGGCGGGCATGAGGATGTTTATATGAAAATCATAAGGACTTATTCAATCATCGCCATGTTTGTTTGCGCAACGTTGTGGAGCGCACCTTCGGTGTATGGAAGAATCGGTTCCACTGCTTGCGACATATGCCAGCTTACTCCTTCAACATTCAAGGGATGTCGTGAAGGACACCTGTATCATTCACAACTTCATACGGCTTAACGGAGGGGATTCAATATTCGATGACGACGGAGTGGACATCTTATCGGAGGAGGTCGATGAAGACCAACATCGTGTAGTTGGCATCCTTCGAGACGATATTCAGCGAGGAGAGGAACTACGGGATAGAATTGCTCATGCAATGTGGAATAATAGACGTAGGAGACAGTCGTAGAACACATCATCCAATTTCAGTTCTCACTCTACTGTATTGTAACCTCCTCGCCTATGTTATTGTTGAATTGTTTCGTTGCGAATCTTATGCATCTCAAAAAATTCGACCATGTCACACTTTCCATGCTTAAGACGTAAATATATGTCTTTCTAATATTTTTGCATTTCATGTTGTAGGAAAGAAATACAGGATATAATGAAAAATGCTGTTGTGGATACCATTAGTTTTGAACCACGAAACTGAGAACCAGTATCCTGTGAGATGACTCTTCTATGTCTGCTCAAGGAATCAGTGCGGTCATCGACAACCGTATGTGCAGGCACCAAGAAAAATGGAAAATCTCGCAGATGAGTTTTTCTTCATAGTATGTATGTGGGAAGCAGAAGCTGAAAATAATGAATTACGATGGAGTCTTGAGAATGCCAAGAAAGAAATACAGGAAAATGGAGAGCAAACTTGCATGCCTCTGAAGATGGATGATACCGGGGCACGAGATCTTCCTTGAACGACATGGTTGAGTCCCTTCGTTTGCAGTTGCGAACTGCAGGAATCGAGGCGGTGGAAGACCGCATGATTGATAAGCACGCCGTATAGGGGTAGTGTGTGGGTGCTCCTCGTACTTTTATCTGAACTCATGTTGGAGGTGGGGGCGGTTCAATGCCTCGGGTAGAGTGGGGCGGTGGTGAATGTAACTTAATGGAAATTATGAAATGATGTTGTATCATGAAAGTCCTATTTCTTTCACAGTCAGCTACTTAGTAAAACACGTTTGTAGATACATGATGCTGCTATTTCTTCTGGGAAAGAATATTGCATTTTATGTTGTCGTACAAGTATTTTCTCGTTCAGAATTTCGGGTTGTAATGTAAATTATCGTATACGAAAGTTGTTAAAGAAATTCGTAACTATTATTAAAATAAATTAATCGTTGTATATTCACAGAAATATATGTAAAATAAATGAAGTCATGTATATTGTAAATTCTAAAATAGTTTCGTTTAAAAGTTGCCCAATCATTATCACAATAACTACATCCAATCATAACATCAACTCATGTCACATCCAGCTCCAATCCAACCCACACATCAACCAAACACTCACTATTCAAATCAGGTTATAACTTCTTTAAGGATGGACTACTCCAACCCACTTGACCCCATCAACCAAACGAGCCATAAGATTTTATCAACCAATACTCGTCGTGTATCTCCAAAGCTCAAATGTACTAAACTAAATCACATCCCCATTTTAGGTTACCCGTCCCAAACCCCTCGCCCCTCTCCGCCCCATGAAAACCCTAGTCGCCCGAAACCCTAGGAACCTCCTTCGCTCTTATCGATTCCCCGCTGCAGCATAAGCGACACGATCGCATCTACGTATATCGACCCCCGCTGCTGTTCGTGACCTCGTCTATATTCATACACGGTAATCTCCTCCACACCGTCCGTTCTTTCTTTTGTTTGCCCCATCCATGCGATTTCTTCCGTTCTGCTTGGCCGAATTTGCGTTTCTTCTTGATAAAATCGTTGGGATTGGTTCAACTGCCGAGTCTTTCACAATCACGAGCTTGAAGTCGAACATTAGGCACGATCTGTTTTGTTGAGATGGAATATTAGTGTGCAGAATGCAAGTCCATCGAGCTGGAAGGTAGCGGAGCTATATGTTTTGTTGGTTATTGGAATTGTTGCCTTCTATGCCTAAAGGAAGGAGCTTTCCTGGTTTTGATCCACGCTTCTTATCTCTCGATGTTCTTTTGATTACATGTTTCGTGGTGAAATTTCGAGGACGGTCCCTTGAACTCGAATCTCGAAGATGGATGTTTCCTGCGATGGGTTGTAAAGTTGATGTTGTATTAGATGACATGAAAATAAATTGTTAATTTATTGGTTCAAAAGACACCCTTGCAGTGGATTTATTGATGTTATTTTCGTCTTTGGAGCGGTCGAGTGAATGTATCATCTACTCTAGGTTACTTTTGTCATTTTAGTGTTGTCATTGGTGGGATTTCAGTGATCCTAAGGTGCATGTGGTATTTTTCTGTCTCGTCGTGGGTTGATATGGATTTGCTGTGAACTGCTGTATACTGAAAGACATTGCCATATATGTTGAAAGAAATTTGGGCTGGGGTTGATGCATGGATGAAATATCCCAAAGCTTGGAGCGCCTAATTAGAATGTGATTATCAACTGTTATTCGTTTAAAGGTATCAGGAGCATTGCTAGAAGTTAGATATTTCCTCTAGAAATGTTTTCGGTGATAGCAACACACTTCTAAAAGTGAATTTTGCATCGACAAAATGAACGCTATCTTTCATAACCATGTTTTTTTGAGTGATCATTTTCTTCCTATAAAAACGTAAATGGAATGATAAAATTATCAAATTTGATTTCTATTTTGAGACTTGGCTAATTAAGCTTATTTGTGGACACAACCCAAATTAGTTAATGGGAAAGTTAAGATGGCCATCACGAAAACCATTCATCGGAAAGACTTTTACTCGAAAAAAGGACGTACATAAAAATGCCTCTTTATGGCAAGGGCTTGTATGAAACACACTCGTCTTGCATATGCCTCTGAAGAAAGAAAGGGGAACATTATCATCTAAAGATGATAATGTTCATCTAAAGATGACATGCCCATGGAACATTAGCCCTGGGCATGTCGAGATGAAGCATCTTTAATGTGTTCATTCTTTGTTAGGAGACTGTTCATGGAGAATTACAATATCTATCAATCAAGCATGGGATGTGGATTAGCAACTGTTGTCTTTGAGATATGCTTTATGAAAGTACTACCATTTGATTGCTTGTAAAACTTGATTTAATATTCATCCACTCTTATCTTGAGCAATGCCAAAGTTTCATTAGTTGATGTGTGTCCTCTAGTAGCATTTTATTGTACAAAATCCATTGGCAAGGTCATCCAATTTTTGAACAAACTTTAGATCAACTATAGTATATACTCGGTCGTGATCGGTTCCAAACCTGGGTAAATTGAGGAGGATTGCGTTAGGTAACTGACAACTAGCGCAAAACAGTTGGAGACAAATTCCTAAATAGTATTTTTACAAAATACTATTTAAGAATTTACCTCAAGATAGTCGGATCTTTTTAACATGGATTTAAGCAAAAAAAATAGATTTCGATGGGACGTTCTTTACTAACAACGTGTTGCATCTCTCGAATGCACTGAGATATTGGCAAAGGTTGTTACATCTCTGCCTGAATGTAGTTTATAATTTGCAAGGGTTCTCGCATGAGGAACACACATGAGTAAATAAGCTAGTTCCGCTCCATTATCGCTCGGATGCAGGCCAAAATTTGTAAGGATTCTTGTATGATGGACATATGCAAGTAAAGAAGTTACTCCAAAAGAGGTCGCAAAGTAAGTTGGGGATAAGTAGTTGGAATATTGGGACCTTGACTGGCAAATCGATGGATATAGTAGATGTGGAGGGAAGAAGGAAGATTCATATATTGTGCCTCTAAGAGACAGAATGAGTTAGAGAGAAAGTAAGGGAGATCGAGAAGACATGCTTTAAATTATGGTATTGAGGTAAAGAGAGTGGTAGAAATGGTGTTTGAATCGTTGTTCATTAGGATTTGAGAGATGGTGTTGTTGAGGTGTGCAAAGATTTGGGGATTAGATTGTTTAGCTAAAATTGACGCTGGAAGAAGTTATGAATATAATCTCAGTTTATACGTTACAAGTTGGTTTAGAGAAAAGGATTAAACACGTTTTTTTGGGAGGATTTGGATAAGATTATGCTGCGAATCCCACAAGGAAAGGTGATTTGCTTAGTTGGAGATTTTAATGAAGACGTCTAAAAGGATGCTACAGGGTATTGTGCTAGTGTTCATGGGGTATTATGCTAGTGTTCATGGAGACCATGCCTTCGGGGATATAGATGAAGAGGGAGAAGTCATCTTGGATTTCGTAATGGCTTACGACCTTTTCCTAGCAAACACTCTCTTTAAGAAGAGGGAGTGCCATTGAATTACTAATAAGAGTGACCCGACTGAAACACAGATAAATTACTTTAAGATGATGAGAAGAGATCAATTGTGTTGTAGAGACTGCAAGCAATCCCAAGAGAGAGCATGACATCTCAACATCGCTTTCCAGTCATGGATATGTAAATAAAAGAATCAGCAAATAAGAGGATGGTTCCCAAAATCATTAGTACTAAATGGTGGAATCTTATATCACGATTTTAAATATCTCGATATATCAATGATATATCGTTATCGCCAACAGATCGATATCGATATCGATACCGTGACATAAGCACCTTTTTCGGTCCTTCACAAATGGACGTCGATTCGGGAGATATTTCAACGATATATTGCCAAAATATTGTATCGACATGATGCCTATATTCATACTGATATCGGCATTTAAACCATTGTCTTCAATTGAAGCAATCAAGCTTCAAGAGAAGGTTTTAGAAGACTTATCTTAGTATTGTAACAAAAGTGCAAATGAAATGTGGGAGACGGTAGCATCTTGTATCCGAAGGATAGCCAAAGCGATGCTAGACGAGTCTAAAGTAGGAGTTTCAGATCAAAAGGAGACTCAGTGGTGGAGTGAAGGGGGACAAGAGAAGCTTAAAATTAAAAGGTCTTGCTTTAAATTTATGTACGAGGATATACCGGAGGAAATTGTTACAAACTACAAAATAGCAAAGAAGGAAGCAAAGAAAGCTGTAAGTGAAGCCAAGTCGAAAGCTTATGAAGTTTTGTACAAAAAGCTTTACTCGAAGGAGGGACATACATATATATTCAGAATGACCAAAACAAGAGAAATAAAGACCAATGATCTTTCTCAAGTGAAATGCATAAAAAATACAGAAGAACATCTGATTGTTACTCAAAAGGATATAGAGACTAGATGGAAGTAGTATTTCCATAAGCTTTTCATCCGGAAAGGGAATAAAGAGATTATTTTGGGAGACCTTGTTGATAGTTAATGTTACTTGAATCGTGCAAGCTAAAGACAGATACATAGGAACGAAGTAGAGGAGACTTTAAAGGTTATGAAACTCGGAAAGTCGTAGGATCTGATGACATTCCTATAGAAGTTTGGAGAGTTATAGGTGTATGGGGTTTGACTAGGCTAAAAAAATTTATTCAATGTTATTTGGCGAATTAAGAAAATGCTTGAAGAATGGATGAGAAGCGTTGTGGTGCCTCTTTATAAGAATAAATGAGACATTAAAAATATTCAAATTATAGAGGTATAAAACTGATAAGTCATACTATGAAAATATGGGAACTTGTGATCAAAAGAAGGTTGAAGCAAGTTTTTAAAGTGATTGAAAACCAATTTGGTTTCATGCCAGATTGCTCAACTATTGAAGCTATCCATCTATTGAGGAGAACAATGGATATTCATAAAGCTGAAAAGAAGAATCTCCATATGATTTATATTGATATGGAGAAGGTTTATGATTCAGTCCCAAGAGATATATTGTGGAGAGTTTTGAAGCGGAGACATGTACCTATCCTATACGTTAACTTTATAAAGGATATGTATGGTAGGGCTTCATCTTGTGTAAGGATCCTGGCTGGGAAGACTGACTATTTTAACATCATTTTTATTGGTCTGCATCAAGGTTAAGCTTTGAGTCCATTCCTTTTTACTCTGGTTATGGACAAGATGACTAATCACATTCAAGATGAGATACATTGGTGTATGTTGTTTGCTAATGATATTGTGTTGATTGATGAGACAAGAGATGGAGCCAATGTTACATAGGTCGGTATTCGGTGTTCAGTCAGAAGGGTCACTAAATAGAGAATAATCGGTAATCAGGCGACTATTCGAAATTATTTGATTTTTTATTTTTACTTATTTTTATTAAAAATGATTTTTAATACATATATTCTTATATATTTATACGTGTAGTATCATCAATCAACAAGAATCCAAGATAAAAGTATCCATTAACATCATACATATATAGAGCTATGACATTTTTGGTAATATCATGACAAATTGTAACTTTAGAGTTTTTTTTTAAATCCAGCAGTTAACTACCAGCGAGACCGAATATGTCGGTCGGTCAGCTGAATAATCCAACCGACTATTTAGTTAGGCTGACTATTGGCCCGACTAAAGGTCATTCAGTCGAGAACCCCTGCACCTCATAGTCGAATCGAATAGTCGGCCTAGTCGGTCGACTATTGCAACACTGGATGGAGTAAATGGGAAGCTAGAGTTTCAGAGACGTGCCTTAAAGACTAAAATATTTGAGTCCATTCCTTTTTACTTTGGTTATGGACGAATTTGACTAGTCACATTCAAGATGAGATACCTTAGTGTATGTTGTTTGCCAATGATATTGTGTTGATTGATGAGACAAGAGATGGAGCCAGTGTTGCATAAGTCGGTATTCGGTATTCAGTCAGAAGGGTCACTGAATAGAGAATAATCTGTATTCGGGCGACAATTTCGAAATTATTTGCTTTTGTATTTTTTAATTATTTTTATTAAAAATGATTTTAATACGCTTATATATTTTATACATGTATTATCGTCAACTAACAAGAATCCAAGATAAAAGTACCCATTAACAACATACATATATAGAGCCATGGCATTTTTGGTAATATCATGACAAATGGTAACTTTAGAGAATTTAAAAAAATTAAAAAATAAAAAATAAAAAATTCTAGTAGTTAACTACCAGCATGCCGAATAGTCGGTCGGTCAGCCGAATAAAACAGGCCGACTATTTGGTTAAGTCGACTAAAGGTTATTCAGTCGGGGGACCCCCCGCACCTCATAGTCGGACTAGATGACCTAGTCGGTCGACTATTGCAACACTGGATGGAGTAAATGAGAAGCTGGAGGTTTAGAGACGTGCCTTAAAGACTAAAAGATTTCGAATAAATAAGGCTAAGATTGAATATATGGAGTGCACATTTGATGGAAACAATGTTGAAGGACTCGGGGTGGATATTGGTGGCGATTACATTCAGAAGAAAGATTCTTTTAAATACTTGAGATATATTTTACATCAAGAGGGGAAATTGATGGAGATGTTACTCATAGAATAACTAAAGTAGATAGGAGCCTCTGCTATTCTTTGTGATAAGAAAATCCCTTTGAAGGTCAACGAAAAGTATTACAAAGCAACTGTGAGACCTTCTATGTTCTATGGATCAGAATGTTGGCCTGTGAACCATAGACATGTGCAAAGAATGACTGTAGAAGAAATGAAAATGCTAAGGTGAATGTGTATTCATACATGAAATAATCGGTTTCGCAATGACGCGATCAAAAGGAAAGCTGGTGTAGCTTCGATTGAGGATAAGATGTGAGAAAATCGGTTTAGATGATTTAACCATGTGCAAAGGAGGTCGGTTGATGCACCGATTAGAAGATGCGAGATTTGTGATATTGAGTTGGTTACGAGAACGCGAGGAAGACCCGGGAAGTGTTGAAATGAGACTATTTGAAGGGATCTTAGTTATTTGGATTTAAGCCTGAGAATGTCCCAAACTAGATTTGAATAGAGCTATAAAAAATCCATGCGACCGACCATACTTAATTGTGGGAAAAAGCTTTGTTGTTGTTTTAGATCAACTATCTATGATAACTATAAATCATGTTTTAGGAGTTCTCCATTGACAATGCCTTTTATGGCATATTAGCCTCACATCTGTTTTATCTACTTTGCTTTTTAGTTCTGTACTAAAGATATCAATACAAGGTAAAAAGCTGTGTTCGATTAAGTTCTCATCAGATTAAGCTAGAACTTGTCGTGCGATGGAGGAATAGAGATGATCTCTATCGTGCATTCATAACCATGGCTGTATTCCACATAATGCTGTAATCATTTGTAATCTTTGCTTAATTTAAAATAGATGCCTTCTTCTATTATATGATTCGATATTTCTCGTCCACAGAAGTGATTATTCCATTTTCCACATCAAACTGGTGAATTTTTGGTATCTTATTTTTATAGTATATACAACATGGTGCATTATACCCAGTGATAGCTATGATTTCGAATGGAAGGCGGGTATATATATCGTTGTTAACATAAAAAAAGATTTGGGATGTGGGTTGAAAATAAGGATCAAAGTAAGAAATGTGAAAGTCACACATCATACCATAGGAAATATGTGGAGGGGGTTACCTTGCATTGCTAGCCCTCGCAAGTTACGACATTTGGATGTGGAAGGTTCCTCTGAGAGCGAGATTTTTTTTGATTGCTTTGCAGGAGTCACTTGTTGACTGCAAAGCGAGGAGCCAGGTTTTCCCTGGTACTAGCGACACATTTCAATGATGTCTTCTAGCGAGCAAGGATGTTGATCACTCTTCTTTCTATGCCCAATTGCAAAGGAGGTGTGGGCGGCATCACACGTGGAGCTAGAGTCAACAACTAATTGGGTTGTCTTATGAGACTCGATGGATAATTTTAGAAGCATGAATGATCATACTAAGGCGTAGGTGGCAGCTATTTTTTAGTCCTTGTGGCATGCACGGAATGAGAAAATTTTCTGTGGATAGAGAATGCATTTGGAACTTGTTATAGAGCATGCGAAAATTTAAAGACTTTGATCTTTGTAACTCATTTTTGATATTTATTGTGAATGTATAGAGCTTACGGATTGGTGTCTACACGATGTCACACCCTCTTTTTCCTAAAAAAACCAATGTACCTGACCCTTATTGCTCTTTGACATTGAATAATTGCACAAAAAATCATTCAATTGCTTTAAATTTATGGAGATCGTTTTATACTAGTTTCATAAATTTAATCATATTTGGGATTTAATTGCATTTTTTTGAAGAAAAATGAAATTTACGTCTCAACTGCTTTTAGGCTACACCTCGTCCCAATTATAGGGAAGTCAATGCTTTTCATTTTATAGAATGTTGTCCATAACTGTTGGGAAAAAATGAGCAACTTGTTTATTCCATAAGCCCTAGGCTCTCTTATATAGGAGAGTAGCCTATGGGTAAATTATATAAAGCATACAACTGAAAATAAAAATAACGAAGAGATACAGGCACTACTCTCTATGCGTCAACACTCCCCCTCAAGATGGAGCATAGATATCAATCATGCTCAACTTGGACGCACGCTTCTGGAATGGGCATCGAAGTAATGCTTTGGTAAATATATCAGCAGTTTGATTCTCTGAGGTGACATGAGATGTAGCAATGAACCCCTTCTGAATCATGTCACGTATGTAGTGACAGTCAACCTCAATATGCTTGGTCCTCTCATGGAATGCTGGGTTGTTTGCAATGAACAAAGCTGCCTGATTATCACATTCCAACTTCATAGGAAACGGTATATCTAGACATAGATATGTAAGTAGAGCTTTCACCCACATCATTTCTGTGCTAGCCTGTGCCATAGCCCTGTATTCAGATTCAGCACTGGATCTAGCTACCACTGTCTGTTTCTTGCTCCTCCACGAGACTAGAGCATCTCCAACATAGACTGCAAATCCTGAGGTGGACTTTCTGTCCTTGGGGCATCCTGCATAGTCTGCATCAGCACATGCTGTGATAGAGATCTCCTTTCCCTTCTTAAATAGCAAGCCTACACCTGGAGATGATTTTAGATATCTCAGAATCATGTGTATTGCATCCATTTGGACCTGACGTGGTTGCTCCATGAACTGGCTCACACGACTCACTGCAAATGATATATCAGGTCTAGTGATCGTGACATACATAGTTTGCCTACCAGTTCTCTGTATCTTCTCCTGTCCACCTCTTCCGTGTCATCATCATAGAGCTTCATGCTGGGATCCATTGGTGTCATAGCAGGCCGACACCCAAGCATACCTGTTTCACTCAATAGATCTGTAACATATTTCCTCTGCGACATTACTAATCCATATGGATTTCTAGCAAATTCCAGCCCCAGAAAATATCTAAGGACTCCCAGGTCCTTGGTGAAAAATTCGGTTCCCAGTTTTTCTTTCGCCTGCTTTATGCCCTCCTCATTATCTCCTGTAATCAAGATGTCATCTACATAAACCATGATTACAATGATACCTCTAGCAGTCTTCTGTACAAACAAGGAATGATCAGCATTGGAGCGTTTGTATCCTTGTTTCTCGAAGAGATCTGAGAGCTTCTGAAGCCATGCTCTGGGGCTCTGCTTAAGGCCATAGATAGCCTTATGTAACCTGCATACCTTGGAACACTCCCCCTCAACAACAAAACCAGGTGGCTGTTGCATATAAACTTCTTCCTGCAAATCTCCATATAGGAATGCATTCTTCACGTCCAGCTGATGGAGCGGCCAGTCTCTAGCAACTGCAACTGACAACAAGATCCGTAGAGTGGAATGACGTGCCACAAGCGAGAATGTGTCAAGGTAATCCACCCCGTATGTCTGTGTAAAGCCACGTGCAACAAGACGCGCCTTGTACCTGTTAATAGAGCCATCTGTATTGTGCTTCACTGTAAACACCCACTTGCAGCTCACCGGGTTCACATCTGGTGGTATAGGAACCAAACTCCAAGTTCCTCTGGACTGAAGTGCCGCCATTTCTTCCTCTATTGCTAGCCGTCATCTACTATCCTGCAGAGCATCTTGATGATTTCGTGGAATATCTACAGCTGACAGTGCCACAACAAATGACCTGAAATCTCCAGATAGCCTCTCAAAAGACACGGATGCTGATAATGGATATGTAACACAGCTCCTCTTCGACTTGCGTAGAGCAATGGGAACATCTAAATCAGCTGTAGTCTCATCTGGTCCCTGCACCATGTCCTGCTCAGAAATGTCGTCAGATCCATCAACAGTAATATTTTCATTACATACCATAGGCGAGCTAGTGGACGGGTCATGACCATGAGCGGGAGGAGGCCTGCGAGTATAATGGAACGGTAGCGGTGAGATAGGTGGTGGTGGTGGTGGTGACGGCATCTGAGGTGGTGGTGGTGGTGATGACGGCATCTGAGGTGGTGGTGTCATGTATATGGCATCAGTAGATAGAGGTGGTAGCTGCTTGTCTCCTGAGGCTGAAAAATACATAACAGATTCAAAAAATGTAACATCTGCACTGATCATATACCGCCGACGCAGAGGATCAAAGCACTTGTACCCCTTTTGAGTTCTGGAGTACCCAACGAAAACACATTTGACAACCCTAGGAGAGAGCTTGTCAGTACCAGGCGACAACTGATGGACAAATGCAACCGACCCAAACACACGAGGAGTAAGAGTGAACAGATCCTTGCCAGGATAAATGAGAGAAAATGGAATCTGTTCATTCAAGACAGAAGAAGGCATACGATTGATTAGGTAACATGCAGTGAGAACTGCATCACCCCAGTAGGAGTAGGGAACATGACTCTGTATAAGGAATGATCTTGTGACATCAAGAAGGTGACGGTGTTTCCTTTCAGCAATTCTGTTCTGTTGAGATGTATGAGCACAAGATGTTTGGTGAACAATCCCTTTTGAGGAGTAATAATTGGCAAGAACATTGGTGCACAATTCTAAAGCATTATCACTTCTCACAAACTTCACAGACGCGGAGAAAACATTTTGTATTTCATTCAGAAAATGGATAATGATATTTCCTGCTTCAGATTTATTTTTCATCAGAAACACCCATGACACTCTAGAAAAATCATCCACAAATACTATATAAAATATGTGTCCTTGATGATCAGGTACAAGACTCGGACCCCAGCCATCAATATGAAGCAACTCGAACTTAGAGGTACTACTCCGACCTGGACGACTGGGAAAGGACGACCTGTGATGCTTTCCCAACTGACACGCCTCACAATGAATAGGTGTGTGAGGAAGACCATAAGGTAACACTTGACGCAACTTCTGAAGCGATCAATGACCAAAGCGCAGATGCCACAATAAAGTAGATACTTGTCCAGAAGGAGAGGATGAGGTTCCAGCAAATGGGGTCTGATTCAGGCGGTAGAGGCCTCCTTGCTCATAGCCACGACCAATCACGTTGCCCGTATGGATGTCCTGAAAAATCAAAGAAGATGGATCAAAAATTGCTCGACAATGTAGATCCTTCGTAATCTGACTAATTGATAACAAATTCATTGAAAAATCAGGTGCATGTAGCACATTCTTGAGCTGCATAGAAGATGCCAATCTAATCTTTCCCTGACCAGTGATGGGGGAATGTGTACCATTGGCAATTACTACTGTCCGTCCTGGAGGGATCTGAGTGTATCCTGTAAGTAGACTCTGGTCACCACATAGGTGATGTGTAGCGCCCGAGTCCATAATCCATGGTAATGTATCTGATCTACTATTGTTGAGTGCAAGTATACTACCTGCAGCACTGGTAGACGCAGAGGCAGAAGCAGCGGCATCAGAATGACTCTCTATAGTCGGTGCTGAACCAGATGGTGGAATAATGCCCCTCAGACGGGCAACTAGATCGTCGAACCGTTGATCCAAAGTAGCAGCAGATGGAGGCTCTATCTGCTTAGCAGCTTGTGCGGATGCAGGAAATCCATGCTTCGAGTAGCATATATCTTCATTGTGTCCAACTCGGTGACAGTAGGTACATGTTGGCCTAGTGCGGCCACCTCTTCCACGAGGTCCACGTCCACGGCCCTGGTGATGAAATCCGCGACCTCTGTTGGCTGCCATGGCTGAAGAATTCTGACTCGCAGCTGTGGAAGGAATTGTGATCCGACTCAATCTATGGAAAGCTTCCTCCATGGGAGGAATAGTCGAGTCAGCCAAAATCTGTGATCGTGCCGCCTCATACTCTGGATCGAGTGCAGCCAGGAACACACCCACCATGGTCGCGTTCCTGTATGTCTTCTGCTGTTCTGGCGTGGCTGTAAGAGGCATGAAGCTATAGAGCTTCTCGAACATCCCTCTCAGTGATGTATAGAGAGAATGTAAAGGGCGGCTATTCTGCTTTATTGTGAATATATCATGCTGAAGTTGGAGAATCTTCGTCTCGTTCTTCGCCTGAGAGTATGTTGCCGCCAGAATATCCCACATATCCTTGGCTGTGGGTTGATGTAGGATGTCATTGGCAATTTCAATAGCCAACGTACTAGATAGCCAAACCTTGGCATATGCATCATCGGCCTCCCAAGAGGCATTGACTCCAGTCTTCTCAGCAGGCTCAGGTTCGGTAAGAATGTGCTTCTTACCTGTTGACTTCATCATACTCATGAACTGCATTGCCCACAGTTCATAGTTTGTACCGTCCATCTTTACAATAGGCGCTGGACCACGAAAGGCGCCAATAGATGGGATATCCGCCTTGCTTCTGACATACTGGAGATGGAAGACTGGAGCGATTGACAGAGGATGAGCTTCGTCTACAATGACATAGGCGGGATTAGTTGCATGTGTAGACCTCAAGCAACTAACCCCATGTAGATGAAGATGTGTGTGTGCCCTAGGGCTTAGGGCTTAGCACACGTACATGCCGCAAGAGCACGCACATGCACGGAGATGCACGCGCAGGTCCTGGACAGTATAGATGCACGCTACAGGGGATGCGTGCACTGGAGATGCACTAGACCTGCACTGGAGATGCGCTTCAGCACTGGAGACGCACAAGAGCGCGCACATGCGCAGGGAGGCGATGCGCAAGAGCGCACATGCGATGCAGGGAGGCGCACAGGCGTTCGCGCACATGCGCAGGGAGGCGCAGGGACGCACGCTTCGCGCACAGGCGCTACAACGCGCAAGAAGGAGGCGCTACAGGCGCTGCAGCACGCAAGGGGCTACGCGCACAGCGCGCGGGGGCAGGCGCAGTGGCGGTTGGAGCGCCGGCGCTGGAGCGGCAACGGCGAGCTCGGGCGACGCCGATGAGATGGAGCGAGAAGGAGAGGCCGACGGGTGGGGTGGGGTAGGGTTAGGGTTTCGAGAACTCCGGTCTAGGACCGTCGCTCTGATACCATGTTGGGAAAAAATGAGCAACTTGTTTATTTTATAAGCCCTAGGCTCTCTTATATAGGAGAGTAGCCTATGGGTAAATTACATAAAGCATACAACTGAAAATAAAAATAACGAAGAGATACATGCACTACTCTATATGCGTCAACAATAACCTATATGAATTCTTTGTACAATACAAGAAAAGGATTTAGATGTCTCTCCTGATGGATTTAATGGTGTTGTTTGCAAGCTAAAAGAGGTAGAATGCATAGATTCTCAACTGTTATGTGGAGATGAGGGAAAGATCAGTTGACTTTTGGGTGAGAGACGGAAAATAGTCACAAAGTCTAAGGTGTGAATTTTAGGAAACTCTGGGCTAGGACAATCATGGAGAGGAGAGGGAAAATGAGAAGTCGTTCCTATGTTATGTGAGGGAAGATTTTTTTGCGGTGAGGTAAAGATGTCCGAATATGTACGAAGGGAGGTTGTTGCCCTCTAGTTTCAACTTCAATGGCTAGCTGTTCTCTTCAAGGTTACAACCTTGATGATTATTATGAGTGGACTTTCGACATGTTTGCCTTCTTTTGAAGAGAGATATAACTTTCAACCCAAGAGTGTCGATAATCTTCCGCTGTAACAAATTCTAGGCCCTTGGCAAAAGCATAGAAGCTAAACTCTTTGCTTAGATCATGGGGCTTGCTCTATCCATAGAATGAGTCATAGTGAAGGAATCTAAAATAATAGGTAATCAATGATCATGCACGTTCTTTCTTTTTAGAAAAAAAACTCCGAGGGATAATTTGACTTTGAAAGGCATACTTTTTTTATACTTAGTAACCTTTGAGTTAGACTATATGGTTGCATTCATGAAAGAGAGATTCACAATTGAGGAACTATATGTTATGTTGCCTTGTATGGTTCTTCCAATATTTTTGACACATTTCTCTCTAGTAGGCCATTATTGGCATTTTCACTGCATCTGAGGGTATATAGTCTGCCTAGCTTAGTAGCATTTTGGTTTACACAATACCCTTAACCAATTAAAGGTCAAGAGTAGTTACCCATGCCTCGTTAGTGTCGACTCGAGCAAAAAGCCTCATGAGAAAGATGCCATTTCATTCGCCTCCTCTAAATTATATTTGTTACTGTAAAACTTTGTTGATGCGGATTGCACACATGACAATGATACCTTTTTGTGCCTATTTCAAATTAGTAGGTTATTGTTGCGTATGCATTTTTTGGAAGGGATATCTTCTCCATAGATAGAAAAGCTGGCCCCACCTTTTCTTTTGGATTGCAGAGATAGGACTTTCCTTCGGAAGGAATGGAAGCACTTTCATTTCTGTTAGTTTAGTTGAGGACCTTATCTTTCCCAGCTTCCCTCATCTTTTCCATCACTTTATGACATCATCTTGGGCGATAATTCATACATATTACCTACTTTCTATCATCCTTTCAATGACAAGCATCTAATTCTGTGATTCTCCTTACCCCATGAGTGCTTTGATGTATTGTGAACTCCAGCCTAATTTTATATCCTTCATGTCCTAAACAATTCCATACTAAATCTCCACATTGCTTTCTCTTGAATGTCGAAATCTTTAGAAAAATTGCAGAAGAAACAATATCCACCCAACAAAAAATGCTATAGAACAACTGATGAGTAGATATTTGCAATTTCCTGGGGAATAGTTGTTATCAATACCTTTATAAGATTAGACGATAGAAAGAATGCATCATACTTGCTTAGATGGTGGTACCACCTTTTTCATATGTGATAGTGTCTCTTGTGAGCATTGGATTCATTGCACTCAGTTATGCTTTACCATGATGTCCAAACTTTTTTCCTCGCAAGGTTCATGAAAACGGTATTCGTATGCATTCGGGCAGGTAACCAACTAGTGATCAAGCGGTATGCAGGGGCATGAAAGTGGTGCCATGATTGCAATTGCAGATTATTGAAGGGTGCACAAATGTAAAAATCCTCGATAATATTATAAAGAATTCATTGAGACGAGTCTATCATAAATATCACAGTGTAAACATGTAAGGATAACTTTTTCTATACAATGTTGTGTGAGTGAAGGAAATAGATGTAGATATATGTCTCCGCACCTCTACCATATGCATGTCCTATTGATTTTGACATCTATTTCTATATCTATTTTAAAATAGATGATACAGATGTCACTTTTATATCCACAAATATTGATGTTCGTGTTTGTATACACATTTAATATATAATTGTAGCTAATATATAATTACACAACGCAATTTTATGGCATCTATCACTATATTTAATATTATTTTTATGAAACGAATGTAGTTGGTATATTTGTGTCATGAGAAAGACATCTATATCGTTTCTATTTTAGGTAATCTATAAAGTTTCTATGCTATTATCTATATTCAATTTACATTCACATCCATTTTTAAGGATATGATAATGAGATTTTCTATTTTAAAATGGATTAATAACACATATATCATTATATGTAACTGATTATTTACATCCCTATTTCGTTATCTTTTGTAGTGTAGATATTCTTTATATTCTAGTTTTCAATTATGATTATAATAAACCTATCTTCTAGTGTCTTGTTACATTTTAGAACGAAGGTGTTTTAAAAAGTATAAAGATAGGACCCACATCAATGGTCCGTTGGTTTTGTGTTGTGCCTACCATCCAAAAGACCAAGGTTCAAATCTTAGTGTGGGCACATGTGCGTGCTTCCTCCTCTTGGTTAAAAAAAATATATAAGTTTTTTTTGTACAACATGTAAATGCCAATAGTTGATTGTACATATTTTATTTATATTTCTCGGGAATAAAGGGTCAGACGTCGAGAAAATGCATTTCCATCAACTTTTATATATTTAAGTAAAACTATTACATTTACATGGACTAAGAAGTTTGGAATCTTTTTGCATGTTCAAATACATTTTCCATACACAATCTTTCCCCTCAGATTATAGAACCATTCCGAGCCAACCACATCAACCGCTGGATTTCAACCACCAAAACTTTGGTCAGATTGTCCCCACCGCCAAACGCATCCATGGAGTCCCACAAATCACCCCATAACACTACCTCTACTCTCTCTACATTCACCTTAGTCCATACCTCCCTAGCAACAAGGCAAGCAAAGAAAACATGCTCGACATTCTCCTCTGCCGCTTCGCACCGTTCACAAGTACCTCACAATCGTAAGAAAATCATGCTCTTCTATACCTTGTCATAAGATGTTTCCGTCGTAGCAATCAGACAGAAATTCAGATTCGCAAATGTACCTTCCAACGCCATGCCTTAAATCCGTGAATCGATCCGAGACCATTGCTTGATTCCGACTCTCTTGTCTATAGAGAGCCCTATATGCCTTCCACACAGTGAACCGCCTATTTGCCCATGACCAACGATCAACACATTCATTTCATCGCTGGCTGGCAGTGCCTCAAGCAGAAGCCAGAAATCCACAAATCGTTGATCAAACAATTCAGTATGAAAGGGAGGTATCCGGCTATTGCTCTCCCAACAGTCTCTGACTGACACCTCTGTGTAAAGATGCAGGAAACAACCCCTCAAGGGCTCTGACCGCTCCAGTCATCTCCCCGAAATCTGAAATGATGGCCATCGCCTAGAAGGCTAGAACATGCCTAAAAAATAACACTACATTTGGGTGCACAGAACAAATCCCTTTCCAGAAATTGAAAGGCCGTGGGACACCCACATCTGGCTACAAATGATCAATCGAAATCCCATAAATAGAACACAACATTCTGCACAATAAGTTAATCTCTCCTCCTCAAATTCGGATCACCCACTTCGCCGGCAGTGCCTGATTCATCTCCAGATTGCAAATCCCAAACCCACCATCTTCTCTTGCCGTCATAACAATCTTCCACCCAACTAGATGCATCTTTTGTAAATTTCCACTCGAGGCCCAGAAAAAAAAACGTCTCATGATCGCCTCAAGCTTCCCCTTTACCCTGATAGGCAGGAGGCGTGATGAGAGGAAAAAAATCGGGATAACTGAGAGGATTGCCTTCAGCAAAACAAGGCGACCACCTCGAGACAGACATGCAACACAGCAACTGCCTCTCCAGCTTCTCAATGACACTTTGCCAATCTGATCGTCGCAACCTGTCTGTCACCCACTAAAGGCCATTTTATGTACGTGATATGGAGGGTACCTCCGCGTGTCTGCAAGGTAGTCTCACAGCTTGTCACGTCTTCCTCATCCATCCCGAAAGACACAAAAAAGGCTTTCCATGATTGATCTTCAACCCGGAAACCACCCCAAAAAGTTCAAGAACACATTTACTTATTGAGATCTTCGACTTTCTACCGAATTTTTATTTACACCATATACATTGAGATCTTAGGAGACTTCTCTCTCTCTCTCTCTTTGTGTGTGTGGGGGTGAACTTGCAAATTTGAATTTTTGAATTTTCAATTACACTGTGATGATGGTTACTCTTCATTTTTATATTTGAAGCATTTGGTATTATTTATCTTATGTCTGACTTATAGCTATCTTGTTATTTAGTAATAAGAAGTGTATATTTCTCATCCTTTGCAGAAGAGAATTTTATCTTGCTCTTTGATGTGTTTTAGTATAGTGTTGTTATATATAATGTCAGACTTTGCATGGTAAAGAAAGATGTCGTTCTCTTTCCTTTTTTGAAATCCTGTTCATTAATATTGTTGGACTTGGAAATGCAGATGTCGTTATTTCTTGGCAATCTCTCTGATCATATTCAGCAAGAGGATCTCGAACATGTTTTCAGGAGATTTGGCCGATGCAGTGTGAGGATGAAAGATGGGTATGGATTTGTTGTCTTTGAAGTGCATGTTAATGCGGAAAAAGCCCTGAGAACACTACGGGGCAAGCTCATATGTGGTGAGCAAATCAATATCTCCTGGTCAAACAAACAGCCACGGAATTTGCAGAATTTCCCAAGAAACAGATTTTATGAACCTTATGGTGGAAGAAACCTGAGGGAAGGAGAATTTAACTTGAACCATAATGAGCATGACAGAAGAGACTTTGGAAGGCGTCAATCTAATAACCGCAGAGCCTTTCATATTTCCAACCCTCATGTTAGAGGCGTGGCACATAAACAACATACTGACCATGTCAATGACATAGGTCGGCAATCTCCTGAGAAAGGTGGCGCTTCTAATGAATTTCACACAGCTGAAGACAGTCGATGGGGTGAGCCTGACAGCAATGCAATAGATAATGTTGGGATAGGAAATGGTACTGATTTTGAGCGTTATGAGCCTAATCGTGATTATGATGTCAAGGATGTTGATGGAAATGGGACTTCAGATTCTCATGGTTCCCCTTCTCATAGAGGGTCAAGGGAGAAGGGAGAAGACCAAAGTGACACGCATTTGAAGCATTTGGATAATCTTAGACAACAGCCTGTCTGCTATAACTGTGGACTACTTGGCCACATAATGCGGACTTGTCCGAGAGGGAAGTCATCTAGATTTGATAAGCCAAACAGATTTCACAATAGAAGAGCTCCAGTTGAAGATTACGGAGGAAGAAGCGAAGGGGAGCCCAGTAGAAGAAATTATCAGGCAAGGAGGGAAACTGGTAGGGATGTTTTATTTTCTGGACAGGATCTTCGAGTTGCTACGGAATTTCAGCACAAGAATAAGAAGCGGATGCTGAAAGGAAGAGGAAAATTTACAGTATTGGAAGATGACTTTTGCGACAAGAGGACGGAGATGGATCATTTAAGAAAGAAAATAGGCAGGCTCGAAAAGAGATCTCAGGAGAAACGGCTTAAGAAAAGGAAGAAGCGTCACTCAGCATCCCTTGATTCAGATTCGAATGGAACTAGTTTTGTATCTCATTCCATGTCATCAAAATCTGGAACTAAAAGTACTTCCCAATCCAGCAAAAGGTCTGCTTCTTTAAAGCCATCTAATTCTCATTCACATTCTTCTGAGTCTAGGTCTGCTTCGGTATCTACTTATTCCAGATCCAAATGTCGTAGATTGAGATCGAGGTCAAGATCTAGATCAAGGTCCAGGTCAAAATCTGTAACGAGCAATCCACAATCGTTGTCCATCTCATTAGACAGAAAATCTGTTTCAATTGAAGAAAATGTGAATGCTTATGATTCTGGCACTCCTTCCGTTATTGGTCATCAGAAAGATGCTTCTATCCCTAAATCAGATAATCTAAAAGAAATTATCTACAGTCCTGTTCAAGGAAATGATCTGGATGCTGAAATGGTGGATATTTCTGCTGAACCTGTTGATGCTATTGCTGGAGAAAATCCAGATGATGGATTGAATGGTGTGGGTATTTCAAAGGCTTATGGTCTGTATCAAAGTTTGGGACAATCTTCTTCGAAAAGAAACACGTGTGATGATGCTATAGCGGGCTCTGAAAAGCCTAGCACGGAGTTTCTTGGGACACCTGATTACAGAAGATTGTCCTCCCAAGAAATATTTTCAGTTTTGAAGCATTATGACCTTGAAGTCACAGAGAAATGTGAGCCCGGATTAACTGTTGGGACATTTTTTGGTGCTGCTAGGTTTTGGCCTTGGGAGTTAATATACTATCGGCGACTAAAAAGAGGTCCAATCTCCACGGAGAATTATGCCAGGCGAGTTCAACAAAACAAGGAATTTGGAATAATTGATAAGTATATCAGGAGTAGCAGTGGTTGGGGGGAATGTACTGAGAATTATGCATGATTACGTTTTCCCCACATATGGGCGTAATGTAATGATTTCACATCCTTTGAATATGCTTGGTTTGGGTTCTCTATCCAGGTATCCTCTGTAGTATGCATTTCCTTAATACAGTACATTCCTCCGTATTGGAATATCCTAGTTTCAGCATCTAGATTATGGTTTATTTATAAATATTTGAAGGCAATTGCTGCACATCTAGCCTTCTCTTTTCCTCCTATCTTGCCACTTGTGCAGAGTAGATCTTTCGCACATATTGTGTTCTATATATTTTTTGTCGTAATATCAAATATGTGTTTTCACCCACTTATGATCTTTCTACTTTGACATTTGTTTATCTAAAGGATGCACCTTTTTTATGTTGTATGCGAATTATTAGGTAAATAGGTGAATCTCTCTCACCATCAGGAGAAAATGTATAATCAGAAAAAGAGAAATAGATGATGCCTGTTGTCAATGTAACTTTAGTCGGCCAATTACTTATTGCACGTGTATTTTATACTGTTTAATCTCTGTTGCAATACATACGGCAACATAAATCATCTCAACAAGGCCTATCAAGTCAAACTTCCATTCACATTCTCATAAGGTTCATTAAATATTCATTTGTAATTTTTTGCTTTATTGAAAATTTTGATTTCCCTTAGGTTCTCTACACCTCAAACAATTCGCAAGGCTCTCGAAGGAACATTAAAGTTGAGGCCAATGTCATATTTTTTGTTCTAAGTTGGAATTGCTAGTTCTATTGTCTACAAATTAAGTAACATCGAATCTGAAGTAAATCTCTTTTCCTTTGAATCAAAACAATACAAACTTATCCCCCACATTAATTGGAATTGGCTACTGCAGTTTTTCCTGCAAGCTTGATTTGTTGGTTCATGTCTGAACTTATATTAATTAAAGCAATAACTCTTTAGCTATTTTTTACACACGATTCTTGTTTCTGGCCTTTGTTGCAGGGGCCCGTACGTGTCCTTTCATACATTACCATCATCATATTACTTGACCATCTCTTCAGATGTCCAATCGATTCCAAAATGTCTTGATTTGTTTTTCATTCTTTTCATTCTCTTTTCCCTTTGTTGCATGCCCAAGTTTTCGGTGTAACTCATGTTAGGGTTTTTTATGAGGGCTCCAAGCATATGACGAATAATAATTTACTTGCTGGTAAAGATTGTTGGCAGAGTAAATATGGCAGATCCGAATTTGATGTTTAATATTGGCCTTATTTAGCACTGTTATTCTTAGATAAGAATATCTTTTCCCCACTTTTCTCTGGATACTGTTACGATATTGGTCTTTGTAATGAATTGGATGCTGCAAAGAGAGGGCTAGGATTGACGTGCTTTAAGGTAAATTACAAAGTAAGACTCCAACTATGCGCAGATTCTCTATTAGGGTTTTTATTTTTCAAATGTAACAAAGAGAGGTTTGAACATTCAGCTTTAGGTTTTAAACATCGACCTAATAGGATCGCCGAAGCTTACGGAGGCCTGTGTTTGAGACAAACAAAAAGATCAGGCCCTCTTTGATTCATTTGAAAAATGAAGCCCTTAATTGGGAATTGGCAGGGTGACGGTTTTTTGTAGTTTACCCTATTTTTTATTTCGATTGAACTGTTGTAAACTTTCCAGCTTGCAGACATGATTGGTCGCTTTGAAGTAGATCTGGTCATACACCTCTCGAGCTTGGGTGAAGAGATGTGCTCATCCTTACAGTTCAAGCATTCTTGGCTTCCCTAGGCAGCGATTTCTTTCAACCACAGTGGGGTGTTAGGCATGTATGCCCCCCTCATCCATACTTTTTGTGATTGTAACAGATGCATTAACCATCACTACTGAGCTGGTACTCCAGAGTGGTTTTTTCAAGGGGTTCACTGCTGGTGAGTGATCTATTCCTATTTTGTATTATGTTGGTGAGACTGTTTTCTTCATGGGGGTGGGTCTCCATGAAACGAGATCATTATCAGCATAGTTCAGATCTTGGTAGTCTATGACTTGCGCATAGATGATGGAAAGTTAAGTCACCCCGCATAAATGATGGAAAGTTAAGTCACCCCTTTATCAATCGGTTCATCTAAAGCCGGGGTGATGTATTGCAAGGAATTTTAGGGATGCAAGTGCAATACTTGGGTGTTTCTTTGATAGTAAGGAAACTTTGTGAGGAGGATTGGTTTCCACTGGTGAAGGTGGAACGCAAGTTATGAGGTGGGGAAGCTTGGTGTACATTAAGAGGCAGGCAATTGGTCTGCTAAAGTCAGTTTTATCATCAATATTGATATTTTTTGTCTGTCTTTGCAACGCTTGGATTGGATATTACATAGATTATTCTGGACCAATTTTAGGCAAGAAAGTAAGGGAATGACATTAGTGGCTTGGAACTTTGTCTCGAGGCCAGCAGATGAAAGCAGAGTAGGAGTTATTTGGCTGTGTACATGGATGAAGGCTTCGCTGGCAAAAATGGGCTGTGAGTAATAGCCGGGGGGGGATGAATATGTTGAGTTGGTCGGTTCGGAGCATCTGCAGTCTTGTCATATGTCTAGACAAATAGAAGGTATTGTTGATCTGTAGCCTACTGTTGAATACTGATTAGGCTAGAGATTGTATGTTAATTTCGAAGGTCTACATGCTTTTAAAAGGGAAGATCTTTTTGTGGCTATTCCGCATGAAGAGGTTTGATGGCGCGAGCTTTCAGGGTGTGGCTTGTTCTGAATTCAAAGATTTCCTGCTCTGTTTTGGGGTGAGTTATATTTTAGCGGTAACAACTAACAACATCTTTGATGTTTGATGGAGTGCTGAGAGGAGTTGGTTTGATGCTTCTAGTCATGAGACACTCTGGTAAAGCTTTGGGGCCACAATCTATCATTCTATTGCCGAGAAGGTTAGATATGTTGTCACATGCTAGATCATTTGGCTTGCCATAAATACTTTGGTGGTCAAGGGGGAAAAGAGAGACTGTATTGAGAATATATTGGCATACACATGACTTCTGTATGAATCTTGGATGAATGGTTCATAATACTAATTAATTTTTGCCTTCCTAATAAATGGAGCTTTTGGGAGAGAGCCTTCCTAGGGTGCTCTGCCCCTTTCCTTTTAAAAAAAATGCATGGAAGATATTTAAAATTGCCCACTCATGGGGTGCACGACCCTTGGCTATAGTGAAAAATTCCCCCTAAAGAAGGCATACAATGTGTTTCTTGACCTTTTGCTTACGTCAGGTACGGATTTGGCAAGAGATTGCAGGTTAACTTGGAAGGAGCACATCTATATACCTTCTTTAAAACCGGGTTTTTCACGCATCATCTGACACGCGGATAGCTCCATCGCGCCTCCTTGCGTTGGAAGTTCTCTCACACGCCCTTTCGGCTTCTTTCCCTCTCCAGACACGTGAATATGCCTCCTCTGCAGCACCAAGTTGCTGTCTCTTATTACCCAGTCTTTGACGTGTTGGACACGTTGCCATGACGTTTTCCCACCCGTATATCTCCCACTCAAGTACTCTCTATCCCCCTCTTCCAAATAAGGCCCGACGTCCTTCACGGGATGGTAACGGCCCATGGAGACAAATTTGCCCATGCACCCCTTATAAACATAATATTTGGAATTGTCAATCAATAATAATTGTTATATGATTTCTCGTCGGTAATAGACCAAAGAATCGAATATGATGTTCATTGTAAATTTTATTATCAAGTAATATTCGATGTTATGAATTTTAATATATAGAAATTATAACAGATATAACCTAAATCCTCAATTTAGGGATCTTCGACGATTCTTATGTTGAATCTTGGTATATTTTATTTGAGTTCTGACACGTGTTTGCTTGATTCGTCTATTTCATTTCGTGCTATCCTGAAAATTCGTTTGTTACCGATGTTGCTTGATGGAGGTTGTTGCTCTTATTGTAATTTACCATCATCTAATGATTCTTTCACAGTTATTCGATGTGATTATTTCGCAGTTGTTATTGGTCGTTATGGGATTTTTTCGAAGATGGTATATTTTCCCTCACAATGTATTTATATATTTTATGGTTGTGGTGATATTAATTTACTGTGGAAAAAGACGAGAAATCAATGCTGCTGTTTGTTTTTTTTAGTAAAAAAACCACTGCCTGTTTTCTTTGATTGACACATTATTTGAAGAGTTCGACTATATATAAATACATTCTTCACATATCATTTGTTGCGGTTGCTCTAGGTAATTACGCATTTTAGTCTTAGAAATGTTTAGGTAGTTAATATATTGTAATTTTACTTTATTTGAAAATTTCTTAAAATTTTACTTAGGAAAAAAATGCAAAATCAATGTTGTTTATTTTTGGGTTAAAAAACTATTGCCAATTTTCTGTAATTGACTTATTGTTTGAAGTTTTTAACTGCATCTATAAGTACATTGTTCAAAGATGAACTATTGTGGTTGCTCTGGATTTATTTCAGGTAATTAGTAATTTTAGATTTATAAATATTTAGTTAGTTAGTTTATTGTAATTACACTCTATTATTGTTGCAATTTTATGTGCAGAGACTTAAATTTGATAGTCTCAACGTGGAATTAGATAAATTAAATTAAATACCTTTTACATATACATACATCATATACCTTTTATATCGGTCTATATTTTGTATCGACATGTGTGCTTCTCTTATAGATTATGAAAAAATGTTTTCTTTTAGATTTTGAGATTTCATGGAAATTTATTTTTTTGAAACAAAATAGAATGTGTGCAACTGTTTATTTTTGGAAAAATAAATACATTTTTCTTTAATAGACCTATTGTTTGAACCTTTTAACTACGTATAAATCCATGTTTCACAGATCATTTATTGGCTCACATGGATTTGTTTCATCTAACTAATTTTTCCAGATTTGAAAATGCTTAGTTAATTTGTTTATTAAAACTATACTTTATCATTATTGGAAACTTTTTCGAGTTATTTAAACTTAATCGATTTGTATATCCATTTACAAAGCTTTTTCGTAGATCTATGTTTTGCACGTACCCGAAGCTATGCTTCTCTAATTAATTTAAAGGTTAATTGAAAAAAATTTGTTGATGTCTAATTTTGTTAACTTTATTTTTCTCTCTACACGTAATTTTAGTACTTATAGATCTACAAAATTTTGTGATAAATGAAACATTATAAGATTTTATCAGAAAATATGAATTGATACGGTGGCGATAAAAAAATTATATATGCAGTAAGTTTTTTTAAAAGAAAAAATAAATATGAAAAGTATAAAAGCTAAGGAACAATGTGCATCTTATTTTGTATTAGTATATAAAAATTTTTGTTTCACAGTAGAAATAATGTGGACCATTAAAAATATAGAAATATTGGATGTGGTACTTTGGGTGGTGCACGAGAGCTTGATGGCTGTGGAGGACCCCCTCTGGTGCGGACCTTACCTGACGTCTAGCTATGGCACGTTGAGGACCTTACTTGACGTGCAACTATGACACACTGATGATCGTTCTTTGCCACCGCCAGTGCCCGAGCTCTGAGAGTGAGATGACCTCCATCATTGCATCATGAAAGTCTCTATTAGAGACTTTAAATGGAATCCTTGGTCTCCTCTTTTCTTCGTACTTCTAATGGAACATCTAATTAAAGGTGTAATTTTTCTTATTTTCTTTGTCTAGATTACCCCTTTTTTATCAATATGCATTTCATTGCTTTTGCTATGTACTCTATGCCTATGATGTGTTTTCTTATTGGCTCAAATTATTCCATCGCAAATTTATTCTGATTTTTTATTGATTCTCCAAGGTCTCAGGAGAGACTGTAAGCCTTTATAAATCATCTTTGTTTATAAAAACTTTCTTGCAAATCGTCTTTCTCCCATTCAATCTATTAGTGATGGCTCTCAAGGAACCTTCTCTTCTACTTACATCGAGTAGGTCAAAAATTATCTCACTATCAGTCCATCATCATCAAATTTCAATACTAAAAGATTGTACATGTATGGAAATAAAAGTATACAATTGCAGCGTGCATTTAAATAATGTAAACTATAATTATTCCAATCCGCCGCGAAGCGCGGGCTCTTACACTAGTGATTGTAAAAGTGAAGATCTTCATGTGGCTATCAGTATGAAGAGGTTGATGACGTGGGTTTTGATGTCATGGTTTGTCCTGAAATTGAGGTCCCCTTCCCTGTTTGTTTGTTTGTATGTGTGTGGGAGGACCCGGATCATCTATTTTCAGTGGCAACATCAGCTTGGATGTTTGGTGGAGTGTCGACTGGCGAGAGGAGTTCGTTGGATGCTTCAAGTCATGAGTAGTTTTGGGAAAAAACTTTGGGGCCGCACTTTATTAGTGAACTGGGGCTGAGCAGGTTGGATATGTTGCCTCGACTAGACCATTTGGCTTGACAGAAATGCTTTGGTGTTCATGGGAGAGAGACTGCTGAGAATATATTGGCATGCACATGACTTCTGAATGAATATTTGACGAACAGTTTGTAATTACTTTGTCTCTCTTTCTAATAAATGGATCTTTCACGGGAACACCTACCTAGGGTTTTCCACCCCTTTTTAAAATGTACGGACGCCATAATAATTTTTTCACCACTTGTTTACTTGTGAGCAATGTGAAGGGAAATTACATAGCACTAAAACAATCCAAAGTAGTTATCTTTGGCTTAAAAACATAACATGAAAAACAGTTGAGATTTTTTTTCTTTCAAATTTCTCGCTGTTAATGGTTATTGATGAAGTTTATATTGGAACCTTGGAACAGAATCGGATTAGCCTGTCTTGGGTCACTATTTTATGACATCTTTTTAAATCTGACTAACATTGGATAAATGACTATTGATGATTCTCTCTCTTGTGCTTCATCTTGTATAGAACTGACAAACTTTTATGTTTTTTATTGATGAAAGAAAGGGAAAATAAGATGTAAGATATGAGGCATGATAATGTGTGGAGTTGGGGAGGTGAGGTCCATGTGGTAAGTGAGGCTGGAGATGCGTCGTGGCGATGAGGGGTGTTCTTGCGAGGCATCAAGATCAAAGATTTGAGGTTGGAAGATGTTCTTAGGAGATTCGGTAGCATTTTCTTTTCATTCTTTTTACTAACAAGCCCGATATTATGCAACTTGAGTGGCTACTGTCATTAATTATTTATCTTTAATTTTGTGTACATGAAAGTACCAGACGAAGAGGGTCATATAGCTTCATACGAAGAAAAGTTAAAAGCTATGCTGTCGCCAAGAAAGGTCATGGAGAAAAGCAAAAACTTGACCAGAGCATGGACAATATGGCTTTGAAGGGGAAAATATATAATATGAAAGGACTATGAAACTTCATCTTTGTTTCTCTCGAACACTTCTTCTAATCAAGCACTTTTAGAATGAAGAGTGCTTTTGATACGTCTATTGCTCAATCTCCTAGATTAACAATGCCGTATGCATGATTGATCATTTGATTCGATACCATAATGTACCATTTGAATCCTCTTATCTTTCTCTATCCAATATTTTTTTTGAAATCCAGAAACATGGGGGATACACTCGATGGTGCACTCCCCAAAAATCTTATTCAAAAAAAGTAGCGAACAGAGAAGACAACAAAAAGTGAAACACCAACAACCACACTACAACAACTTTACAACGCCCAATCCCTCACCAGAATTTTCGCAAAAGCTACCACATTCTCCTTGTAGAACCTTTGGTCCGAGAACAAGAGATCATTTCTCCCCCGCCACATCGCCCATAGCACGGCAACCGGATACAACACCTCCAGCCTCGGTCTTCCCTTATTAGCCCGGAGCGAAGACCAAAACGCGTGAAGGTCAGCAGTGCTACACCAAGCCAAGTCAACCCCCTGCCAAATCTCAACCACCGAGGGGCATAAGAAGAACAAGTGCTCCACAGACTCGACAGCCGCATCGCAGAGAAGACATCTATCATAAATCACGCCTAAGTGTCGAGCACACCGGTCTCTCGTCATCAACATCTTCCTCCTCATCAGCCATAAAAAGAAATCAACTCGCTCCGGAAGCTTCAAAGCCTAAAGAAAGGCACAATCAAGAGTGATACTCTCTGACAGGGACGGAGGCGGCCTAGCGATAGCACCAAAAGCCTTCTTAACTGTGAAAGGGGACTCCCTCCAGCACCAGTGATCACGCCCCCCAGGAGGACGCCCAATCTCCCGCACCGCCTCGAGCAACACCAAGAATTCCTCCATCCTCTGATCCGAGAAATTCGCCGCGAAGGTTGGACACCAGACCCTATCCAATCAACAAGCCGCAACTGAACAAGTTTTATTATCAACCATCACAAAGAGGCGCGGGAAGCGGGAGCAAAGGGGTCCCCCCCACCCAATTGTCCAGCCAGAAGGAGAACGACTCCCCCCCCCAAGCACCGTCCTGAACAACCCAACATTCTTCAAAAACACCTCCACCACCCCCCTCCAGAACATAGTGGGTGAAGCAATTTGGCAAACCTGCGACGGCAAACCTCCCCCCACAATATAAATCTTTCGTACGACATTGAGGCAGAGATCCTCCCCTGGCCCCCAAATCCTGCACGCCCACTTGAGAAGCAAGGCCTCGTTCATCTGAGCAATCGACTTGACCCCCAGCCCTCCCTGCTCCTTCCCGTACGTAATATCTTCCTACCCAACCAAGTGAATCCCTCTCGCCCCCTCCCCACGCTTCCCCCACAAGAAAGCGCGCATACGCTTCTCCACCCGGGACTTGATCCCCTTGGGTGATGCAAATTGGAATTCGGCGCGGCGTGGGAAATAATTTTGAACGGTGGAAAATTATTTGTAGAAGAAAATAGAGGGGTTGAGAAGAAGAACTGGAAGGGTTGAGAAGAGAAGACACGCCAGATGCGCGGAGTTAGAGAAGAAGAAACGCGTAGACCGCGAGGGGAAGAGAGAAGAGACTCGTCGGGAATACGAGGGGTTTGGAGAAGAAGAACACGTGTAGATCACGCGGGGAGGAGAGAGAGGGGAGAGGAGAGAGAGATAAATCTCTATTTTATCACATCTTGAACTGACTAAAACATTGGACCCTCATCCCTTTATATAGGAGGGATGACATTACAAGAATAGAAAATAATTAAAACCGACAACCAATTATCCTAAACTGACTCTAACTAATTAACCGACTAACTACCAAATTTGAAATTCAAATTAAGACTAATTGAGATCACACGCGATCTCTTTATTTAAAATTACGACAACTTAAAAAAACGTAAATAAAATTAACGGCCGCAATTTAAATAATTAGACGACCCTTCATGTCGAGTCCACGCTGCATCATTGGGCATCTTACGATTGGACAAAAAATAAATCGGAATCGCCGACAGGACCGCCTTAATCAAAACAAGCCTGCCACCTCTCGATAAAAGCGCGGACTTCCAGCCCGCCAATCTCGCCTCCACTCTCTCCACCACTTTCAGCTAGTCCCTCAGCCGCGTCCTTCCCACGTTCAAGGGCATCCCCAAGTAATCCATCGGCAACGAAGTGCACATCGATCCCAAAAACTTCCGCATAAACATCACGGTCCAGGACCGCAGGGCCGAATGGCACGAACATGGACTTGGCCTCGTTCTTGACCAACCCAGAAAGCTCGCCAAAGATCTCCAGAGCCATGACCATCCCCCTCGCCTCCGCCACTCCCCCCTCCAAAAGAAATAACATATCATCCGCGTATTGTAATATCGGAATATGCACATCCCCCCTGGAGAAGCCCCGCGAGATGCCGCTGCTAACCATATTAGCCGCAAAATCAGATAGAACGTCAGCCACCAGAATTAATACCAACGGAGCAAGGGGGCAACCCTGCCGTACCCCCCTCCTTGGCTGTATCCAACCCCCCTCCGGACGACCGTTGACCAAGACAGACATCGAGGCGGTGGTGATACAACGCTTCACCCACGTTATCCACAACTTCGGGAACCCCTTCCTCCTAAGCACCGTCCAAAGAAACTTCCAGTCAAGGCAGTCGTAGGCCTTTCTGAAACCCACTTTCCACAGGATGCCGCTCACCTCCCTCCTTTTCCAATTAGCAATGAGCTCCGACGTCAGAGTGAGACAATCGACAATCTGCCAACCCGGGATGAAGGCCGACTGCGACGGGGAGATAACACCGCCAATAACGCCAGACAACCGAGTAGCGAGAACCTTCGCAATAATGAGATAAATGGCGTTCGAAATCAAAATTGGGCGGAAATCATCAATGGAGACCGGCGCCGACGACTTGGGCAACAAAACAACGATAGCCCGGTTGAACCTGTCGAAACCCGCGTTCCCCCTGCAGAATTCGAGAGCCACGTCAAGGACCTCGTGGCCCACGAGATCCCAAAAATCCTTGTAGAACGCCATGGGGAACCCATCCGGGCCAGGATCTGCATCAGCATTCTGCTCCCACACCGCATCCTTAATCTTCTCCAAGGACCAGTCGCGCACAAGGCACTCGACCTGATCGTGCGGCACCAAACGCGTACCCGAGCCCAACCACCGCCACCGCCTGGGGATAGTCGACGAAGCCACCCTTGAAGTGCTCCGCAATAGCCCTCCCCATCTCGCGATTTCCCTCCACGCACGTCCCCCCAACAACGATGGACCGCAACGCATTCGCTCTGCGCCTCCCACTGGTCACGCGGCGAAAGAAGGAAGTATTCGCGTCCCCCTCCCTAAGCCACCTGCTTCTTGAGCGTTGCCTCCACTCCGTCACACGCTTCTTATCCTCTCGAGCAACAATCAATTGGGCAGCCACGCGATCAGCAAGCTTCAGCTCCAAAAGATCTCTGTTGTCCCCAAGCGCGTCGAGCCGACGAATAGTCTCCTCCGCGCCCACTCTGGCCGCACATCTAGCCGCTCTAGACTCCCTCTTGAAAGCAGCTAAACGGACCCACAACGAATCAAGCTTCTGAGCAAAATGAGAGGCCGCAGACCCCGAAACGATCGTCTCCGACCAATGCGTTTCCACCAGGCCCCTAAAATTTTCCTCGAGCAGCCAACACTTCTCATATCTGAACATCCCTCGCTGCTCTGGCGCCTCCCTCGAGAACCACATGATAGGGTTATGGTCCGAGTAACCCCGCGGCTTCGCCTCCACCGAGGCAAGATCAAAGGCCTCCAATAACGCATTGGAAGCAAGGAATCGATCCAGTCGCGACCGAGAGTTGGAGCTCCTCCAAGTATACGCGGTGTTCACCGCATCCAACACCTCGAGGTCCATAGAATCCACAATGTCGGCGAAGGCGAGCGAGCCCGGATCCTGGCCACCCCTGCCCCCAGGCTCGTCCAACGAAAATAAAGTAACGTTGAAATCGCCCCTGATCAGCCAAGGACTACCACCCACTATGAAGCCCTCAGGATCCGGGTACCCGTTTACGCGCAATTCGCAAGATATCATTCACAATTATATCGCACAGGTTGTAAAAATACAGGGAAAATTTTTCGCGACTATGACATTCATTCTCAACACATGACCACAAGTAAAAGAGACAGACATCACCAAAATTTCCTTTCATTAATATTCATATCCATTTACAACATGTACAAGCATATTCCATGTTACAACATACATCCCAAAATGTGACAAAAGAGATAGCATTTACATCATCATCTTGAACAAAAACTAAGACAAAGTAAATCATACCGTCGGGTGTACACTATATCTCCTGGAAGCATGTATATACTGAGCGGCAACTAAACTGCAGGCTGTTTGCCTGCCACACACAATAGGAAGAAAAGGCGTCAGCGGTTGCTGGTACCCCCCCAAAAACTTATATAAAATAACAGGCATTTATTATTTACAAAAGAAAGCAAGCAGAAAGGCGAGAGCAACTCAAATTAAGATTTAATTCTACTTGCAAATGAAAACGGCTTTTCAGGTTACTTGTAAGCATCTCAAATGTTCGTAATGTATTTCTAATGACTTTCCCCTGAACCCGGCATTTCCCATATGTAACATTATTTCGATAGCAGTTGCGTAATCATGAGTGTGTGAGGGGGAATGCATATATCATTTTCCTTAGAGATCATGTTGTTTAGTGAAAAATGGAAAAGTTGAGATTGTAGAGATCTATTAATTTATTTAAATTCTGGGGTAGAGAGAATGGTCTTTTGATCTTAACTTCTCAATTCCTCAACTTCAATGTTTCAGATATAACTCCAGATGTTGTAGATGTAGATAGGGATGATCTAGATATAGAATCGCCAGTCTGTTGGCGAAGTAACTCAAGCGGTGAAGAAGCCTGCAAATGGCTCTTCCGTCTCGCCCTCTAATTGGAAGCGCGGTCCAATAGAGGGATAGGTCTATTCCCCAACTACGCCACTGAGACGGGTGAGAGAGACTCCCTAGAAAAGTCGCTCTAGAAAAACAGCCCGACTAGTACGGGCGGACGAGCTCGTACGTAAAACTGAAAACCAAGGATCCCCCGCCTGGGTATCCTAAAAACAGGGTCAACGGAACTGGTCTATAGTCTGGACCCCAACGAGGCGTAAAAACACTGCGAGCTCGCGTAAAAACCGTGTAAAAGACTGGGATCCTAGACCCGCGCATTAAGCGGCCGCTGCCCTAACTGGGTTTCCTTTCTTCTGCCCAGTTGAGGGTCACCGCGCCCTCGCACGGTCAGGTATAAAGGTTACCATGACCGGCACGATCAATTGTTTTCATTGATTCATAAAGATGATCATGCACCTGACTATGGATTCAATTTACATTATCTTGAGTTATTAGTCTTAGTACCCTAAAGTGATCATTGTATTGCATCTTTGTTGGGACTTGGGAGTTAGCTTGTTTGTGAGTGAAAGTCTTGTAGACAGCTAGTGTCCTTTTATTGTCTGATTTCAATCCCTAATATTTTACTATGCCCTTACCCAAGCATATATATTTCAAAGTCGAGTATCAACATCTACCCCTGGTGATTGCTTATAGGAGATGATTAAGTCTAAGTCTTTTGACATATAAGCAATATTAGGTAAAGATAAGAATGATTAGCATGCTCACGAGTTTAAAATTTTGATGATAATGGCTTAGTGGAGTCACCGTTACTACATAACCTAATAGAAAACAGTGAACATAACTTTATTTCCAAGTCTTTTGACATATAAGCAATATTAGGTAAAGATAAGAATGATTAGCATGCTCACGAGTTTAAAATTTTGATGATAATGGCTTAGTGGAGTCACCGTTACTACATAACCTAATAGAAAACAGTGAACATAACTTTATTATTTGCATTTCAAAAAAAATCCAACAATAGCAATTTCAATTTGAAATTTTATACTTAATCAAAAGATACATTTTCAACTAATACCTAAATTTCACATTTCAATAGTAACCCTATGCATAGTGGCACATGCACGGACTCCAAGTTATTTTAGATTTTAAACTAATGATAATTCATACAAGATTATACTCATATAAATTTTTATTTTGAATATAACAGTAGTCATAAATTTCTTAATTAAGTAACTTCCTGTTATTAACAAATATTAAATCATTTTTTTTTTTAACTTTGAGGGGGCATAAGAGTGATATAAGTTTCCCAGCATACTGTGACAATTACATTGTACAGAAGTTCCTTTCTAGAGGAGGGATTAAGTATAGTCTTATTAGTTCTTCATACAGAAAGAAATACAACCACTTCAACTAAAATCATTATGTCTTATTCCTAAGGTGATCTGCACAATACAGATATCTTGTGTTAATAAAGAATATGTATGAAGTTCAACACATAATTCCAAGTTACAGGTTTTTAAAGTTCAAAATTTCTAACAGACCTACATGCATTACTCTTACTATTGATATGGTTTATGGTCAAAATGCCAAATAGGAATATCCGTTGCATTTCCCTTCTTGTCAATAAATTAAGCAATGCCCCCCTTTTTTTTTTTTTTACTCAGTGCATCTGTACAGATCCGTAAACCACAACTATAAAGAATAACAAGAAAAGATTTACCCAATCTTAGAAAGAACAACCTAGCAAATTATCGGAGTGTTATCTCAAGTACCACTATAAATAGAACAAGAGGGACATGGAATAACCTATGACAATCAAAGAAAAGAGATGCAAAGTATGCTCTAATGATTTAACACAGCATGCAAGGCAACAAGAAGATTTGGGAGGAAATGTACATATGTATGGCAGCAAGAGAAAGGGTTAGGGAATGTACCTATTTGTTTTCTTCTCCTTGGAGATAAAACTCCAACATGCAGTGGCTATGGTGGCTTGTTGTTGCAGTTTGGAGAGCAACAATACCTTGCAGGAGATCTTAAGAGAGGAAGAAGCAGTAGCTGGTTGCTTCAAAGCTCCAACAATCAAGAGAGGCTGCAGTTCCTGGTTTTTCTGGACAACCGTAAGGATGAGAGGGGACGATGGTTCTCTTGTTGAAGAGATTTAGAAGGAGAATTTGAGATTGGCAGTGGCTGGAGATTTATAACCGTGACTGGAATTTCCAGAAAGGGTTGAGAGTTTTGCTCCCTCGTTGGGGAAACTTGGGGTTATAAATAAGAGAAGAGGGAACGTCTATTCTATGACATGTGGAGTGAGAAGTATGTGTTGTAAGGAAGTCATGAAGCCAAGTGGACTGCACTGCTGTCACTGTTTAGCAAAAGATTTTTTTTTTCCATAGCACCGCTGGCTACCGTAAAACAGTAAAATTATATATATGTAATTATATATATATTCTTTTGTAAAAATTGTAAAAGTCGTGCGTGTGCGCGCCTCGAGTGTCGGATTTCGACACACAATATATCGATTTGACCGTCTCTGAATGACGATCAAAATAAGTATAATATTGATATACTTTCGGTTGAGTTTTGAATACCCGAAATTTTCGGATACGAATTTTGTTTAAGATTAAATTTTTTAATTTAAAATATCATATGATCTCCGATTGACAAACGATCGATTCCGTTGGTCTCGTGTCGTCGAATCGGATCTAATGATGGTCTCAGTTTGTTTCGCGGTTTCCGAATTTGCGTTGCGGCTTTTTGCGGCACGCATTACGCAACGACCGATTTTTGATCGATTTCACCCGAACAACTTTTGATTCACTACTAATTGATCGTTTTAGGTTGTTTAGTATTGACCGATAACGTTTTTGGGTTCATTAGACCCAAAATCGGACGACTTCGGGTTTGATTGGAAACCGGATGCTACACCCACAGACCTACCAACCTCCATCAAATCATCCCACAGCTGCACCCTCGCCGCCCCGCAGCACGGGCCGTAAACACAGGAGACCGCCAATCTCATGGAGGGGACAGAGCAACAAAGCACCACCGTTAACACATGCCTCCCGCGGCTCACCGACTCCAAAGAGAAACACGAAGACCTCCACGCCACCAGCAAACCTCCCGCGGCCCTCGCCGCGTCAAGAGCACATAACTGATCCAGAGCGCCCGCCCCAAAGGACCTCCAAACATCATCCACCACATATTGAAGCTTCATCTCCTGAAACATGACGATGTCACAACCCCATTCAATACACCTGGAACCCACTGTTCTTCGCCTAACCGGGTTTCCAAGGCCACAAACATTCCAAGAGAGAACTTTCATTTGGAAACTTCAGAGTTTCCCACCACCCGGACCACTCCCGCGGCCTCCGCAACAAGCCTCTTCATGGGGGGACACGACCCATCCTCTGGCCGCGCCGACCTGGCTCTGTTCCTCCTCCTGTATCTTTTTGCGCTCCTCCTGTCGGCCGCCCCCTCGCCGTCCGAGACCACTAAAAGACAACCACCCGTATCGCCCCGAACGGAGCCACCGGAAGAGGAGAGGTCGGTGTCCGACGAAGAAGGAGCGGTTGCCTCCCCCACCGCAGTCTGAGCCCGAGGAATTCCCTCCGCCGGGCCCTGAGCGAGAAAGGAGAAGGGGATCATCTTTGAAGCTTCCTCCTGCGTGCAAAGGATCTCCCAGGAATGAATAAAGCATCTCGCGGAGCCGCCGTTCGTCGTAAGAGGAACATGCAGGGCCGGATCCGGGCACGACCAACCGCGACCCGAATCAACAAGAGACTCCAAACCCGTCTTAGAGTTCGAACCAATAAACGGACCCTGAGTCCGGTCCAAGTCTTCAAACCACAATAATGAATCCGCGACCGCGACCGGCTCAACCACAGCAACCGAAACGCTAGGGGCACGTGCCGCCACGTCACCATGCAAAAAGAATAACCCTGGCGGCACGAACAGAGCCGAAGAGAGGTTACCCGAACCACCGCACATAAGGGAGAGGAAAGTTCGTTTCCCCGAGGGGACCCCTTGGAAACCCAACCGCCAGCTCGCCAACCGAAGCGTCACCGGACCTGCCTCCGGCCTCTGCCGCCACGACCGCCGGAGAAGGCAGAGGAACCTCAATCACCAACTCCACAGTAAAAGAGAAGCAACCGACCTCCATCTCTGCGAACAAGCTTCTCTCCCCGATACTGTCGAGAAAACTCTGCTGCATTCTAACAGGATCCGCGTGTCTTGCACAGGCGTGCCCGGACGGAGACCGTCGTCGATCACCTCCCTGACCGAGCCCCACCTCCTCAACGCCTTCCTCAAACATCCAAGCGAGCGCGACAGGAAAGGGACGCCCTTCACTCTCGCCACGCACACTTCGACCTCTGAACAGACCCCATCCGCGTAACGAAAGCGCCTCCAGCAAACGTTCGCCACATCTCCATTGCGAAGCAACCGATCCCTCTGGTCAGGCGTCAACCCCCGCACACAGCACATAGTCGCAGTCAGCTTCACAACATCGCCACCGAAGCTTGCACCCAAGAACCCACGAACGTGGCGCAAGACCACGTCCCAATCAAGTAGGCCCCTCACAATGAACCCGATCAACGCATGCACGCCCACTCCCCTAGCAACCTCATCCTCCTGGATAACATTCTTTGAACACCTCCCCCCCACGGCATTCCCAGACGAGGATGGCTTTGAGCAACCGACAACCTTGCGCTCATTACGAACCACCTCCGCAAAGGAGGGACCACCGCGCGAAAACTCCGCACCTTGCAAGTTGCACCTTCCTTCACGTACCCCACGACCAGCCGTAGTAGAGGATGCACGACCGACACCCAAGGAGTAGCCACGAGCCCAGCGAGACGCCATGCATGAAGCCTGACGATGACCCGCCCCTCTACAAGAGTAGCACCTTGGGGGGGAAGGACACATCGAAGCCACATGCCCCCGCTCCCCTCTTCGACCAGGCTTCCGGTGCGAGACCGAAGTCCAAACCTCGCCACATTCCTCCGACGCACCCCCTTCGCAATCGCGCCCCCCACCTCGCTCACCCTCCCCTCCTCGACTGACCACCGCCTTCCCTTTCGCTTTGTCACTCACCGCCTTCGCACTCATCGCTTGTTGCTTGGTGTGGGACCTTCTCTATCCAATATTTACAAGCATTCGTGCTAGGGGTAAGTTACACTATTGAAGTAGCACTTCCAATTTGTTTTCTTCTCACTTGTCATACATTGAAGCCTACAAGGAAAGATTTGTCTTCATTACATTTGAAACCCGACATCTCTTCCTCTTTCTGGTTTAGCATAGAGGTCTTCTCAATATATTCCTCATTAACTTCATGTGTTACACCTTCAAACTTCTCACATTCCTCGAAGTATCCCAACTCTTCATCGCAACCTCTGACAGTGAGCCATTTGGTACTCCTAAACATATCTAGAACGCCTTTGTTATCCCATGACACTTCATTTCCACCTTATATTTCTGTGCTTCATTCAACCTCTCTCTAGCAGGATTGAAATCAGCCACATTGAAAGAATCATTCGTAAGAGGAATTTCGTTTCAGAAATCATTCCTCTTATTTTCTTTCAACTATTTTCTGTCTATAATAAAGCACAACTTTTTATTCGCTTCATTCATAGATCGATATTAACAACACTTTGCTAATTCTAACTATTGCTGTTATCATTAGGGAAAGGGATAAATTTCCATTGTCAAATGTCCCTTGTAAGACGTGGCATAGTGGAGTAGCAAAAGCAAAAGAAGAACACAGACAACCTAGCAACTCTCTACCAAGATTCCCGATTGAGTATGCGACTGATGCATATGCATGGACATTTCTCATCCTATCCACTTCTCTTAGGTGTTGAGTTTCAGAGGTCACGATCCACAACCTACTTCTCCCACAAATTGCGTACGTCAAGTATGATTACGAACATAACATCTATAACAAGCTATTTTAGAACAATAATATGTTCCATTACTACATGGTTTGTAGTGTTGCATTGAAGGCCAACATAAAAAAGACAAAAGTGACAATTTTCGAGCGATATATGATACTTCATATGACCAAGGGTAGATCTTGCAACTCGAGTCATCGACAAGCAACATACCACCACAGTTCATCGTCCAAGCCATACCGGCAAAGGTCCGTTCATATCGAGGCCCAATCTTGTCCAACATGGATCGATCGAGTCAACAAAGGTCTGATTGGACCAAAGTAACCTCGTGATTAATGTCCGACAGTTAAGATCCCCAACAAAGGCCCTTAGACCGACCTCCCGGTTCAAGAATCCATAATTGAGGACCTGTGATCATTTCAGTCGAGTCTCTCAACTGAGGATTCGTGACTGAGCTACCTCTAGCAAGAAGCTTGCATATGTACATAAGCACACCCTTATTCAATCGATTAGGTTTGTTTTGGGCTAAGCACTTGGTAAAAAATCCCCATGATCAGAATGCGGCATGGCCTCAAATTTCAGCGAAATTCGGTCGAATTTCTGTCGAATATCGATATCCAGTCGAAATCGAAATTCGACCGAAATGACCGAAACGACCGAAATATGGGGGTGCTGGTACAAAAAATGACCGAAATGACCGAAATTTCGGTCGAAATTCCTCCGAAATTCCATCGAAATTCTGTTTTGGTCGATACCGAAATGGTGACCGAAATCGACATTCAAGGCCTTGGAATGCGGAACAATCACACAAGCATGATCAAGGATCAACTTTGGTAGACCTCATGGTTGGAACTATGATCATCTCTCAATGATTATCGGATGAGACCTACACTTAAAAAATCACACATTCTTGAGGGGCCAATGGCAAATATTTGTTGAATAAGAGCCATTTTGGTAATTGATCAGTTGCTTCAGAAAATTGTTGATAATATATTAGTTATCTCAAGCAACTGGTGGTAATTTTTTAGTGGTCTCGAGTAGTTGATGATGATGTTTTAAAAAATGTGAGGCTAATCAAGCCATCGAGGTAGTTTTCAGTTATTGAGGTGACGCGTAAGCCTCGAGTTGGTCGAGGCGTAAGTCACAGTTTACGTAGAAATTACATGTAAAACTATTATTAGACATAATTATATTGTCATAAAATCTTATACTTCAAATATTCACAAAATATATTATCATAAATCCTAAATGTGAATATTTCCAAATTGAATAGATCTACACAATTCACCATATTAACCATGTATGCTAGTTTGAATTTTGTGATTATGTAATATTAATATTGTAAACATTTGAATTCCTAATATTCTTACAAAAATATACCATCTCTTGAACATATATCATATTGTAGTGATACAAGCGATTGAATATCGTTTGCAGAATACAACAACAACAACAAAGTCTTTCCCACAATTAAGAAGGCCCAGCTACATTGATTTTTCGCCTCCAATGTTTGCTTAAATTCATGTTGAAAAGATCCGATTGTCATGAGGCAACTTCCTAAATAATATATATATTTTTTAAAATACTATTTAGGAAGTTGTCTCTGACTGTTTTATGCTGGCTGTCGGCTACCTAACGCAACCCTCATTTACCCGGGCTTGGGACCGGCCATGGCTGAGTTTGCAGAATGCATACATAAAATTCGTCCATACTCATTAGAAACAATCATTGTACACTGGCATGATTTCTTTGTTTCAATGATGATTGTAATATAAAAATATAATATATATATTTATGAAATAATATATATTGAGACTAACATATAATGATACTATAATACATTTTTTGAGTATTTTGACTATTATATACATACATACATACATATATGTATGTATATATATGTATGTATTGTGGTAGTACAGTGTGTCAACCACCCAAAAGACCAGGGTTCAAATCCCCCTCTTGCAGGGATTGCGTTAGGTAGTCGACAACCGGCATAAAAAATAATCGAATCTTTCAACATGGATTTGAGCAAGAATCCATGTAGCCGACCCTACTCATAGTGGGCTAAGGCTTAGAACTTTTTTATACATACATACATATATACACATACATACATGCATGCATGCATGCATACATACATACATACATACATACATACATACATATATATAAGGGAATGTGATTAACATATATGTTTATCACTTGACATATATGTTTCGTTAAATATATGAGGTTTGTTACTAGCGATGTGGTCAATAATATATATTTGTGATTATGACTTGTATGTTTGTGACTAATATATGTTTTATAGATTTAATATTATTGTAAAAGCATAACTTTATATAATCTATTATTTATTTGCCCAAAAAATGAACAGCATATCGAGGCAACGCCTTGGTACCGCCTCACCGCCCTGGGTTTGTGAGGCTTACGCTTTGAATATCTATACTGAGGCTATAGCCTTGAAACACGTTTTTTAAAGCCATGGTTGCTGATCATCGATCCAACCACTTGTACCATCGGCATTATGATGAAAGTTTGTATCAAGGAATAGACACCATATCTAGAGGTAGAAGAAATCGTTGATGCTCAATTGAAAAAGCTCCCTACACTTGAGAAGGATGATTAGCTTTTTTGCTTATGGTTTGAATCAAGCTGAAAATAATCTTGGTGCACAACTCTTTGATTATGTTTTCATTTCCTTCAAGGTCATTATGGCCATAGTTTTGTTTTGAGGCCATTAAAGGTCTTAACGTGGTGGAACTTATTCTTTTTACAAGACCATGTTGGTTACCCATACTTTTAAAGGCCAAGAGCCTCTTTCATATGCACGTTCATGTACTCGTTTTTTAGATAAATGAAAACGGTTACTTGGTCAGCATAATATTGGGTTTTTGAGTGACAAAAAGCAACTAGTGGTGGCAGAGCAATTGCTTGGAACAATTGTTTGTAGTTGATTAGTTGCTCAACGCCTTTTTGGTAATCAACAAGCTGCTTTAACTAAGCAACTGTTGCTGATCTACCAATTGCTAAGAGCAACCTTCGCGAATTGATTAATTGCTAAAGCATTATGACATGTCGAATTTGAGCAATCATTGATACTTGTTCGGTTGTTGAATTGAAACAACAAGGCAGGTGCCCAAGAGGCTTGGCTAATTGATATTTACAGTGCTCCTGAAGCCACTTATACTGATGCTGTTTTTATTACTAGACCCAAATACAAATAACGTCTTCTTTGATCTTGAGAATTCTGGCCACTTTGTTTTCAAGGAATGCCGTACACTGCGACTGAATACTGACCGACCTTCCATGTTAAAGTGATGGCATGATCGACCTCTCTCCTGCCTTGAGCAATATGCTTTACAGAGTGGGGGCAACAAACATAAAATCTCTAGCATATACATGTCTACTTTGGCTACTCTACAAATGATGCGAGTGATTATAAGAGTGAGCACACATGATGAGGGATAGAAATTTTCTTTTCACATACTGCCTGTGAGACCAGCAAGAGCAGGGCAGTTGAAGCAAAACACTGCCACCAAACAACGGAGCAATTGTGGCCGAACAACCTTGATCGACCAGATCGTATGCATAGTTATGACCGAACAAGTTACATTCCTAGATAGAACCTGAGCAAGAGTTGAGAAACATTCAGATCCAGATTAGAGCTAAAAGCCAGGCATTTGAATCAATATGAGCTTTACCAATCATGTAGATCATGGAAGATCAGTCCTTGACATATATGTGATCAACTACATCACCGATCAGAACCAACATCTTCACCGACCATATGTAGATCCTTTCTCGGAATTTCTGTTAGACCGGAGCAAATTAAAACCATTTGTCATGTGTTAAAACTCTTTCCTCCACTATAATGAAGAACAAAGGAAACACCAGTGACTCATTCGATCCATCCCTATTCTACTTTATTCTTACACAGTAGGAGAAACGATTTCTTCTTCTCTACACCTCTCATGGTAGAAAACATGCATGGACTATAATTATAGCTGAATAGTTAGATGACCTAGACCTTGAAACCGGCTGAGGATAGTCTTGCACATGGGGAAGCCTCATTAAATTTATATTCTTCATGTGCTTGATTGTTGTTCTCCTTCCCTATTACAAAATTTAATGGTGGATCATGAATCTGCATTCGGTGGTGGATTCTGTCCCATCGCTTTGCACAGCTAGGAGGCTGTTATGTTTTTTCTCTTCAATGCAGCTTCTCCTGTGGACAGGTGGCAGCGCATCACTGCCAAAATCCTTCTTAATTTGTAGCCAAGGAGCTGTTCTTCCCTTGCTGCTCCTGCTGCTTGCCAGATGCATCAAATGCTGGCAGATGACCGCCGACCACCTGCCGATGCTGCTGCATGTTTTGTGTATCAGATAATTAAGATCCACACTGCTGTGAACCAGCGTTCTTCATCTGCTTGTGCTGCGGGCAAGGATGCTCCTTAATAGCAATCCTCTGGAGTAGAAGCCAGTCATAGCTGTTTGTCCTACATGCCATAAGAGATGTATCACCTCTTGAAAATTAGTGCTGCATATGAGAAGGCAGTATAGTATGATATTCCGCCTCACACTGATCACCTAGGCAAGTATGCTTGTTAACAGCAATCCTCTGGAATAGAAGCTACTCGTAGCTGCTGTGCCTCTGTGCTGCAAGTGATGTATTACCTCTTGAAAAGTAGGGCTGCCTATGAGAATGCAAAATAATATGATATTCTGCCTCACACTGATTACTCTTTAGATTAACAACCCCTGTTAGAAGAGCATGCCTTCCTCATCTTCATTTTCCACTGTTCAATGATTTGTCTTTTCCATATTTACAACTTTGGGATGATCTTCCCATTTCCCTTTGTCTTGACCCCTCGCCACCGTCTTCTCTGTCTCAACATTGGTTGGACCTCGATATTGTTCTCGGCCTTTGCTTGTCTTTGCAATTAGGTAGCCTCTTCACAAACTATGGATTATTCTCATGCACGTTTTTTTTGAAAGGTAAAATGGTGCAATGTCATGAAGATGCACTCAAAACTTTTTGTATTCACATTTTTAAGTACAACCGTAAAAGTATTACAAGGATCACATTTTTAAAGGATCTTGGCATGCTCTAGAACATTATCTACATATATCTCCCACTCTAGAAAATGATCCTATTTCTGGTTAACCACAAGGCTTACAATTACAAGTATACAAAGAGAAATTGCTATTATTTTGTTTTGTGATCCATGGGAACACCTCATATGTGGTATGTATCAAGGTTCGGGAATGCGATATGTGTTTATGTCACCACATAGTAAATAAGCTGAATGCGGGGCATGTGCTGTGTATATGTGCTTATATGCAGTTTTAGAATTGTTACTTTATAAATAAATGAGTAGCTATGAATATTTAGGAATTTTGAATCTATATAATAGAAGTGGAGTTACATACTTTCATATAGAGTTTAAAGCAATCTATGGTAATAAAATTAGCATGTGATAGTATATCGTTATCTAATATCAAAAAAATGACAACTAATCCTAAACTACTTATTGTTTGTATTCATTATAGCTGTATCTTTTTATGAATCTATATAATTTAAGTATTTTTTTAGAAACACAAAAAACTACTGTATTTCAAAACAATCTATGGTAATAAAATGCTTAATATTTGGTTGGAATTCTATTGTTTCTTTTATTTCATTACGATAGTATCGAAAATATATAGATTTATGTAAATATAGGAATATATGTATTGAAATGATATATATTTAAAGTAATAAAAACATGAAACCAACTAAATTCTGACTTAATCTGTTTAGTCGTCCGACTACTGATTAATCTTATTCAATGACCTGACCGATAGAGTACTGAGTCTGCTGACTACCAAGATTTGCAGCCTTGATTTATAGTATAAAATTAACAATAGTTGTAATTGTGATGTATATGTGTTGGGAATGCGTAAACACATTATACATGCTGCATTAAAACAAAATGCCTTGACCATGTGGAGAGAAACTCGATAATAGAAATATTAGTAGGGAGATGAAAGATAAGAGATAAAGACAATAGGCTAAGCTGCACCTGCAATTATAAAAGAGCAGTAGCGATAAAAGGCTGCAACAGAAAATTGTGGTTTTCTGCGGTTTATATTTTTAAATTTAAAATAAATGGTCATTCAAGATTAATGTTTTATTTTTTTGAATAAAAAGAAATTTTGAGGATTTCAAAGGTAAAAGTTAAGGTAATCTTGTTGAAATAATATAAAGTTTGATAAATAAAAATAAATGTTAAAGTCTAAGTAATATATCAACTCTATCTAGAACGTGGACTAATTATGAGGTCTATACAGCCTAATACACAACTACATGTACCGAATATGCGGCATTGCACAGACAATGCAGTTCTGTCTATCTATCGCATAGACATATGCGACTGTATATCCGGTTCAAGCGATGGCATTCCTGAACGCTGTGTGGTATATATATGCACGCCCTTGTCTTGATTTCTCATGAATTCTCTTAAGCTAATAAATGAACAAATTGATGTCCTATGTTTAATTGCCTTCTAAATTGAGATTGAGACGTGTTTTTTAGAGGCAAGGCAAGAATGTGAGTACTGGCCAATGGGTGTAATCTGGATCTAGTGATATGTGCATGCAAATGAAGGTGTTGCTGCTTCTCAAGAGTCAGCTTTTTCTTCCTTTAATTTACTTCATCCCCGACTTGATGTATGCTCTCCTTTTGTCTTCTTCATGTATACAAAGATGTTTCTGCTCCCCAAGGAATTAAGAACTTTAATTCCATTTACATAATGTTTTTTCTGTTATGTCTTGCATAAAAGAAGACTCACATGCCACGGAAAGAGATATTATGGGATGCCTGCTTATCGTTTTATTTATACATGACTGACTACCTTTGAAAATTGCCTGGCTTTTCACTGGTGCTGGTCCCAAAGTCATTAGGATCATATGACAAGGAACTTAGGTTAATATTCTTTAGAGAAAGGACACCATTTCAGTTGAAACACTCCACTTGATAGTATCCTGCAATGTGCTCGCTCCTTAACTCAGATGATCATATCTAAGGGTCGGAATCGCTTCTTGACGCTTTCCTAGCTCTTCGTGCTTGTACCTTCCCTTTATTAGAAATTCAATCCCTCCCTGCCGTCATGGCTTTATATTTCTTGTCGATCTTCTTCAAAAAGTTCTCCATACATGATGGTTAGACTTTGTCTGTTAAATAAGCTAAAATTCTTGTTTAATTAATCATGTCTTTATTTTGCTTTTTTTAATAGCAAGCCCGATAATTTTTCGGTGCTCGGGTATCCCATCTCATTTATCAGAGACAGATATTACAATGGACCATGCATGGAGCTCTTTATTTTGTTTTATAAATTCATACTTATCATGAAACAAACTTTTCCTCATCTCACAGTGGCTTGGGTACATGTTTTTGCCTCTAAATGAATCAATTCTAGATGCCTGAACTTAGTTTTAGGTGAAGCTAAACTATTTCGATTGTCTCCGTCTAACATGTTTCTTGTTTATGTTAACTCTCCTCGGAGTTTCATCGACTAACTTCACATCTCTGACTTAAGCGTCTGTAGGGTTGTTTGTGAAGATTTTCATACTAGCTTTGCGACGTTCTTTCATCTTATCGTCTTTCACAACCACGTTAACCTTTTCTTTAGTAATCTCAATATATAAGGATCATATACATTGATTTACTCTATTCTCTTTATTTTTATTATGAACATTTTTTGCATATATGTATGTCTTTTGCATACATTTTTTTGTCAACAACCCTGCATCGGGAGCCGGAAAGTATGACAGGCTGCTCAATTGATTATGGTGTCTAATATACCTATTAGTGCCTTTGTCATATCGACATATTATTGACGAGAATTTGAGAGCATCTTTTTTGGATGGAGATGACTTCCAGTTTTGTTTAAGTTCCCTTGCAGTGAGAACTATGGCTGGAGCTTGACACTGATTGATATTTTTCTCTCGAAAGTATGACACTGATTGATATTGATACTGAAGCATTCCATTAGCACATCAGAAGTCCTTTTACATGATTACTGCTCCACCATACACATTATCTGGGTTGATATATAATGCATGCACCTCTCTTTTGAAGTTCTTCGCGTCACTCTTCTTGGGCCATATAATAAGCTTCTTGAAGTCAATAGGAACCAACGTAGTTTGTTATTTTTGACTTCACAGACTTCCATCAATCGCCTTAAAATGTTAACGGCCCTAATTGTGGCTCTATAATGCATGAAACCAAAATGCTTCTGTAATATTGTATGAACTCTTTGCAATCTCTCAAGTTTCATCTTCCAGAATAGTATCGTGAGATTTTTTGAGCCCAGTTATCCCTTTCTCTCTAAGCACCTTCCAGACATTCATATGAATGCTTTAAAGTCTAACTAGCCGTATTTGCAAAGCTTTCTTCATATTTGATTTGTGTAGTACTGAAAGTTTGTAATTCTCCATCCTCTAAACCTATTAAAATGGAGATTTACATTACTTATCATTAAGAATGTCAAGAACTTGATTTTTAGGAAATTTATTATTTTGATTCGGTTTGGTGTTTGCTTTGAGATACACAAGAATGCCATTCCCGCTGCTGATGAAAATGTCCATTTGGGACAGGACATTGAGAGAAAAGCTTTTCATTGATGCATTTCCCAACACTTTAACTCAGTTCAATAGGCACACGACTATGAAGGACAATTTTACCACATTGTTTTACTGTATGAGATAAGAGATGGGGTCAACGGGAAGCATGGGCCTTGGAGAGGGAGGCTGTGGAGTTTAAAAGTTTCAGATTAAGTAGAACCTACCCAAAGTATACACAATGTTAGACATGGGCTTTAGTGTTCTCCGCAATGAGAAGTTATCTTTGAAGCTCAAAGGAAAATACCATAAAAATATAGGGCGACCTGTAATGATAGCAAATGTTGGGCAATTAACTAAAGATGTGCAGTGTAAGTAGCTGAGATGAGATGCTCCAACATAGTCTGACCACACAAAAATGATCGAATGTCATCCGATCATTCTGCATCATTTTAGACCTAAAAGATCAAGTAGTATTGTGCCTATGTGGTATTTTTTGTTGCAAAGCCAAAGGATCACTACTGGTAATTAGCGGTCATCCTGATATAGTTATAAAACCGTGTACATAAATTATGAGGCTTTGTTGTCGTTGTTGCTCTTGTAAATCTTACATTGACTAATATTCTATCTGGTACATTTGGCTCTGAGCTGTTTTCATAAATTTGGAGATATTCTGTCATTGTTTCTGGTGTCAAATAGGCTATATATGCTATTGCAAAGGAAAGTCGTGCCTGACTTTTGGAGATTGCTGCACTTTGGGGTTTCTGCGCACTTGATGCCTGTCTTAGTTCGGATTTCTTTCAGAGACACTCATTGACGCTTCTATTTTGATTCAAATTGTTTTAATTTTGTAGGAAAGAATTTTTTTTGGAGAAGTTAAAAATGATTCACCAAGGTGCTTTTTAATGTATGCTCATGCATGTGGTCATCACTGAGGTACATGCACCCGTCCAAGAAAAATGGGCATTTCATTGATTGTACTTCTGGACTATGATGTAGCTAAGCTGCAGAGACCGAGGATGCATAGTCTTTCCTGTTTTTAATGTAGGTGACAATTTAGTGTATTGGAAGACAACGGAGCTTACTCTGTGGATTCAATGTGGAGTTTCAATATAATGTCTTGACTGACTCTACTTGTCTTCTATTGTGCGTAATCTCTTCTGAATGAAAATTTCTGAGTATTTTCATGGTGCAATCAGTGGCAATCTCTTTTGGCACCTCTCCATATTATCGTGTTTGCTCAAGATACATTCATGCTGATAGTCTTTTTGAGGAGAGGATTGATTGTCTCACTATATTTTCATTACCATGAAATGAGGCTGACTTATTCTAGCAGCCACTTCCCAATGCTCGCATTTTTGGCATCACACTCAAGCTGCTGCTTAATGACTGTTGTACTGATGAAGACTGCATGGAAATTTTATGCTCCCACTTCTCTGAAGATATACCGGTTACTAGGTATATGTGTTAATGATTATTCATATATTTTGAAGAAATTTTTAGTCATCTGGACTATCTCTATAATTTTCCCATTGTCATCACTATTTTGAGCGAACTGAGCCTCTGCCAAGGGACCCATTCACTACTTTTGAAGGAAATGTAAGCTAGTTCTGCGGACTTTCTTTCTATACTACTGAACTCTAGTTTTTGACTTGATACATTTATTGTTTAATTTTACCATATTAGAAATCTTTGAACAATTCACACTATATCTGGTCCTCTGAGTTTTAGTAGTCTTTCTTTGAGGCTGTACTCAAAATTGACAGGAGTTTTGTAGGATGGAGGTTATGTATCATTTACTCCCCACTAATCGAATTAATTGTGTAGATACAGGCACAAAATCATCTAAAATGCTGATAGAAAATCCTGGTCTCTTCAGAATTTTCTTCACCTGAAATAATTCCAGCGCTTTTCCAGTTAAGAAATGATACTGATGTATAAAAGCTGCATTTTTCGTTAATGTGGGCTACAACTAACTTCGTGTTCACCTTTGCAATACCTTTATGCACAGTCAATGTTGCCATGTGACGATCTTTCTAATCTGGAATTGACAAGGGGGCTGCTGAAGCTGCTATTTGATGTGATTGTCCTTTGCCATTTGACGATCATTCTCATATGCACTCTAAATGCTACTGCTTTGCCATATGAGATTCTTATTATCGGTCATTTAACTCGGATTATGTTTGAACGATCTATTGTTATTTGACCTTGACCCTGAGATTGTTTAACCAAAGAGTTGGATGGAAAAGATTGTAGTGTGGGTCTCTTGGTTCTTTTCCAAAGTGGTGGGATTATCATCCTTGTATGGAGATGATGACAAGCAATGCAATTCTCCATGACAATCTTAAGATAATGGTAGAAGCATGTCGGCTGGTTGGCATCTATCTACACTTTTGTTTACTGTTCTCTTATGCGTCGAGATTTTAGCTTGAGTCTCTTTGCAAATGTACTCTGTACAAACTTCTTAATTGTCACTTGGTGATAGTATCGTCCTGAACAGTGTGGCTGACTATATCTTATGTTGCTGGCAGTCATGGGGAAGTGTTACTGTTAGGCTACCAGGGGCAAAAAAGGGTCACATTTTTGTTAACCATCACATGCACACTTAATGGAAATTACTATTTTTCTAGACTAGGTCTCTGTTGCTATTTATTGTGAAGAACTGGAGTGGCTGAAAGGCTATTCTGGTGCCAATAGCATCTTCTACCAGTCTTTACTGGTTACAGAAAAAACTTAGGTGTTTTAGGGTTTTCATCAGTCCATCTACAACAGTGAAGGAGAAAACGATTTTGGATTGCCACCGATTATAATAGTACCTGCTTGTGTTATCCATTGATTGCATGCTTTAATGGTGGTGTCAGATCTTTATTGTGGGTATAGACGCCCTCCTTTGTTGTTTCTTCTGTTGCTGTGCTGGTTTATTGTGATCTCATCTGGAAGGTCTGCTATTAATTGCCTTGCTCTTCATCTTGACCACATCTTGCATCAATGCACACATGAAGGCGCACACGCTCGCGCTCAAGCACACGAGCGTAGCCAGATACATGCATGGATTTGTTGGTCTTGAGATCGATAAAAATGTTTGTCACCCCCAAGTTCGATTAGTGTTGCGAACTGCTTGCTTCTTGTGCTTGAGGTTTAATTTTTCTCGCAGGCTTCTGGTGCTTAATTCGAGGGCTCACTCATCTACATCTGCAAAGCATTGCAACTACACCAGTGCCCTTGCCTACTTCGTACAAACGATTCCTATACGCCAACAGAGGTGTAAGTGTAAGTCTAGAAGTTTAATCAGGGTTATATTGTAATTATGCAACCGGTATGGGTACACGTAATTGCATTGTTTTGCATGGGTACAATTGTAAGAACAGCTTATTCTACAAAACTGTATGAATCTGCTGCAGGGTGTTTCTAATGTCAGCATCAAAATGTATTCTTTATTATTCTGCTCATTGAATCTTACAGTGAAAATCTGATCTCTTAAATGGCTTTGTTTACCATCCTCACAAGACAGTTGTTTGGGCTCATTAAGTTCTAAACCAGAGGACTGGAAGTTGTCAACTTGTGATCAATTCAATTTCTACCTGTTGGGTTAGAATACCTTTAAACTCTCAATCTGCCATCCTAAAAGTGTCATCGGGATTTAAAGGTGGCTGACATCTAATTAATCTGACGCAGCAACCTGTTCCCATGCGGTAGCCTGGGTGTGGTCTTGCCTCTTGCCGATCGATATCGGTTTCAGAACTTCCTGCGACACCGTAGGAATTCTCAGCAATCATTTTCAGCAACAAAGTGACAAGGACTTGTGTAGTTGCGTTCCTAATGGTCCAGGTTTCTTATCCTTTTCATGGACTAACCATGTGGGATTGGTATGTTAATATTTGGCTTGAGTGATTAGGCCATATTTACATATGTATCCCCCCACTAATCTTCTGCAATGACATAAATACCCTTGTATATATACCTAAGTTGTGTAGTATTCAAGGGCATATGTGTAATTTAATACAGTTTATGCGTAAAGTTGAGGTTATCGTAGAGCAGTGATTATGTGATCGAGATGGAGAAGTGATATCTGCAGATTTTTGTTTCGGAGCTTCTCCGACAATCCGACCTTTACCGACAGGCTTCTGGCTGCTCGGAGTAAGCAGTTTATGTTCTATATGATACCAGCATATCAAGGCATGGACGGAGTCCTGTGGCAGTGGGCAGTCGGAAAGTCCTCACCAAGGATCTTGTAAAAACGTGGTGCTACTTTTTTATGAGAGTTGATAGGGCAAAATCTGCACGAATAAATCTTTTGTTCAGGTTTGGTTCGCTCGTTTGAAAACATGGGCAAATAGACGTTTGACTATTTGATGAAGCCCACGTGCGTTTTTTTTAAATCGGAAGAATTATCTCTCTCTGTAAAAGAAAAAAAACAATCTTGATCTGGATGAAATTCACACTTCCTCCAGCAGATTTAGGGGCAAGTTGGTCAGCAGCGCACTGGAATACCGGGTCATTAAATCGATTCAGTTGAGATGGGGAAATCCGAATTAAGATCTCAGTGGGCGTACTTTAATACTGTCATTAAATAAATTTAGTTGAGGGGTATTTATTAAAAATGCCGAGCCTTCAAGTCATCCTTAGACGTTGAGTGCAATGTGTGGGGGATTGGGTTTAATGGGCTGATGAGCTGTTGCGAAATTGATGTGTATTTAACGTCCCTGACGCGATCTCCCCAATGTGATCCTCAACCGCCCCAATTACTCTCCGCATTCAATTGATTTTATTGGATTTGCGCCCCAAATTAGTCTCCCACTTTTCAATGCCCTAACCACCCTGATCGACTTGCTCGCCGGTGAGTGAGCGGTTCTGCAGTACCTCTCGCCGGCGAGAGGTTCCGCAGTACCCATCACCAGTTACCCCTCCAACCGAACGCACCCTTAAATAACATGATAGAAGTAATAAGCCAACATGGTGTGATGCATTGGTTAGAGGAGAATGTGGGCATATTGCAAATCGCCCTTTACATATTCCCATATCTTCCCTTTTGGTCAACAGAAAAGGAACAGCAGCAGCAACAGCGAGAGGAAGAAGAAGAGGAAGATGATGATAATGATTTAAATTAGATGATAATTAAACTCTAAAAAAACCGCTAACCCAAGAAGAACAAACAAAACGCTCGACAGCGGCACCAACGCGAACAACAACAGAATGCGTGAGGGGAGGAGGATCCGTTTCTTTCTCTCCGGCGGTGGACCGTGACGTTCACCGAGCCTTCTTCCCCTTGTTCTTGCTGTTGTTGGAGTTGCTGCCGGCCTGGAAGTCGAGGAGCACGGTGCTCTTGCACTTGGGGCACCGGGGGTCGCTCTCGGAGAGCATGACGTACATGAGGCACCGCGGGCAGCCCACGAGGACCATCGAGGAGGCCTCGGGGCTGCTCATGTGCTCCGAGTCGGAGGACACACAGGAGCTGGGAGGGGAGGTGGACGGCGACGATGACGACGATGACCCGGAGGACACGGCCTGGTTGTTGTTGGGATTGTTGTTTGCGACGCGCGAGCGCGGGAGCTCCAGCTTGAGCTCAATCCGCGCACCCTTCCCGTTGTTGCGGCTCATCGCGAAGACACCGATTATGTATCTGAATTCGCCACACAAAGAAAGTCAGCAAGGAACAACAAGGTGGAGAGGCGAGTGAGGGAGTTGGTTGGGATGTTCTTCACCTTCTGTTGCTATGAGGGGAGTACCAGTGGCATCACCACCACCACCACCAATGTCCAGAAGCCCAGAATTCAAATGGGGGAGGAGGTGGGGGAGGAATTGGGGAGAGGGGATGGAGGGATGGGGAGCACCAACACCTCCATTATATAAGGAGGGAAATCGGAGAGAGATTGATATCAATATTTAATACACCCATTATTGTTGGTGTTGCTCCTTGTGTGAGTTTGTTCTCCCTCTCTCTATGTGTATATGCTATTTATTTAAATAAAAATTAGATGGAATTTATAGTTTGGATATATTAATTGGGAGGGGGGTAATTAATGGGTGTAGTAAATTGGGGGGCTTTTTACTTCGATGCAGTAAAGACATAGTAATTATAAAGCGCAGGAGGGTCCTTCAATTCATTGCTTTGCCTTTTTTCAACACCATCTCTCCCTCCTCTCTCTGCGAAGGACGTTAGAGTAAATTGCAAAAGAAGTCCTCGACTGTGCTTTGATTCTCAATTACGGATATCATTTTCGAAATGTAATATAGATGGATCTGATCTTATTTTTCTGACTCTGAATACATGCTTCCCTTCCGTAAGCTTCTGTGACTTTTTTATGTCGTCGACGTTACACCCGAAAGTCGAAAGCCTCATTTTTCAAATGGTACAAAGTGTGGCTTGATCATATTTTTTTCTCAAATAGTCGAGTTCATAAGCTTCCACGACCCTTTTTAATCAGACCTTGTTTTTTTTACAAACGATCACTAATTCATTTCCTCAAAAGAAGAGCCCGTGAAGGAGTACATACCTAAAAACATGATAAAAACAGAAAAAAGTTCTAACAACCCTTCGGTCTAGTATTTAATACAATCGGGAAGTTACCGAAGGGTGAACTATTTTTCTTTCAGAATCACCACTGAAGATAGCAAGATTTAAAATGCTGAAGAGGAAATGCGAGAATCTGCATTCTATAAGAAGGTGGTTCAAGGTTTCTTCCGCAGCGAGACATAGAGGGCATGCAGAAGGTGGTTCAAGGTTTCTTCCGCAACGAGGCATAGAGGCCATGCAGATACTGAGAGTATATTTGGTATTAGGGGTTGGCCATGGGTTCTTAATTTCTATGATAAAGCATCCATAGGAATGTGGATATTCGAGGATGGAAAGAACTCTTCCATAAATTAATTCCATAAATTAGGGGCGAGTTTCGGAGAATCAGACCTTGTTTGTTACACTTGATCTTTAGTTAGAATTTTTTTTGTAGTTTACTTTTTTTAAAAAGTGACATTTAATTGAAAAACAATGCATAGTTGAAACTTTTTTTAATTTACCTTTATATTTTCATTTCATTTGATATATATATATATATATATATTCCTCACTATGGGTTCTAAGGATATAATTCTCCAATGAAATTTTTACCGTTACAGTTACATCCCCACTTTTTTTTTTAAATTTACACTTATACCTCTATATTCTTACAAAATCTGCTCTAGTTCCCTTATGTTAGTGTAATACAAAAGCACACGTGTAACAATTGAAGAGCACTATTGGGATTTTTTAAATAATATAGGGATGTAAGTGCAATTGCAAGAAGAGAGAGGCATAATTGTTCTTGGAAAAACTCGGACTGACACAAGGGTAAAAATCACATTCTCAAGATACCATAGCAAAGCAGCATTTTCTAAAGTTCAACTTTTAGAAACTGCGAACTCAAAGAGTGGTCTGGTGGTAATACAGTGTGTTGCCGGGCTTACTATAAAAAAAACTTCCAGAAACTGAAATGAAACCTGCTTTTGTACATGGACTATTTTGTAATTTTGAAAAATAAAAACTATGCGTAGGGTCCTTGTGAAGAAGCCATCTTGAGAAATGGCCTGCTTCTTCGCAAGGATCTTTTGATAAATTTCCGAAAACGTACTTTTTCATTTCTCAAAAAAAGTAGCAAAAAAAATAAAAATGGCCTTGTGAAGGCAGTTTTACTATGGAATTTAGGGTATGTCTGCAAAAATCAAAGCAAGGATGGCTAGCAAAATTTTGAGGAGCGATCAATAAATTTCACGGAAATTCGTTTAACTTTTGCTTTATGATTTTTTTGTAACTTCGAAAGATTACTTAATTAACTTTAACTATAAATTGTACTCCGTATAATGAAAGGCTCACAGTTATATAATAAATAAATAAACATAGGCATTAAAATCAGATTGATACGTATGTGATTCGTTGGATACACCTTCTGATTATCGATTATTTAAATCCATTTATAAAATTCTCGATAAATTGTAATTTTCGATTTTTTTGTCGCTTTAATGTGGATCACTATCAATTGCTTTTTTTAATTAATTACAGATACTGAGGAGGAAAATGATAGAAGATAATAAATATGCCTTATCCTCAAAGGAGTGGATATTTATAGAACTTGACCAGGGCCAAAAAAAACAGGGTAAATTGCACAAATAGATTCAAAGTCCTGATAAACATTTTTGGACTTGGATTCTATTTTTCATCAAAATGATAAAGTTAGATTTAGGTATATTATCTACATAATTCAAAGTTTTGATAAGCTATGACCGATTAATATATGCGATCGCCAACGTTAAAAAGTAACTTTCTGGGATCATGGCCTAGTAAGGAGTGTAAGGGATGTCGTGTAATTGTAAAAGTTTACAGGAATTTACGAATAAGGATCCCTAATAATAAATGATATCAAATAATTAATCCATGAAATGTTTATATAAACTCGAAAAAAATTATTGCGAAAGTGCATTGAACATGAGATAGTTTCTAATGTACTCCAATCTTAGCCTTTCGTTCTCGATGTTGGATCAATCGCTCTTTCAGGGTTTCGAACCGTTCCTCCACTTATTTAAGGGCAAAACATAATAGAAGGTACTGATGTGTGGCTAGGGTGATGATTTTTCGACCCAATCTCTGTTTTAGTTCAGAGAGTCAATACTTCTTGCTTGGCCTAGCATAGCATGGAGAAAAAACACACAAAAAAACCCTAAAAAATAGCGAGAATTCACTAAGTATCCCAATTAGGAATTTACAAGGGACTTGCAACTGTCTATGAGGGAAATGAATATCCACAAAGAAAGGTAGCTCGTGAGTACTAGAATGGAGCTTATATATTCAATAAATCGAAAACATATACTAAAAGGACTATCTTGGGACGATTATACTAAAAGGGCCTACTTGATGACTGAGCGAATAAGAGAACATCTAAAACATATACCGAATGGAGCAGAAGAGATATCGCTCGCATGAGGAATTCCATGTTTATGTCTAGACCTCCTTCAACCATGATGCTCCCTTCTTGTTCTATTTCTTTCGTGGGTGCTTGGATGTATGTTGTGACATGTCCTCATGATGCTTTGACGTGGAAGAGAAGGCCCGATCTACCTTACGAGCGCTCCACGTAGAATCAGGGATAGATGGATCCTACATCTGACCTTAGAGATACTAAAAAGTTCACCTAAGCAAGGCAGGCGGTTGAGTAAACACAATGACCAGGGAGTTCATTGATTCATGGGCCCGAGCTCTCATTGTCAGAGGTGTTCGTGAGGGTCGAACTAGGCTCGTTTTGCTGGCGTCCTTTGCTCAAGCATTTTGATCAAAATCACTAATTCAAATAGAAAAAAATTAGTTAATATATATGAAAATGAAGTATACTATTCCCAAAAGAACTCTATTCTTTTTCTCTATATATTGTTACTTTTAATAGCAATTCTTTTTTTTTTCGAAAATTGCATTTTGGTATATCAAATCATATATTCATTGACTCGGAAAAAGAGTTGAGCTAAATCTTAAGTCAACTTTCTTAAGCAATAAGTCTGAAAAATCTTTTTGCATCCGACTATGGGGAGAGTAAAAAATTCACTTTGAAAATAACTCCTCTAGGTGAAAACAAATTATGATATTTGATAGTTTTAGAAATATAAAAAATACATTTCCAATCTTAACGTGAAGATAGTAAAGGGCATTAAATTTTAGCATTTATGGACTCACTGGTCAGTTTAGTAAATGCCTTCGAATACTCAAACTTCAAGCAAACGGCCTTTACTTCTCAATTGAATGAAAGCATACCATTCATTAGTTGAAGCCCTCATTTGACTACACCTTGCTTTAGGGTTCAAGATCTAATCTTAGGAGAAATATATTTTCCTAATAATTTTTCACCACATTCCTCAGAGGAAATTAGCATCAACTATACATACATACATACATTATACACACATTTCCTCAACGACAGAAGTACTATAAGTGCTGGTTAGGTCTACTAAGTCAGGACCACTTTCGTATGTTTGCAATACACTGCAACATAGTATTCCCATTACCAATCCATGCCCAATATGACATCGAAATCCTAACATATTCTAGTTGCAAAATTAACTTGGCAGTAAGAACATGCTCCTCTACTGTGATTCTATGATCGGTACGTCATTTAAGTACATATCGGTAGTTACAATCTCACCCATAGATTCAACAACTACTAATAAGAAAGAAGTGTGTATGGAAGTTCCATATGTTCCACATTGATTTTTTTAGCAAATGCATGTGAGATGACAGAAATTCTGTGTGGCACCCAAATAAAAAAGATGTACAATCAAACTTATTTCTGAAATGATCCGCAATCAAACATCAATCTAAAATAATTCCAACTAGGTTCCATAAGCGGCATCATCGTCCTCATCCATTGTGAGAGCAAATATCTTCCCTGTAACTATTTTTATTATAAAAATGATGTAATAAAAATTAGTGAACTTAAAACCTGATATACATGTAATCAAAAGCACTAAATTTAAAATATAACAAAAGTACATGAAAATGTAATAGAATATGAGTACATGAAAATAAAATAGAATAGAACTTAGAAAATATCAGAGAAATCCCCCTCTTCCTTTGAAATCTGATATTAGAAGGTAGACAAATATATAAAGATTACAATAACGAAAAATAATGAATATTTCCAGTAAGAGAGACGAAGAATTGAAGAAAGAAATATCTGTACCTATAGAGAACCGAGTTCATCAGAAAATCTTTGACATGCCATAGGTTGTTTTGACGAAGAAGATGGAGATGACATGATAATCACGATCAGAGATGGAGAATAGGAGCACGAGAGAAAACCGTTCAAATTTGAATGATTGTTTTGGTAATTAATTACACATGATAATTATTCAACATGAAGCAAGGGATACAAAATTAAATAGAAAGATTGGTTACTAGAAATGACAAAAGGATGCAAAGGGGATAAGTGATTTTACCCCAGATTAGTGGTTTTGATAACAGACATTGATCATTATCTGACGCAGTCCTTCCTGACTTCAGGAAGGATACCTATAAAAAACACGATGACTTTAGTAGAATATGTATACAATTTGTATTATAATGTGCAGTTTTAATGTTTGTATTATAATGTGTAGTTTTGTGCATGATTTTCTATTTATAATGTACGGTTGTAATACAAACTGTATACGTATTCTACTAAATTCTTATGTTTTCTACAAAAAGATGACGACCTTCTTGAACTCAGGAAGGATGCATCCTATTGGAAGGACCTCCTATATATATTATATATATTATATCCTTGGGGGATTTAGATCATACTATATCACTATGAAGTCATTCAAATTTCAATTTATTTCGAGATTTCCAACTTATCGATTAAGACAGTCAAATTTTAATGGTGTCAGATTTGCTGAAATCAACCCCTTCCTATGGACATATTTGAAATGTATGTTTTACAAGAAATTTATGAAACATGTATTCCACTTAATATTCTAAGTAAACCCCCCTAAGGATCCATTTCAAAAAAAAAAAAAAAATAAAAAAAATTAAGGGGAAAAGGGGTAGGTGTAGGAAAGTTACTTATGCATGGGTGTAGGCTCCCTAGTCCCATATATAGGGTAAAATGGGGCCGCCTCTGGGATGAGCTAACTTGGCTCCCCCCGTCCCATTTTTCCTATTTTTTTTAAAATGAATCCATGAATTTTCTTCATTATATCCATATATTATGTCATTCAAGTTTCGTACGAAACAGAGACTCCTACGACCTCTATCCAGACATAGATTTTTTATTGGTCAATGAATTGTTGAAATCGATCCCATCTAGATGGAGGTCGTAGTAGTCTCTGTTTCGCACGAAACTTGTAATATAGGTGCTGAAGATTATAATAGTTAGATTATAATATTCCATTGTAGCCCCACAGGGGGTATCTATGTATTTTAACTTTTGTGAGCTTTCTAGGGTTTAGTCCTATATAAAGACCCCTAGACCTCTTGAATAAACCATCATCTCATTCTCTCATCTCCTTCCACATGGTATCAAAGCAACTGTCCTAAACCGGTGTTCTTACATAATACCAGCTGCCACCTCCGGCCCTCCTCCCCACTTCATCCCGTGTGTGCTGCCGTCCCTCCAGATTCTCCCTTTTGCATCGCTGGCCCTCCAGACTCTCTCGTGCGCGCCACAACATGCATTAGCGCACTGCTAGGGCTCCCAACCCTACCTTAGTTACGCCACCAGGCGCACCTAGCACTGCCTCCAGCCATTCACACAACATGGTAGTGCCTCCAGGCAATTTTGTGCAGCCTACACCTTCTCCCGATGACCTCCTAACTCTCGCGTCGCTTGGAAGCGCCGCCTAGCACCGCCTCCTGACCCTCACGTCACCTGGAAGCTTCGTCAGCTGCCCATGCACAGTTTGCCCATGGCTATTAGCATTGACTTGGAGCACTGCAAGGTGCCCTATCACCTTCTGCAGCGGTGTCTCGCCCCTACCTGACCCTCGTGTGTGATGAATTTGCGATTCATCATATCAATCTACCGATCTTAGCAAAATCCCCGAATAAAATCTCAAATAAATATCTACAAGATCAATAAATTAACAAAATTACTCTTGTAAATAAAATATACTAATTATTGTATATTATATTGTACAAAATAAATTAATAATAAAAAGTCGTAAAATAAAGGATTTTTTTCATCTATAAATAGCCCACTCTTCATGTATTTTTAATAATTTCATTCCAACTCCTTTTTGTCTAATTCTTTCTCTGACTTATTTATAAAAATTATATAAAAATACAAAAATATAAAATAAATTTCATGCAAATAAATGCTCCTAGATCCCAAAGAGAAAAAGCCGTAAAGTCTAACTTCCAAGCTAAATTCCCGCTCCGTATGAACTCCAAATTCATCAAACTTACTTTAAAGTTTAAGTTAGAAAATTATCTATCCAATGAAAGTGGTTTCATTAAATCGGAGCTCGTTTGCAAAATTTGAGTTTTGGGACCTCGTTGTATATTGTACATAATGTAATAAATCTGATTTTGATATTTTTGTGAATATATTATTGTTTGTTGCATTTTATTTTGTTGATATTTATGTAAACATTTTGTAAATATATTTTATTTAAAATACAACAAGTTAAAACTAGAAAAGTAAAAAAATTCCATGTAAATAGTGTTTTTATGGACCCAATTTTGTAAATCTTCCATTTTATTTCTTCTATATTTTATTCTCTTATTTAAAGTAGGCTACTATTTATTTTTTATTTAATTTACATTCTCTATAATAACCACCCATTCAACTCCAACATTCCACCAATTTTTTCTAACTTCTAATTTAACTCCACCATTTTATTAACCTCCCATCCATCACTTTCATAACTTCTCATTTTTCTCTTTACATACATCCCATCCTCCTTATTTTGCACTTGATCCATCTTTATGTGAGGAGAGCCTAATTCTCAGAGTTGAATCGGTGACAGCGACACAACCATGGTTGAGCGACGAGAGCCCTTTCTCTGGTGAGATCCGTTGGCTTCTTGGACAACATTGCAGCCGCATCCACGCGCTGCCTGAGCTCATCGCTCGCCGGCGATTCGAGCGAAGGTCGTTCTTCTCGTAAGCACACCACAGGCGCCCGCTTCCATCGTAGGTAATTATCTCATTTTTTATCATTCGTCATCGTTTTCATTTTCTCAATTTTTTTATGACAACACATCACCATCCAAACCTTCATTTGTTTATATGTTTGCATATCACCACTACACTATCATCCTTTTCATCTCTTGTTTATTCCATTTTTAAGAAAATAAAAAAATAAAAAAATAAAAATAAAATCAACAACAGCAAAATACAAAAAAATAAAAAAAATTAAAAAAGAATCAGGAGGAGCAGCAGACAGCCGCCCGCCGCCGCCCTCCTTCCAGCCACTGCCGCTAGTGGCGGCACTCCTCCAACCGCCAACCGACCACCTCCTCCCATACTCCGCCACCGTAACCCTGAGCTACGCTTGTACCGGCAACCGCCGCACCCCGCCAACCACCGCCAGCGGCGGTCGCCTCCCCGCGCCCACGTGCACCCCTGGTTACATCCACCGCTGACCCCTCGCTCCCTCCTCCGTGCGCCCACGCGCGCCGCCGCCGCCCCATCCAATCTGCCCATCGTTCCCTACCTCAACAAGTAGAAGGTATTTGTATATATTTTTTATTTATTTGTAAAAATGCAGAGTTTTCCCGCATATGTTTGGTAATCACAGAACTGCCCCTGTGCACAGTTTGCTTTGCAATGCAATTTTAGTTTCTGAATTTGCACGAAATACCCCTATGTTCTCTTATTAATTTGGACATTGCTTTTGCATTATTTATTTAATGAAAAATGTCATGATATTGAGCAACTAATTGTCTATCATATGGATATTTATTTGTATTTTTGTGAGTTTTGGGTAATTAATTAAAACTGTTTAAGTGAAAATTTATATATTTTACTCATTTGAGCTCTTAAATTCATATTTCACTCATAGTTGCTCTAAAACCACAAAATCAGAACTGATGATTTGAAATGTGCTTTAATTAGCATCCAAATTTAATCTTAATTGGAGTTGTCCTGTGCTTTTAACAAATTGCAGAGTGATTTCATAAATAATTTTTAATTAAATCCATAGAAATTATTTTTATGAAATTTCAATCTCCTCGATTCCACATAAAAATAACTTTTTAAGATAATTAGATCTCTAGATGATTTGAAAATTATGGATTTATTAGGAATTAATTACTCAGTATCACTCTGTTTTCATTAAAAAATCCATAAAAAATCATTATTTGTCAGAAAAAATCCAAAAAATTACTGCAGCCTCATTGAATTATGTTTATGTTCCAGTAAAATTTTCATAATTTTTGCATTCTCTTTGAGTGAAAAATTACGTAAAAATCCATAAAAGTGCATTTTTCTTTGTTGCATTTTAATCTATAAAATTCCAAAAAATGTGCCGCATTCCTCATTGGATTAGGTTTGTAGGAAAAAAATAAAATTTGGCTAAATCAGATTAATTTTGTATTAAAATTATTTTGGCTAAGTTGTATGCTCTCTTATTAACTTGGTTCACCAACATTTTGCATTTGCTTTATTTCACATTAAAAAAATAAAAAAATTCGCATCGGAAACCTAGACCTAAGTTTTTGAATTAACCCGAAGTTGTTCCTTTGCCTCCCTGTGTTCTATCCCAGACTTGCCCGGGATATAAATTCAAGCCGATACACTCTTCACGGAGATCTTTTCTCTTTTCCGACTGATTTTGCTAAGTACCCGTATTACAACGAGTACAAATTATCACGTGCTTCGCGGATCGATCAGTGTGCCCTCCTGGTCCTTGTGCTAGTGCATCCTTGTGCGCCCTCCTGGCCCTCGTGTGCCCTCCTGGACCTTGTGCCTCCTGTCCCTCCTGGCCCTCGTGTTAGCACATCCTCGTGCGCCCTATCCTTCTCAGTGGTGTCTCGCCCGTCCTGACCCTGCCTGAACATGCATCTAGGCCCTTTTATCTGTGCAACATTATTATGTCGTATTCTTGATGCATGATTATGCACTTGATGCTTGGCTAAGACAAGATATAACCTCTAGTCACTTTTTTCTTGATCTAAGATGCCACCATGAGTCCACCAAGATGAAGCCCTTGTACCCTACTTCTTCTTTGATGGTACATAGAACTGCTATCAAGTTGAAAGGCTCCAAAATTTATGTTCTATGGTCTCGATCTTTCAAAGTATTTTTCGGCGGCCAACGCAAAAGCTATGTTCTTACAAAGGTCCCATATGCTGAAACGATAAGTATTATGACACTTGGTTTGTTGATAATTACCATGTTATCACTTGGATGACGAACATCGTCAATCCAAATATTACTGCTAATCTTCTTTATAAAGACATTGCTAAGGCAATGTAGGAAAACCTTGAGCGTACATATTCTCAGAAGACGAATGGGTCTCGTCTTTCAGACATCTACACAAGGATCTGGTCTGCTACTCAGGGAGACTCGAGCCTTATTTAGTACTACAGGCTTCTTACGAGCCTATTTGAGGAGCTTCTTATATTTTCAGCCAACATGTTGTGATAAACAGGTGGGAGAACGTGCATAATGACAAGTTTACATATTTCTTTTGGGATTGCATCCAAAATATAAACATGTGAAAGATCAGTTTATGATGGCTGATACTATGCCCACCTTTAATACCATCTTTGGATGACTACAGGATCTAGAGGCTCTAGTTCAGCACTCTAGCATTACCGCATCTGCAGAGACAACATACCAATATACCTCCTCAGGATTCAGAGGACGTCAACACTTTCAAGGAGGACGGGGTGTGATTATGGTCGTGGACATGTTCGTGATTCTGGATGCGATCATGAATCAGGGCGTGGACGTGACCGTGGATGTGGCCGTGAGTCATCTACTGCTCGGTATCCAACGTGCATGCATTGTGGACGCTGGAATCACCCTTCTGACAGATGCTGGGTAACGTTTGGCATGAAACCTAATGCCAACAATGCCTATGATGAAACATCCATGACACCACTGAAAATACATCTGCTCAGCCAACTGGAGGGCTACATACCTCATTTAATGCTTCTGAATATGCTCATCTACGACAACTGCTGCAAGACTCTGCCTCTTCTGCTGGTGACAATATTGCCTCTGCTTCTACTGCCAGCCTGGCTACTACCTCAGGTATAGTAGCTAATTCTGTCTCTACCTCCAAACATGCATGGATTATTGATTGTAGGACCTCTACCCATATGACGGTAGAAGGAAGTATGCTCACGTCTTCCCAGCCGTCTTCCTCATTGAATACTGTTCGTGTTGCTAACGATGATCATTCCCCAGTTACTGCTATCGGTACTATTGCTTTCTCTTCCAAGTTGCGATTGACAGATGTTCTCTGCCCTTGCATTTCCTCTCAGTCTTTTATCAATACAGAAGCTATGCCGTGAATTTAATTGTCGTGTTATATTTGATGAGTTCTGTTGTTATTTTCAGGACATCCGGACGAGGTAGATTTTTGGTAGGGGACATGAGAGGAATGGCCTTTATTACCTCGACATCCCATCTGATTCCAATTTTGTTGGCGCTGTCTCAATCTTTGACGATCCTTTTTTGTAGCACCTCCGTCTAGGTCATCCTTCTTTCAAGGCCCTATCCACGATGTTCCATGAACTCTCTACGCTCAAACCTTTGAGGGTGAGGCGTGTCAGTTCGGGAAACAACATACATCATCCTTTCCTGCACGGACAGAACCTTGCCGCCTTGTTCCATTTTCTCTTGTCATTGTGATATCTGGGGACCCTATTCGGTCCCAAATTCTGAGTGGTCATAAATATTTTGCTATCATTGTAGATGACTACAGTCGCTCATCTTGGGTATTCTTGTAAAGAAACATTAGAAATTAATAACATTGTCCAAAATTTCTTTCACTATGTCAAAAATATCTTCTCCACTACTATTCGAATTTTCCGTTCTCATAATGCATTGGAATTCACATAAAATAATTTGACATCTTTCTTTTCTTCACAGGGTACATCCACCAAACCTCTTGCCCATATACTTCCCAACAAAATGTGATAGCCGAAAGAAAACTAAGACATCTCCTTGATATTGCCCGCTCTCTTCTCACTCACATGAAGGTTCCCAAAACCTATTGCGGACATGCTGTATTCACTACCGTCCACCTCATAAACATGGTCCCTTCTACATCCCTGAATGGCTCCTCTCCCTTTGGCTTACTACACCCAAATGACTCACCATTTCCCCTGCCTCTACATATTTTTGGATGCACAGCTTTTGTCCACAACTTTCATACTACCGACAAATTATCTCCACATGCGATTAAATGTATTTTTTGAGATATTCTCAAACTCAAAAAGGGTACAAATATTATGATCCTTCTGGCCATCGCTATTATGTATCTGCTAATGTCACAATTTTCGAATAAACTAGCTTCTGTAATCAGGATGTATCCAGACATACCTTTAGATATTCTTCCTCTACCTATTGTGTATAAAAGAAAACATGTTTCCACTCCTGTTCCTGTTCCTCTACATGTTCATTTGTTGCAGGAGAATATGCCATTTTCAAGTGCTCCCACCAGCACTGCCTCAGATGATCCTCAAGAGCTTCCCATCACTATGCGCAAAACCAAGAGACAATGTACTCTGCACCCAATGTCTCATTTCACGTCCACTGATAACTTATCATGCTTTGACAAAAGATATGCAGATGCTCTTATGACAATTTCGGTTCCAAGTGACTATCATAATGCATTACATGATTCTGTATGGCGAAAGGCCATAATGAAGAAATGGACACTCTAAACTCTATAGGGATATGGGATCTTGTACAGTGTCCCCAAGGAACGAAACCTGTTGCTTGCAGATGGGTCTTCACTATGAAGCAGTCTTTAGATGGATCTATTGATAGGTTGAAGGCGAGGCTTGTGGAGAAAGGATTTACACAAACATATGGAGTTGACTACTTTGAGACTTTTTTCTCCAGTTGCAAGGATGGGATCCATATGGACTATCCTCTCTGTCGCCGTCAACAAGGGCTGGTCTATTTTTCAATTGGATGTCAAGAATGCGTTTCTATATGCCGGTCTTGAGGAGGAAGTCTACATGATGCAGCCTCCGGATTACGAAGTCGAGGGGAGTATGTGTATCGACTTCGCAAAGCAATCTATGTCCTAAAGCAAAGCCCGAGGGCATGGTTTGACATGCTAAGTACAGAGATCGACACCCTAGATTTTCAGAGAACTACATCTGACTACTCTATTTTCATTAGAAAATGATCAACTGGTATCGTTATACTTGAGCATATGTGGATGATATGGTTGTTACAAGTGATGATGAGAAAGGGGTGCTGGAGACTAAGGTCTTTCTGCAAAAGGCCTTTGTCACCAAGGATCTGGGGCAACTTCGTTATTTTCTAGGCATAGAAGTTTTACGTCCCATGAAGGGACTTCATATGTCAAAAAGAAAGTATTGCTTAGATATACTGACCGAGGAAAGATTACTTGGGGTGCAAGCCTCTGGCATTCCAGTAGAACCAAGGGAACATTCTACCTCCATTGATCCTCCATTTTAAGATACTACACGATACATAAGCCTGATTGGTAAACTTCTGTATCTTACTGTTACTAGACAAGACATATTCTATGCTGTGAGCAGAGCTAGCAATATATGGACAAACCTTGTTACAGCAATTGGCAGGATGTTCTTGAGATCCCGTGATACCTGAAAGCATCACCTGGATGTGGCCTATTCTATGGGGCAAATAGACACACTAATGTTGCTGCATATGCCGATGCTGATTATGCAAGCTCGCTTGAGGACCATTGCTCTACTATGATGGTATGAGGAAATCTTGTTAGTTGGAGGATCAAGAAGCAGACGGTAGTATCCCGATCCAGTGTAGAAGCATAACACAGGGCAATGGCCCAGGTTACATGTGAAATTACTTGGCTACTGACTTTCTACAAGAACTCAATGTTGCTATCACCACTCCTGTTCCTCTCTACTGTGATAACAAATCTGCTACTTACATTGCTACAAATCCTATATTACATGAGAGAACCACACACATTGAGATTGAATGCCATTTTGTTCGTGATGCTGTACGAGGAGGCAAGATTTCTACACTACACATCTCGATAGATCTTCAGCTTGCTGACATATTTACAAAGGTCTTATCAAGGAACGTCTTTCCTGGATAGCTTCCAAGTTGGGCATGATCGATGGATATGCTCTAACTTAAGGGGGAGTGTTAGAGATTACAATAGATTACGTTATAATATTTCATTGTAGCTCCACTGGGTATTTTATGCATTTTAACTTTTGTGAGCTCTCTAGGGTTTAGTCCAATATAAGGACCCCTAGATCTCTTGAATAAACAATCATCTCATTTTCTCATCTCCTTCCACAATAGGGGTGTGTGTGTGTGTATGAGGGTTGATCTTGTGAGAGCCAAAAATCGTGAGAGCATGAGAGCAATGATTCTGGACCACTAGATTCTGTCATCTCTCTCCTCATTGATTGCTTGAGGAGAGAGAAGAGCAGAATCTAGTGATGCAGATTCACTGCTCTCATGCTCTCAGTTTTTGGCTCTTACAGGATCAACCCTATACACACACACGCACGCACGCACGCAGGTGTGCACATACACACATGGGCTAGGAAGATGCACACGGGGGTGTAGCCAACTAGCTGCACCCAACCATTTTTCATTGATTTTTGTATTTTTGAAATGAAACCTAAGGGGATTTAAATAATCATATATCACTATGATATTGCCAATTTCAACTAAATTCGACACTTCTATCATCTCGATGAAGAATATCACATTTTAACGATCTCAGAATTATTGAAATTGACCCTATCTAGATGGGTATGTTAGGATTGTTTGTTTGTATGAAATTTGAAAACTAAATAAACTAAATAAATCCTCATTAGTTTCCTTCAAAAAAATAAAAAACCAATAAGAAAGATGGCGGGGTGTAGCTAATTGGCTGCATCACCCGGTGCACCTTTCCTTTTCCCATATATATATATATATATATGTATATAGGGATTGTGGAGTCTACACTGATGTGTAAGTTACTTTCCTACACCGGTCACTTTTTTCCTCTATTTTTTGATTTCTGAAATGAATCCATGAAAGATTTACTTAGAATATTAAGTGGAATATGTATATCAAATGTCATGGAAAACAAACATTCCTAACACGTTCATTTGGAGGGTCGATTTTAACAATTCTGAGACCGTTTTGACAGTCTTGATGACGGGATATAATTCTCAAATTAAATTGAAATTTGAATGACAACAAAGTGATATATGACGATCTAAATACACAGAAGTTCATTTTAAAAAGCAAAAAAAGATGAGAAAAGGGATAGTTTTATGTAAGTTACCTATATCATGATGCATGTTCTCTTTTCTCATATATATATACACATGTATGTATGCATGTACAACCTGCTATAAGTTTCACACTCCATGTGATATAAGAGCAAACGAGCTAAAACCGTTATATGCTATAAGTACGACCTGCTATAAATTGAACCATTCTATAAATTTGAAAGTAAGCAACTTGTGTATTCCCTGTCCTCTATATTGTTTTACAATATTCGTGAGATAATTCCATAGTTCAACCCTAACCCGTTTAATTTACAGCATGGAGCCAAATGAACTAGATACATATGCCATATAGCATCTCCAACACTTCAACTATATGTATCCTTGAAATATGGACCCATTACCCTATTACGATTAACAATCATGTTGAATCCGATATTAAATCCAATGAGATTAATCAATAATTATTATGACGAACACTGATACTATTTATTGCAGAAAAAAATCAATAATATGTGCAAATCTAATCCAATTACAGGCAATCCTTGGATGATAAAAGAATTGTGATTTAAAAATGCCATACAAAATTAAGCAAGATCTGGATCAAGTAATAACATAAACTACTAGCAAAAAAATGGAACTCAGGATTATATCTCAGAATGTTTGGAACAATATGATGTTTCTGTAAAGTTTATTCATGCAATTAACACTCAAGCACAAAGCTCATCAAACATCGCTTGGATATTTGATCGAGTAAAAAAATAAATGATTACATATAAGGAGAATGGATTTATATCAGGGACTTGGAATGATTGGAGAACATTTTAATTACAATGTATGATCATGAATGGAAGAATACATGAGATAGAATAAAGGTTGGGGATGATTAGAATGTTCAAATGGAAAATGAAAAAAATTAGGGTGAATCGGAAATGCAGGGAAATCTTACCCTAATTCGATAGATTGAAACTGGAAATAAATGCTGAATGAAAATACTAACTTGAAAATGTATTTATATGCTCGAGTAGCTTGGGATTAGATTTTGAATCGAACTTTGATGATGACCTTGATGCTGTAGTTGGAAGCTTAAAGCATGGCCAAGGTGGCCTTGGACCGGCATCATAGATCCTCCTCTTTCTTTGAGAAGGAAAGAGATAATGAACACACAAATTGTCACTAAAGCGAAGCATTGATTTGAAGAAGAATAAAAAATGGAAATATGGTGATATGGATTGACCAAGAGTGCCATACGAATTTATATAGGAGAAGTCTCAGGTTGTTGAAGGGACATCAATGAAGATGGGTTCGTCGAGAGTCAGTAGGGTTTGTTAGAAGGCGGAGGGGATGACCAAGACGCAAAGGTATAGTCGAACAAAGTGTCAAGTTAAGAAACTCAAACACATGAAGAAGAAGGTGACTGAAAGTGGGAAATGACATAAATCCATGGTTGCATCAATACTAATTAATTTATCTAATTTAGTAGATAAGGTCTAATGAAAATCTATGAAAATAAGAAATTTAGAGAATTATATTCTCTAAAATCATTGGAGAAGAAATATTTTGCTAATTCTTAATATTTTATGAGATATTTTAAATAGTGTTTAAATAAGTATTTTGATCCTACTTTTGATTATTTTTATTTTCAATTAATTAATTCTACAAAGATATATATCATTTATTACATTAATGTACATTATAACTTATTTTAACTAAATTTTATTTAGTTTTATTCATTGATAAAATAGATAGTGTAAGCTATACAATATGTATACTATACCTACTATTTTGTGTATTGTTTTTTGCACTTTATTTTTTGGATTTCATCTACTTGGTATTTTTATAAAACATTATATTAAGATAGATAAATAAAACTAAAAGCAAAGTAAAAGAATTAAAAATATGTCTTATAAAATTCGTACAAGTTTCAAGAGCAATTGCCTTATGTATAATTTAGTATCCAAAATTTACATTTTCAAATTAAGTCATCTTAAACACAAATTAATTTGAATTTTTAAATTATCTCAAGCGATCAACTTTAAAAATAAGTAGAGTTAAATTGGACATTGTATGCTTAAGTTATGGGTCATGGAATACCATCATATTTATTTCTTGGGATTTTTACACCACGGACTCTTGAAACTTTGTAAATTAGATTCTCCACCTCACATTCTTTGTAATTATCATGTAAACCTTGTAAACTTACTCTATCTTGTGTCATAAACTCTATCTTCAGCTTTAACTTTATTCGAGTCATAGCTTGGATTAATTTTGAGCAATCTAACCACCAAAATCCAACCATGGATTTCCCTCCTCTTTCCCCTTCTCATATAATCTTCATCTGCTCCCACTTACTTGGCTCCTTCACCGGATGCGAGGCCGTGGGTTATGTTTCAGGGCTCATCAGCTGTAAAGCCTTGAATGGACATCTCTCAGATCCTATATAATAAGATCCGGCTCGTCAGGGGAAATCAACGAAATTTGTTTCATATGAACTGGACTTCGTTTCGATTTGTTATGATTTTCGGAAGAAAGAGAAGTAAGGAGGCTTAAGATGTCATTAACCCGTAATGACCGTCATCAGTGACGGAGACAAAGGGGGGCGGGAGGGGGCTTGGCCCCCCTTTCTCCCAACAAAGTAATTATTATGTATTATATAATAGTAATAGTACATGATATAAATACAATAATTAAATATAAATGTTAATTAGTTGTATAAAATACCCCTCCTCCCATCTCCCATTTATAAGTTGTATATAATACTTCCACCCTCATTTTTCAATAAAAAGTTAATAATATGCTATGAATACGATAATTTAATTATTAACACTTGTTTGTTTTACAAGAAGTACACGTTATACATATAAGGATGCAAATAGTTATGGATATATCCTTATCCGATCCGCCACCTTATCCATTTTATAAAGATTTTCTTACATCTGTATCCGTTATGTATTTTAAAATGGATACTGATATGGACATCATTTTGATATCCACAAACATCTGTATACGTATCTGTATATCCAGTTTCGTATATAAATATAGTCATATATTTATTTTTAACCACATATAACATAATTCTATACCTGCTTTACCATATTTGTATAATTTTTATAATACAAATACATTTATTAAATTTATATCGTGTGTTTTCCATCAATTCATATATATCTAAGTCAATTCTATAGAGTATTTCTAACATTACTCCAATGCGATCAGTATCCGTTTTACATATGTATCGAATTTTTAAGGATATGGTAAGATAATTTTAATATCTGTTAATATCCGTATCAACATCCGTATCCGTATTTGTATTAAAAACCGTATAATGATTCGATAATACCTATATCCGTATCTGTATACGTCCGTTTGCATCCCTATATAATAATTACAAGAACAGAATAAGTATGTAGAAAATTTTAATTCGTCATTATATCATATGGTGTTTACTATATGGTAATGAATAATATTTAACGAGATTTTTTATATTTGAAATTTAGGAAAGAATGTAATATCCGTTGTTATATCAATACCATTGGTCTATATAGTGACGTTTAACCGTCACAGTTTTAATATCAAGGATTAGTTGAGATTATGAAAAATATGACGAATAAACGTTGATATATTGAACTTCGTTAATGATATAGTAATCAATATGACATTCGTCTCTAATTTTTTTACATAAAACCTATTTTTTTAACAAATAGTACTCATAATTATATGTTTATCAACAAATGAAATATTGATAGATTAAAAAAATATCCATATACACGCATTTCATTGTAGTGAATCATTCCTTTTATTAAAGATGTATAATTAAGTATTATCATTTACATGTTGTACGCATTTCGAACTTTTGTATCTTTTTATGAACTTTCATTAACATGAATAAGCCCATTAAAAATGTTGGATTATTAAAATAGCAGTCAAAATCTAGAATGTAAAGAGTAATTATTCTATGCAAAAGATACCAAAATAAGTGTATATATGATTAGTTATGGACAAGCATATAGGTGTTATCATGTCCAAATTTGTTTTAATACATGAGTATGGATGTCAATATAGATATTAACGAATATGAACAATGTGTTACTGTATCTTGAAAATTGAGCATAGATATAAAATGATATGGATTGAAAATGAATACAATCACAAATACTTTATAAATTAGCTTATATATATGAATTGAATGGCTTATTCTGATACAAATATAATATATATATCATAAAAATTATATCAAATATACAGAAGAAGTTAAAAATTTTGTTATATGTAATTAAAAATAAAATACAACTATATATTAAAAAAATCTAAAAATAGACAAAAATATATGTGGATACTAAAATGACATTTATATATGTATTCATTTTAATACATATACATATACACCTGTCAAAATATATTATAATATATATATATCCCTTTCAACCCTACATTAAGTGTGATATAATTTTACTTTTTAAAATATTAGACTTAATGATACTACTTAACATTCATAGTAATAAAAGTTTTTGTGATTTGAAGAATTTTGTAAGGACCTTTTTATCCATATAATGTTTGTTTGGATATTTATGTGAAATCATAAGTTTATAGGGGTATGTTTGTAAAAATTCTCAGTAAATAAATGTTAATGATTAAAACGATAAATAATAACATAGATAAACTTTATATATATATATATATATATAATGTATCTACATGTATATGTATGCATAGGTGTATATGTATGTGTGTAGTCTCAGTAAATTGCTCCCCCAAGTAAAATTTTTTGGCTTCGTCCCTGACCGTCATTAAGATTAATTAAACATGATTAAAGAAACTAATGATAGATCGAGGACCGCTAATGACCATTAGCGAACACTAATCAGTAGTTAGCAAAAGTTAAGCGTGAGCTGCGAAAGATAAATCACGATTAGTGAAAGTTAATCATGATTAGTATTAATTAAGCATCATTAATGAATCTAGAATCCTGTGAAAAGTTCTAACTTAAGCCTTAAGTTTTGGATAAGGCTTGGACAAAATCATGGGCCGCTAACCGCGGTTAAGGTGTAAACCATGGTTTACTAACCATGATTAGTGGTTTTCTGGAGCCTATAAATACCCCATACCCATTCATTCTCTATGATTTCGACTATTACCACTACCTCAAGGGGTAGGGTCGAGATGTAGGAAGGAGGAGAGGGAGGCGGGGAAGGAGCGCTAGTGAAGCGCTGTCAGGAGAACGAGGAGAAGGAAGGTACAATCCTCTCTTAATTTACTTCGTAACCTAGGTTTTCGATTCATATTCTTTTTCTAGCTTTGTTTTCGATTCATCTTTCTTTCCGATTTGTTTTCTGTTGTGTTCAAGGAGAAATCTGTGTAACACCTTACTTAGGTGCGAACGACTATGCACGTCAGTGAACCTTGTGATTTATCACACTTTCACTCACCTAAGATGCGTGGTGTCTATTGATTCTCCATCACTTATGGTTCTATTCTTTCGATTATGCTTTTATAGTTATTTCGATAGAGAAATATGTATAATACCCTACTTAGATGCATGCAGCTATGCACGTTAGTGAACCCTGTGATTCGTCACACCTTCACTCGCCTCAGATGCATGGCGTCTATCGATTCTCCATCTCTTACAGTTTGATTATATTCTTTCAGTTTCGTTGTTGTTTTCCTCTTGGTGATTTTATAGAGGAAACTCTTTCTATTTTTCTTCTAAAATATGTCCCGATATAAGGGGAAACTTTGTCGAAATTTTAATAGAAATATATCCCGATATAAGGGGAAACTCTTTCGAATTTTTCATAGAACTATGTCCCAATATAAGGGAGAAACTCTACCGAAATTTTTCTAGAAATATCACCCCATATAAGGGAAGCTCTGTTGAAATTTCAAGAGAAAATATGTTCTTCACGTTCTTCGTATTCTTCGTATGTTCTTCACGTTCTTTGTGTTCTTCGTTCGTTCTTCACGTTCTTGGTACATTCTTAGCGTTTTTAATACAAAAATGAAATTCGATCATTTCAGAAGCCATAAATCATCCTTTCTGAAAAAGAATCATGATAAAGCACTGCATACGCGATCGAAGACTTACCGAAAGAATTACATCATAGGAATTGATGTGTTTTGAGTTGGATCGTAAAAAGGATAGTGTCTTACGTTAAGAATGACTGGGAGTAGAACTACAGGTCGGGCATGCAACTTGTAGGTTTGTTGGAAGGAACCCGTATTAGCGTTGCCCTACCTAGGTGGTATATGGTTGCCTTGTTATGATAAGTGCACACGAAATGAATGATTTGCAATGCGTGGTACCATGTGCTAATATATTCGGATTGAACGATAGAAGATGTTGTCGTGCCATGTGTAGGCACGGGTGGTTTGATAGCAACTGAGTTATGATAACATATTTTTAAAGGTGTTAGGTTATGCGATTAAATGCTAGTATGAGATTTTAAGCAACCAGATCCTCGAGGACGGTGAGCTCCTTTGTTTGCCAGGCTGAGGGTTTGAAATCATGGGTAATAAAAGAAAAGGAAGTCATTAGGGTAGTATTGGAGGATTGGTTGAGACGACATGCGACTGCATAAGCTCACCAGATCAATGCAATCTTCAATCCCGGAGTGTCCACGGCTTCGGAGTCCATGAATGGGGGGTTCCCCTTGACTAATACCTGACATAGAATCGAAAGAAATAGGACTTAAACTAATGAGAAGGAATGAAACTTTTGTGATAACAAGTTTTGAAAAATTACATATTTGTTTGCTTCTCTCTTCTTCGTTACTTAGCATTCACTGGTTGTTATCATATGATTTATGGAAAATCCAACAGGTGTCGGTAAGCCATCACAATGACTTTAATAAACCAACCATCTAACATAATAGTCATCCAACCAACCATAGTAGCTTTACTCTATAAGATAGTAATCTTTTTGTGTATTTCCTTTCTAGCTGATGTACATGTAATTAGTCATAGTGGGACAATGTATCATGTAAACTTTATTTTGTGAATGGAAAAGTGTTGAAATTCTTCCTTCTGAGTATTTTTATTTGCAGTCTATTTCTAAATGATAGTTGTGATTGTTGAATAAATTATTATCGAATAACCAGATCTGGATATGGGAGGATCCAACGATCCGGAATTGGGGTCGTGATAGGTTGGAATCAGAGATCGATTATTCCAATAATTTACTCAGTAATTGATAACTATGAGCGGTATTCAGAAACCAAGGTTATCTTAAGATCCTTTGATCTTAATAAGTGATTGAAGTATCATTCACAAGTCATTATCCCTTATATACAACATGCTAAAATGTATAAGACCTAACCTTTGGCCTTGATCCATCCCAAGATCATGGCAGACCAAGATGTGTCTAGGCAATTAGCTGTTATGATGACAATGTTTTAAGAAATGGGGCAAAGACATCAGGCATTGGAGGAGAGGTTCAATGCACAAGCTGAGAGACCCGAGACATCCAAACCTGTGGATGCTAGAGTTGAGGGTTCTATTCACCTTTCTGAGGAAGAATCTAGTTACCATCCTTCTACTGAGTCTGTCCAATCCCAACTGAAGGAGAAATGGAGAGAGCTCTTCTTAGACACCAAAAGCTACTGGACAATTACCGAAAGGAAAAGATTCCTCGATTCAAAGGCATAGAGACACTTGTTGAGGCAGAACTATGGCTTGATGATGTTAGTAGGACGTTGAGGATAATACATACACTAGTAGATACTTGGGTGCACTCTGCTGATTACTCTCTACAGACTATGCAAGACGATGGAGGAGAGCCAATTCCAAGAAATTAGTAGATCCCGTTCTATGGGATGTCTTTGAAGAGAGGTTCCGAGCTCACTTCTGTCCCTCCCAATGGGAAGAATTGAAGAGGAGGGAGTTGGCTTCTCTGACCAAGGTTCCAAGAATGTACGAGAATATCATATTCACTTTATGGAGCTGCGACGTTACTCCCCAACTCTAGAAGCTTCACTACAGGAATGTCTTACCAAATTTGTTAGTGGACTTCAGGGAGATCTTAGAGAGAAGCTTGAAGGTTATAGAGCCACTACTATAGATGAAGACATAGATATTGCGTCTTGTATTGAGATGGAAAGGGATGAAAATCGTCAAAGAAGAAGATTCTATTTTATTGGTGGACCATCCAAACATAAGATGAATTATAACTGAAGAGATAGTCGCTATCATTCAGTTCGTTTTAGTATAAGCTCGCCACAGACTTTGGGCAAGAAATTATCAGGAAGAGGAGGTTTCTCTAGACCTCCACTATACCCCCGCAACTCAACAACATAAGCTAGTACCACTATGGTTGGATCTTCAACACAGATAGGAATACGTATGTGTTATTACTGTTATCAAGAAGGCCATATCAAGAAAGACTGTCCAAAGTTGAGAGTTTCAGGGTCTAAATCAATTCCAATTAACAATATATCATCCACTCCGAGCAATGGAGCAACACACAGAAGAAGACTGGGTAGAGATCGTGGCTCATAAGGGGTGTTTCCTACAAAGCAACCACCACAAAGTGTTGCAGGTTCTAGCTTACCTATTCCTAATGGTCAGCTCAATGCAATCACTAAAGAACAAGCCTACAATTCAGGCACGGTCATATGAGGTACCATTACTATTCATAGATTTTCAGAACATGCCTTGTTTGATTCTGATGCTTTACACTCATTTATTGCTCGACGTTTAGTACCCACTTTGGGTAAGGTACCAGTAGAAGTACAACAATCCTATCTGATCAAGGAACAAAGAGGACAAATATTTATAATCCAAGAAATCCTGGATAATTGTTTAGTATTGATAGTAGGACATCAGTTACCTATTTCACTACTATTAATTGACATGGAGGACTTTTATCTCATCCTAGGGATAGATTGGCTAAAAAGGCGTCATGCATGCCATGATTGTTTCCATAAGTTAGTAACTTTTCACATTCATAATTCGATAGAGTTTCAGTTTATTGAAAAGACATCCAGTGACGATGTCAAATACATCTCTACTTTGAAGGCACAACAATTGTTAGAGCAAGGGTACCAAGGTTATTTAGCCTATGTAACCACTACATCATGGTCAGATAGAATGATAGAAGATGTACCTATAGTGTACGAGTTTCCTGATGTATTTCCAAAAGAACTACCTAGCTTACCATCTGAGCGAGAGATTGAATTTGAAATCTCTCACACCTGATACTCAACCTATCTCTATTCCTCCATATAGGATGGAACCGACTGAGTTGAGTTAAAGGTACAGTTACAAGAGCTGTTAGACAAAGGCTTCATTTGTCCTATTACTTCACCAATGGGTGCACCTGTCTTATTTGTGAGGAAAACGGATGGGTCAATGTGGCTGTGCATTGACTATAGATAACTAAACAAGAGGACAATAAAGAACAAGTATCCCCTACCAAGAATAGATGATCTCTTTGATATGTTACATGGTTCAACTGTGTATTCCAAGATTGACTTAAGATCTTGATACCATTAGTTGAAGATTAAAGATGCGAATATTCCCAAGATAGCCTTTTGAACTAGATGTGGATATTATGAATTTTTAGTTATGCCTTTTGGACCAACAAATACCCCAGCAGCTTTCATGGATCTCATGAATAGAGTATTCAGGGAGTTGTTAGATCACTTTATAGTCGTCTTTATTGATGACACGCTTATTTACTCCAAGGATAAGTACCAGCATGAATACCGTCTTCGGTAGGCACCTGAAATACTAAGGAAGAATAAATTGTATGCTAAATATAACAAATGCGACTTCTGGTTGTCTGAAGTATCCTTCTTATGCCATGTTATTTATGGGGAAGATATATCAGTTGATCCTACAAAGGTTAGTACGGTTGTGCATCGGTAACGCCCGAAAATTGTCACAGAAATATGATCTTTTTTGGGTTTAGCTGTATATTATAGAAGATTTGTGAAGGACATTTCATGAATAGCATTGCCAATGACTAGGATAACTCAAAAGGAAGTCCCATTCATATGGTCTGATGCACACAAAACTAGTTTTTGGACACTGAAAAATGCCTAACATATGCACATATCCTTACTCTACCCTCTGGGAGTGATTGTTTTATAGTGTACATTGACGCATCTAAAGGACTTGGGGCAGTTCTTATGCAACATGATAAGGTAGTTGCTTATGCATCGCTACAACTCAGGACACATGAGAGGAACTACCTGACACATTACCTTGAATTAGCTGCCATAATCTTCGCTTTAAAGATATGGAGATATTACCTTTATGGTATTACTTTTCAAATCTTCACCAATCATAAAATCTTGAAATATCTGTTTGATCAGAAGGAGTTCAATATGAGACATAGACGGTGGCTAGAGTTGTTGAAGGACTATGACTACACCATCTCCTACTACCCCGGTAAGGGGAACGTTGTAACATATGCCCTTAACAGAAGAACTTATTCACCTGGATTGGTGAGTGCTATCCACTTCTGGGGTTTACTATCAATGTTGAGTGAATGGAAACCATTTGATAGTAGTGCCGATACTATAATTAATCCTCACCGATACAAACCAGAGATCTGGGATAGAATAAAGAAAGGACAGGAGGATGATCCAATCCTTAAAGACTTGCAACAACAACTTGAGAAGAATGAGATAGAGGGATTCCATATACAAGCAATGTTACTGTATAATCATCACAGAGTTTGTGTACCAAACACACCCGAATTGAGGAAGGAAATCCTATGTGAGGAGCATTCTTTTAGATTATCCATTCATCCAGGAATTACGAAGATGTATAAGGATTTTTGTTGAATCCATGATTCATCACCTTTATTCTTTTATTTTAGATTTATTTCATTAGTCAAATACATGTAAATACCCACTAATTTCATGAATTACCATTTTACATGCATTTGTTAAATATGCATTTTTAACACTTTTTACATTCAAATTAAAGGATAAAGAAGAAAAGAAAAAGAAAAGAAAATAAAAAAGGATGTATTTATGAAATAAATGCAGATTGATCCGAACCTTGAGAGAAGATCAAAACTTGACCTGATCGACCAGGAATAAAGTAGGAGGATATAGGGTCTTCAATTAGAAAATTCAAAAAATTATTTGTAAATATTTTTCCTTGTATATCTGTACAAAGCTTACACGATTTTATTTGTATATAAATTGACTCAAATTAAATATTTTTCTAAATATAAATTATAAATAGAAATATTTTGTAAATAATAAAAATAATTGCAAAGTAAAACCATGTATAGAGTAAAAGTACCCACACTAAAAAAAACTGTAAAGTGACAATTGAAAGATCAATTCCGAGCCCATACTAAGTCAAATCGAATCAAACTCACTTTCATTGTACTCTAAATTAAATTATCTTTAAAATAACTATAGTTTCAAAAATTTTGGAGTTACGGTTGAATTTTTGCAATTTTACCATTTATTTATTATATATATTTATTTTTTATACACAATGTAAATAATTGTAAATATTTTCTTAATTATTTAAGATAAAAGTAAAAAAAATTAAAATAAATAATAATAATAATAAAAATAATTTCCTTATTTGTACATGTGTATAATGTACTATATGTGTGTATTACTTATATATAGCTAATTTTCTTATATAAAAAACCATCAAAAAAATTAATTTCTAACATTTATTAATTAAATTAATATAATTACGAAAATTTGATTTATTTTATTTAATTTTGATTTGAAAACCTACCATGTATATAAGACTTGATTTTCTACCTTAAATAACCACCATTAAGGTGGCTAATTAATTTTTGTAAATTAATTATTTTAATTATTTTATTTAATTACGAATTTTGTTTTTAATTAATTGATTAATTTATTTCTTAATTTACTTTATTTATTTAATTAACCATGAAATAACTTCCTTTTCTATAATCATTTTCTTTTTTTGATTTTTCTTCTTCTTTTTATTGAGCTCCTCCTCCATCATTTCCTCTTGATTAATCTTTGGTGGAGAGGAGCCCGATCTCCAAGAGCTTCTTGTCGCAGAAGGGTGTCCAGCCTCCGAGTCGTCCGGTGACAGCGAGTTGGTCCTTGTCGAGACCATCACGACGTGTCCGATCCTAAGGTGAGATCCACTTTATTTTCCGTCATTCTTCTAGATTAATTTTAGATTTAATTTCACAGTCATTTCATTGTTAAATCTTTAATCGTAGCTCATTATTAATCATTATTTATCGTGACCTGAACCGCCTCCGTTTTCTGATCATCCATTTCATCTTCATGAGATCTTCATTTCCATTCTATCTCACGCAAATCTTACACCTCCGGTCACGCACGGTGATCGGAGATCCGGGTCCATCTCCCACATCACTGGATCTGCATCCCGTTCACTCATTTAGTTTATTTCCATATTTCGAATAATTGGAAACGAGTCGTCGTGCTCGCGTCCTCCTGTGTTTATGTAGAATTAAAAAAATAAAATAAAATATTTCCTAACATTATTTATAGGATATAAAAAAAATAAAAAAATATAAAATATAAAATATAAAATATATACATATATACATTTTTTCGTACATTTTTGTTGGTAAAACAAAATATAAAAAATAAATAAAAGTTTTTTTATTTCTTCTGTTTCTGTTTTACAAAAAAAAAACTTTGGGCGGCATGCACCGCCCTCTCCAACCACCGACAGTGCCCGCCGCCATCTGCGTGAGGTCCACGACTCCTGTCCTTCAGCCACCCGATTGGTCTCTTCCATTCAAGATCATGATAGATGCTTATGATTTTGCCATTGGGGCTATGCTTGGACAAAGAAGGGATGGAGCACCTTTTACCATTCACTACGCTAGATGGACTTTGGATGTCGCTTAGCGGAACTACACTGTGATTGAGAAGGAGATGCTAGCAGTAGTGTTTACTCTTGATAAATTTTGATATCACATTTTCGGCTCGTCAGAATGGCGCCGTTGTCGGGGAGCACGACTTAGTAGTCATTTTTCAGTCTTTGTTTTTATTTTTATTTTATCTCTATCTATTATAACTATTTTCTGACCATCTCTTGTTTCACTTTTTCTACGAGGAACCACCGTGGATACGACTCAGATTCTTTAGAGGAACCAGCACATGAAGATGAGCAGAGGAGTAGAAGATAATTATTTTATTTAGAGAATTAATTTTTGTGAATAATTATAATAATTTAGGATTATTCTAGACACTTGGACATTTGGACACTTGAACTATTCGGGGTCTGTTTCGTCAAGTTCCAGTGCACTTGGGGGACCTCACCGTATTTTGTTTTCTCGCTTTTATTTTTATTTTTTTCACACGGATATTTTGCGCTTGAGCACCTAGATTTAGGTTTCTATTTGATTGAGTAAGGTAGCATTAGGCCCACATCCCTAAAAGAATATTTGTTCCTATAGAACTTGTTGGACTTGGTCAAATAAATCTGTGCTTCATGATAATAGAAGTTTCTGTTTAGGACGGTTCTTGCATTGCATTCATTTAGATTAGTTTAATTTTTCCTGTGCGGATCATATTGCATGTAGAGCGTTGGAGTCAGGTACGTACGACTATCTCTAGCATTTGCATCCATATTTTCTCGTGCATTAGTTTTTCCGTTTTCCCTTCTATTTTGTGGATATAGGAATAAAGGAAATTAGAAATCCCGTTAGTCATTTATTGAAAAATATCCAAAAAAGGAGAAAATCAAAAATTAAAAATCGAGACTGCTAATTGAGCTTGACCATTAAAATGAAAACGTAACCGATACACTTCATTATTTTAGGAGAGCAACCCCCCTCATTGTATTCACATTTTCCTTGCTCACGTACACACTAAGGTTAGTGTTCCAATCCTATAAGCCAACTTAAGTGTTTGTACAATTTTTATTTGATCACCTAACTCTAAAACTGAAAAGATAAAAGACCAGATCTCACGATCTTCACATTGCGTAGAATTGGTGAAACGAGGGTTTGCTTTTTGTTTGGATGTCTTTAGTGTGAGTTGGTTACGATCATCATCTCTAGATCATTAGCAGTCACCTTCTGTTTCCTGTCTCGTCATCACTCTGTACCCCTCCCTTCCACCCTTCATCTCTACATTCCCATCATCTTCGTCCACCTTCTAGGGAGGTCGGGACCCTGATCGACCTCTCGTCTCCTTCTTTTCTGCCCCTCCCCATTCCCTCTCTCTATTGGGCATGCTGTGCTTGATGCCCGCAGAGATCGGATTGCGCAGAAGCGAGACTCGCACCATTTCTTTGCTGGGATGATCGTGCATTCCATAGGAGATCACACTGAGTAGTTGCGAGTTTTAGACGACCTCTATCCTGGGATGATGGTTGAACAGCCCGATCGCAACCAGCTTCTATATTGAGTCCCTTCATTCTGGATTTCAAATTCATTCAGTGACTGCCAAATTTTTTAGGGGAAGTGCACGAGGAGCCTTATCTCCATCTTTCTAGGTTTGAGGAGTTTTATGTGACCCACACATATTTGGGTATCACTTATGAGGAGCTGATGTTGCAGACCTTCCCATTTTCACTTCAGGGTAGAGCCATGAGTTGGCATAGACGATTGGGAAGGAAATTTGCTACATGGGGAGGTTTACGCGTAGAGTTCTTACAGAGATTTTACCCCCAACGTAGAGCAGATATGATGTGGTATTTCATTACACAATTTTCAGTAGACCCCTAGGAGCCATTGAGAGATTCATGGCTTAGGTTTATTGACCTATTAAGGAGATTTCAGATCATGGAATCTCGATGATTGACTTTGTACATATCGCCATGAGGGGGATGACCGTAGCGCAGATAGGACTGGTACTGATCTCCGTAGTGGTTCACACCAAAGTCCCTACATGGACATACTTTTTACCATCTTGGGAAATATTTCAGCCAATTCATCAACTTCAGAGCCTTGTCGAGATGATTTATTCGAGACAACACACGAGGGAGATATGACACTAGTTGAGTGTGTGTCACTTCATGCCGATTCAGTCAGCACACACCAGTCAGAGGACGTGGAGTCTACTACATTTCGGATGATGGGCGTGTTGACCACCACTGTGAGTTCCCAAAGCCAGACATTGGTCGAGTTCCCGTTGATTTTACAACCAGAGTTTGAACCAGTCCCGTGATGAACCTCAGTTTCATCATCTTTATTTCCCATAATTAACCCCCTTGCTTAAAAGTTTGTCAATAAATCCCTGTTAATATCTCATAATTAACAGAGTCTTAAATAAATTAAAAATCACAAAAAAATGGCAAATCAAATTTCGTGGTATTTTTAGACTTAAAAATACCCTAAAAAATATTTCGTATCTTCGTTTGATCTCTTCTCTAGTTTTGGTCAACATGAAACTTGTAAATCTCGTCAAGATCTACAACTTTCATGTTTTGAGTTTTTCCAAAATCGGCCATTTAAGCCCCCAAAAATCCAAAATACTTCTGCAATAATCTGATTGGGCCACGTGACCCATTCTGAGGGCGCCACGTGGCCCGGCTCTTCTTGTCTTATCCGCCTGTGATTTGGACCGTCAGATCTCTTCCTGAGATCCAACGGTCCAAAACGTCCCACGCACGCCTCGATCCTCATCCGCTCGATCGGTCCCCACTTTCCATCACAGCCGTTCGTAGCCGCCTGATCCTCTTCACGCCACGTGGCTCGTCCGTAACCATCTGATCATCATCTGAAGGTGCGATCTCAGCCGCTCCTTCCCTTGATGCCCCTCAGCCGATCGATCATGCACGAGATTCCATCATCACCGTCCTTTAGCGCCTCGACCTCGTCATGACACGTGGCCGCTCCATCTGCCCTCCGATCATGCCGCCCCAGATCTTATCCTGGCCGTCATTCCGCGCCTTACTCTCCACCGTTGGATCTCCAGATCCAACGGTCAGGAGACCGTCGTCAACCTCCAGCAGACCCCCTCTCTCCCACGATTCACCGCACGATCACCTCGCCCCCTTCCCATTATTTTGACCACCTCCGGCCACCTCTCATCTCGCCAACCGCCCCACGACTTGCCCTGATCATCCAGCGTCTTCGCCACGACCGCCACTACCCTTGAATCGTTCCCAGTCGCTCCATATTCCCCTCACAAACCACGACCCCATCACCGGAACCTCCGCCCTCACCCATCAAATATCTCGCCACCTCCGACAAATCACGATGTCCACCTTTACGTAGGGGCATGGCCCAGCCCTCCTCCGTCTCCCAGTGACAGGGGGAGGCGGAGGATTGAGCGAAGACGACCAATGCCCCCGGTGTCGACCCTTCGCCGATCACGACGTCGTCGCGGCGCTTCGAGCCCGCTCGAGCTGCCTCCAGTAGCTGCGGAGGTCCAGCGAAGACCGGGGCTTCCACAGCGAAGCCCAGCCCAAGCTCCCGATCCATCTCCGACAAGGTAAGTTCTTCTTCCTCTTCTCTCGCATTTTATCTTAATTTTCTTCGATTTTTCTCGGTCACTCCGGCCGTTTTTACCCTCTATTGACCATCCCATCAGCTCCGCCACACCTCCCCCTTCCTCGCGACCATCTCCGACATCCTACTTCTCCTCCCCAGAACCTCGTCACCCTCCTGCCACCTCCTCCGCCCTCACGGCGGAGGAGCTCCGAGCTCACATCTTCTTCGCCTCGACGAGCTCCCATTTCCACACACGCATGCACGTCTTTTCTTCTGCTTCGGCTATTTGTCCTAACACTGCAGGTCTTCACGAGCCTTCGATGGTCGGAGCGTACGCCGGAGCCATCTTCGTCACTTCCGCTTCAACTGCCCGAGCTCAGACGCACAGACCCAGAGACTCCTGGACCTCCCTTATGCTCCCAGCTTCTCCGACGTCTACCTGAGGAGCTCTGGGGAGGTCTCTATCAGCCGATATCGAGTGGCGGAGCACGGGCTCCGTCGCCGGAGTCCTGTTATCGCCGCCAGTCACGGAAGAGGACGAGGCGCAGCTGCCGTTGGATGGTCCTCTTGCAGCGACCATCCAACGGCCATGACGAGGCCACGCCATCGAGTTCATCAACCGTTGGATCCACACGATCCAACGGTTCTTATTCCGCCACGTCGTCACTCCAGGATCGCATAGCAGCCGCCCGATCGTCACGATCGGATGGACTCCAGCCGGCCACGCGTCAGAACCAGAGCACCCCCGAGCCTGAGTGTCCGAGCCATAGGCTTGGATCTGCCGAGTCTACTCCGAACCACATCCGAGCCTGCAGCGGTACCGAGCCGACGCCGAAGCACCTCCGAACCTCCGCTGATCCCGAGCCGACTTCCGAGCCTCGAAGGCGCGTGCTTGGCGCGTGCCTTCTGGGCAATTTGCGGAGGAGCCCACAGACTTCTCCATATTTGCAAGTAGGTCCAGAACATGTGCAGTCCACGTGCATATTGGGCATTTTGCACCTTTGCCCTCACGACTTCCAGTATTTGCAAAAATGCCCCTGTGCTTGTGGACAATTTACAGGGAAGGACTCGTCTTTACTTTAATTGCATTTTAGTCCCTCCCAGGGACCTGTTTGTAGATACTTTTTATGTTTTCTTTGCATTTATGCCCTTGCTTTCTTTGTTGAATATCTTGAGCTACGTTTGTCCAATCGAGTTGATTTCAGTTTCGTTTTGAAGCTCTTCTCGTCCTCTTTATTATGGCATGCTTAAATTTTAAATTTGACACTATGAACCGTAATGTATTATTTTATTATTTAAGTGTCTTGATTTTTTTTATTTATCATGCCTACTTGCTTAATGAGGGTAGAATGCTTCTTAGTGCTAACTCAGTTTAACTCGCATTTTCTATGGCTCAAGTAACTATGATTTTGGGGCATATCAATAGCTTTGCATGTGCATTCATTTGCATGATAAAAAATGTTTAAAAAAATGCATGTTTTATTTTAATTGCATTGTCATGTTGTTGCTTTGACCTATATACCTTGAACTCAACACCTAATTGAATACACTTAAATCCGATTAATACGAGAGAGGCTCGTGTCCCTGAGTTCGACCTTGGTATCTTGCCAAGTAAAAATAAATTTTCGATCACCTCATTTTGATTTATGGCATATCTTTAAATGAGGTGATCGCTTTGATGACCGAAACCGGCCCGACTACGATGATGATTACATGTGCTAAAAACACTCTATTAAAGGGCCGATTTTGCGGTTCGCCAAATGGCGCCGTTGCCGGGGACACAGCTCATTTCTTTTATTTTTTGGATTTTTATGTGTTTAATTTAGTGTTCCTTTTTATAGGTCAATTAACCACATATTTTGCATATAAATTTTTTTTCTTTCTTATTTGATCTCTAACAATTGTTTCTGTGGCAGGGCCCTTGATGGATCAAGGAGGCGAGGAGCAGGGCGTTCCTCGCTGCGAGGAGTCGCAGGAGCATGCTTGGAGCAAAGGAGGAAGAAAAAGAAAAAAATGTGTCGCATTTATTTTTTTTATTATAATAAACTCATCTTTTACAACGGTCTTCGATCGAAGACTCGCAATTGTAATCGGACGAATGTGGTTGTGTGGGGATCGTCCCCACTTGAGTGTCGACCTAGGACTAGGCACGCGGTTCTCCGAGCTCATTTTATTTTTTATCTTATGTGCTTGATCGTAGGTTAGGTCACACTTTAAGTCAGAGACGCACATAATCTCGCCTCACTTAGCCAAACTTAAATGGATATCATTTCCCGCTAATAGATGCATGATTAGGTGTGGTTTTATTCGACTTGCAGACATTGATTTTGGTTTTCAAAATAGCCCCAGTTTTTCACGTGTTTTATCGTCAAATCACTGCATGATTTCTCGCTTAGCCTAGATCGCGTTTTTCTTCATCGTATACATGTTTTTCTCGGCTTTCATTTTTCTAGATTGATCACCTAGGATTAATGGAAAATGGAATGAACGGTAGACGATGATTTTCTGATTGATGTGCTAACCTTAATTCAGTGATAATTTAAAATAAAATTGGGACTGTTAATTGCAAGTCAACCTAAAATGGAGTAAAATTCGGTTTTGGGAGAGCAACACCCGCGCTTACGCCTTGATTTTCAATTCACATTTTCTTCGCGTAATTATCTAACATTTTATCACCAATAAAACCGACAAGATAATTGACCAACCTTGGTTGGTTTCATGTGTGAGTTGGTGAAGCTAAGGGTTTGCTTGCTTGATTGAGCCTTGTTTGATGTGACGCACACCTCAAATCCGAAGACACTCCATTTCATCTCCGAAGATTCAGCCGCTCACTTGTATATCCATCCCCCTTCTTCGTTCACCTTGGGTCCCTTCCGACATCAAATTCCATCTTTATACTTAGGCTAATCTCAACCTAAGTATAGGGGGGACCCAAGTCCCCGTGATTTTCTCTACTCTTCCTTTCTTGCCTTTATACTTAGGTTATTTCTAACCTAAGTATAGGGGGAGCCCCTCTTAGCTCCCGTATATTCTTCTATATTTAAATGGACCTATGTACTTGTAACATCTAGTGCTATGAGGACATAGCAAAGTTTAAGTATAGGGGGGTATACCGTATATACCGTATATTTACTTTAGCTATAATCTGAAAATTTTGAAAAATTAAAAACTTTTTGGCTAAGGTAAAAATTCATTGGACTAAGAAAACTCAAAGGATTTCGCGGTTTTTCGATATTATGTTACACTATTTTATAGAAATATTTTCGAAAATGATTTTTGAAAATGTTTTGAAAATTTTTATTTTGTGTGACATGGGTTTTGAAAAATCGCCATCTCTTTTCAAGGAAAGTTGAGTCGAACTTGTGTTTTAACTCTCTTATTAAAATCCATAAAAATCAGAAAACCCCTAAAAACCTTTAGGAGCTATTAGTGACTACTAAGCCCAATTAAGAAAGCCGCGTTCAGTGAGGGTTCGCCCTTAGCAGATTGGATGGTTTAGAGGACATCGCGTAAGGCCCCGTCCTCAAGCAACGGGCTTCGGCCTGTACTTACATCCATACTGGCTGAATTGTAGCTACTTAATTGAGTTTAGGCAGTTGTTATATCTCTTGAAGTTCAAAGAAAAAAAAAGTGTCTTGTTTTTGAATGAAGAAGTTGGATTAGTCCTCTACATTTTCACTTCACCCGGGATCGGATTTGGTCAAGAAGACTTAGCTTTTAGAAGTCTTTGAGATTTTAGGTTAACCAGCCTTAGACATCAGGGTCTTAGACTTAATCATCCATATTCCCCTAGGTTTCTAGATTTGCATGCTATATTCCATGCTTAGTCTCAGACAAAGAGAATATGATCAGCACATCACATGCACGACTGCGGTTTTGATTGAGATGAGTTGATTTTTCACCTGAGGGATTGGGATGAGGAAGTCGAATTTGGATTTGATCTAATGATGCTCGAGGATGGGATAAAATCTTTGGAGGCTTCAGGAAACCTGAGTGTCAGCAATATTAGCCAGTATGAGAACTTGATTCTTATACCAATTTCTTGACATTAACCTAAGTGCCTGGATGTGAAAAATAAATAAATAAAAATGTTGATCAGTGTGCGCCAACTCTTGGTAAAAGCAGTGGAGCTAGCCACCAATTATACAAGTCAATGAATTTCAAAGAAAAGCTCTCATTCCACAAAGTTACATATCAAAGAGCTTCCACCAAAGGCGAGCGCTCCCAACCATTTCAAAGTGTCCACTTGGACCACCGCTATTAGGACCAGGAGTCGGGCTTGCACCAAAAAAGGGCTCTGCATCGTAAATGCTACAAGTCTGGGTATAGAAGGTATAATAGATACTCAAAAAAGACACACCCCGGTGTATTCCCAGGAAAACAAGTGCAGACGGCTCCAACTTCTCTTGACGGACGCACTGATCAACACCAAAAAAATGTGTTGCGTAAAAGGCACTAGAGAGAATCCTTGTTCCAATGAGAGGGAGAGAAGAATTGACACAATCCCATGCCCTCCATTTTCTGGCCTGCCATCCACACTTTCTAAGTCTGACAAACTAAAGAGACGGTGGACTGAATGCAAGATTTGATTTATTCCCTAGTGCTGAGGATTAGGTCCTTAGGAGATTTTCTCGGACCGAGATTTTGGGTGAAGACTTGACTCTACTCTCGAAATTGCAGTCAACACTAAACTTCATATCCTTTAGTTTATATGTACATCAGAGAGAGTCTAGAGAAGTAGAGGAATTGGAAGCCTCTTGATTAAGGCTGGGTTGAACTCTAAAATTTTGGATCTCTGAAGCCGAGTCGACTTGATCAGATTGGATCCTGTATTCACATGCACAAGGGGATTAATCCAGCTTAGTCATTCTTTTTGATGCTCGAGGACGAGCATAGTTTAAGTATAGGGGGGTGATGAACCTCAGTTTCATCATCTTTATTTCCCATAATTAACCCCCTTGCTTAAAAGTTTGTCAATAAATCCCTGTTAATATCTCATAATTAACAGAGTCTTAAATAAATTAAAAATCACAAAAAAATGGCAAATCAAATTTTGTGGTATTTTTAGACTTAAAAATACCCTCAAAAATATTTCGTATCTTCGTTTGATCTCTTCTCTAGTTTTGGTCAACATGAAACTTGTAGATCTCGTCAAGATCTACAACTTTCATGTTTTGAGTTTTTCCAAAATCGGCCATTTAAGCCCCCAAAAATCCAAAATACTTCTGCAATAATCTGATTGGGCCACGTGGCCCATTCTGAGGGCGCCACGTGGCCCGGCTCTTCTTGTCTTATCCGCCTGTGATTTGGACCGTCAGATCTCTTCCTGAGATCCAACGGTCTAAAACGTCCCACGCACGCCTCGATCCTCATCCGCTCGATCGGTCCCCACTTTCCATCACAGCCGTTCGTAGCCGCCTGATCCTCTTCACGCCACGTGGCTCGTCCGTAACCATCTGATCATCATCTGAAGGTGCGATCTCAGCCGCTCCTTCCCTTGATGCCCCTCGGCCGATCGATCATGCACGAGATTCCATCGTCACCGTCCTTTAGCGCCTCGACCTCGTCATGACACGTGGCCGCTCCATCTGCCCTCCGATCATGCCGCCCCAGATCTTATCCTGGCCGTCATTCCGCGCCTTACTCTCCACCGTTGGATCTCCAGATCCAACGGTCAGGAGACCGTCGTCAACCTCCAGCAGACTCCCTCTCTCCCACGATTCACCGCACGATCACCTTGCCCCCTTCCCATTATTTTGACCACCTCCGGCCACCTCTCATCTCGCCAACCGCCCCACGACTTGCCCTGATCATCCAGCGTCTTCGCCACGACCGCCACTACCCTTGAATCGTTCCCAGTCGCTCCATATTCCCCTCACAAACCACGACCCCATCACCGGAACCTCCGCCCTCACCCTTCAAATATCTCGCCACCTCCGACAAATCACGATGTCCACCTTTACGTAGGGGCATGGCCCAGCCCTCCTCCGTCTCCCAGTGACAGGGGGAGGCGGAGGATTGAGCGAAGACGACCAATGCCCCCGGTGTCGACCCTTCGCCGATCACGGCGTCGTCGCGGCGCTCCGAGCCCGCTCGAGCTGCCTCCAGTAGCTGCGGAGGTCCAGCGAAGACCGGGGCTTCCACAGCGAAGCCCAGCCCAAGCTCCCGATCCATCTCCGACAAGGTAAGTTCTTCTTCCTCTTCTCTCGCATTTTATCTTAATTTTCTTCGATTTTTCTCGGTCACTCCGGCCGTTTTTACCCTCCATTGACCATCCCATCAGCTTCGCCACACCTCCCCCTTCCTCGCGACCATCTCCGACATCCTACTTCTCCTCCCTAGAACCTCGTCACCCTCCTGCCACCTCCGCCGCCCTCGCGGCGGAGGAGCTCCGAGCTCACATCTTCTTCGCCTCGACGAGCTCCCATTTCCACACACGCATGCACGTCTTTTCTTCTGCTTCGGCTATTTGTCCTAACACTGCAGGTCTTCACGAGCCTTCGATGGTCGGAGCGTACGCCAGAGCCATCTTCGTCACTTCCGCTTCAACTGCCCGAGCTCAGACGCACAGACCCAGAGACTCTTGGACCTCCCTTAAGCTCCCAGCTTCTCCGACGTCTACCTGAGGAGCTCTGGGGAGGTCTCTATCAGCCGATATCGAGTGGCGGAGCACGGGCTCCGTCGCCGGAGTCCTGTTATCGCCGCCAGTCACGGAAGAGGACGAGGCGCAACTGCCGTTGGATGGTAGCTACTTAATTGAGTTTAGGCAGTTGTTATATCTCTTGAAGTTCAAAGAAAAAAAAGTGTCTTGTTTTTGAATGAAGAAGTTGGATTAGTCCTCTACATTTTCACTTCACCCGAGATCGGATTTGGTCAAGAAGACTTAGCTTTTAGAAGTCTTTGAGATTTTAGGTTAACCAGCCTTAGCCATCAGGGTCTTAGACTTAATCATCCATATTCCCCTAGGTTTCTAGATTTGCATGCTATATTCCATGCTTAGTCTCAGACAAAGAGAATATGATCAGCACATCACATGCACGACTGCGGTTTTGATTGAGATGAGTTGATTTTTCACCTGAGGGATTGGGATGAGGAAGTCGAATTTGGATTTGATCTAATGATGCTCGAGGATGGGATAAAATCTTTGGAGGCTTCAGGAAACCTGAGTGTCAGCAATATTAGCCAGTATGAGAACTTGATTCTTATACCAATTTCTTGACATTAACCTAAGTGCCTGGGTGTGAAAAATAAATAAATAAAAATGTTGATCAGTGTGCGCCAACTCTTGGTAAAAGCAGTGGAGCTAGCCACCAATTATACAAGTCAATGAATTTCAAAGAAAAGCTCTCATTCCACAAAGTTACATATCAAAGAGCTTCCACCAAAGGCGAGCGCTCCCAACCATTTCAAAGTGTCCACTTGGACCACCGCTATTAGGACCAGGAGTCGGGCTTGCACCAAAAAAGGGCTCTGCATCGTAAATGCTACAAGTCTGGGTGTAGAAGGTATAATAGATACTCAAAAAAGACACACCCCAGTGTATTCCCAGGAAAACAAGTGCAGACGGCTCCAACTTCTCTTGACGGACGCACTGATCAACACCAAAAAAATGTGTTGCATAAAAGGCACTAGAGAGAATCCTTGTTCCAATGAGAGGGAGAGAAGAATTGACACAATCCCATGCCCTCCATTTTCTGGCCTGCCATCCACACTTTCTAAGTCTGACAAACTAAAGAGACGGTGGACTGAATGCAAGATTTGATTTATTCCCTAGTGCTGAGGATTAGGTCCTTAGGAGATTTTCTCGGACCGAGATTTTGGGTGAAGACTTGACTCTACTCTCGAAATTGCAGTCAACACTAAACTTCATATCCTTTAGTTTATATGTACATCAGAGAGAGTCTAGAGAAGTAGAGGAATTGGAAGCCTCTTGATTAAGGCTGGGTTGAACTCTAAAATTTTGGATCTCTGAAGCCGAGTCGACTTGATCAGATTGGATCCTGTATTCACATGCACAAGGGGATTAATCCAGCTTAGTCATTCTTTTTGATGCTCGAGGACGAGCATAGTTTAAGTATAGGGGGGTGATGAACCTCAGTTTCATCATCTTTATTTCCCATAATTAACCCCCTTGCTTATAAGTTTGTCAATAAATCCCTGTTAATATCTCATAATTAACAGAGTCTTAAATAAATTAAAAATCACAAAAAAATGGCAAATCAAATTTCATGGTATTTTTAGACTTAAAAATACCCTCAAAAATATTTCGTATCTTCGTTTGATCTCTTCTCTAGTTTTGGTCAACATGAAACTTGTAGATCTCGTCAAGATCTACAACTTTCATGTTTTGAGTTTTTCCAAAATCGGCCATTTAAGCCCCCAAAAATCCAAAATACTTCTGCAATAATCTGATTGGGCCACGTGGCCCATTCTGAGGGCGCCACTTGCCCGGCTCTTCTTGTCTTATCCGCCTGTGATTTGGACCGTCAGATCTCTTCCTGAGATCCAACGGTCCAAAACGTCCCACGCACGCCTCGATCCTCATCCGCTCGATCGGTCCCCACTTTCCATCACAGCCGTTCGTAGCCGCCTGATCCTCTTCACGCCACGTGGCTCGTCCGTAACCATCTGATCATCATCTGAAGGTGCGATCTCAGCCGCTCCTTCCCTTGATGCCCCTCAGCCGATCGATCATGCACGAGATTCCATCGTCACCGTCCTTTAGCGCCTCGACCTCGTCATGACACGTGGCCGCTCCATCTGCCCTCCGATCATGCCGCCCCAGATCTTATCCTGGCCGTCATTCCGCGCCTTACTCTCCACCGTTGGATCTCCAGATCCAACGGTCAGGAGACCGTCGTCAACCTCCAGCAGACTCCCTCTCTCCCACGATTCACCGCACGATCACCTCGCCCCCTTCCCATTATTTTGACCACCTCCGGCCACCTCTCATCTCTCCAACCGCCCCACGACTTGCCCTGATCATCCAGCGTCTTCGCCACGACCGCCACTACCCTTGAATCGTTCCCAGTCGCTCCATATTCCCCTCACAAACCACGACCCCATCATCGGAACCTCCGCCCTCACCCTTCAAATATCTCGCCACCTCCGACAAATCACGATGTCCACCTTTACGTAGGGGCATGGCCCAGCCCTCCTCCGTCTCCCAGTGACAGGGGGAGGCGGAGGATTGAGCGAAGACGACCAATGCCCCCGGTGTCGACCCTTCACCGATCACGGCGTCGTCGCGGCGCTCCGAGCCCGCTCGAGCTGCCTCCAGTAGCTGCGGAGGTCCAGCGAAGACCGGGGCTTCCACAGCGAAGCCCAGCCCAAGCTCCCGATCCATCTCCGACAAGGTAAGTTCTTCTTCCTCTTCTCTCGCATTTTATCTTAATTTTCTTCGATTTTTCTCGGTCACTCCGGCCGTTTTTACCCTCCATTGACCATCCCATCAGCTCCGCCACACCTCCCCCTTCCTCGCGACCATCTCCGACATCCTACTTCTCCTCCCCATAACCTCGTCACCCTCCTGCCACCTCCTCCGCCCTCGCGACGGAGGAGCTCCGAGCTCACATCTTCTTCGCCTCGACGAGCTCCCATTTCCACACACGCATGCACATCTTTTCTTCTGCTTCGGCTATTTGTCCTAACACTGCAGGTCTTCACGAGCCTTCGATGGTCGGAGCGTACGCCGGAGCCATCTTCGTCACTTCCGCTTCAACTGCCCGAGCTCAGACGCACAGACCCAGAGACTCCTGGACCTCCCTTAAGCTCCCAGCTTCTCCGACGTCTACCTGAGGAGCTCTGGGGAGGTCTCTATCAGCCGATATCGAGTGGCGGAGCACGGGCTCCGTCGCCGGAGTCCTGTTATCGCCGCCAGTCACGGAAGAGGACGAGGCGCAGCTGCCGTTGGATGGTCCTCTTGCAGCGACCATCCAACGGCCATGACGAGGCCACGCCATCGAGTTCATCAACCGTTGGATCCACACGATCCAACGGTTCTTATTCTGCCACGTCGTCACTCCAGGATCGCATAGTAGCCGCCCGATCGTCACGATCGGATGGACTCCAGCCGGCCACGCGTCAGAACCAGAGCACCCCCGAGCCTGAGTGTCCGAGCCATAGGCTTGGATCTGCCGAGTCTACTCCGAACCACATCCGAGCCTGCAGCGGTACCGAGCCGACGCCGAAGCACCTCCGAACCTCCGCTGATCCCGAGCCGACTTCCGAGCCTCGAAGGCGCGTGCTTGGCGCGTGCCTTCTGGGCAATTTGCGGAGGAGCCCACAGACTTCTCCATATTTGCAAGTAGGTCCAGAACATGTGCAGTCCACGTGCATATTGGGCATTTTGCACCTTTGCCCTCACGACTTCCAGTATTTGCAAAAATGCCCCTGTGCTTGTGGACAATTTATAGGGAAGGACTCGTCTTTACTTTAATTGCATTTTAGTCCCTCCCAGGGACCTGTTTGTAGATACTTTTTATGTTTTCTTTGCATTTATGCCCTTGCTTTCTTTGTTGAATATCTTGAGCTACGTTTGTCCAATCGAGTTGATTTCAGTTTCGTTTTGAAGCTCTTCTCGTCCTCTTTATTATGGCATGCTTAAATTTTAAATTTGACACTATGAACCGTAATGTATTATTTTATTATTTAAGTGTCTTGATTTTTTTTTATTTATCATGCCTACTTGCTTAATGAGGGTAGAATGCTTCTTAGTGCTAACTCAGTTTAACTCGCATTTTCTATGGCTCAAGTAACTATGATTTTGGGGCATATCACTAGCTTTGCATGTGCATTCATTTGCATGATAAAAAATGTTTAAAAAAATGCATGTTTTATTTTAATTGCATTGTCATGTTGTTGCTTTGACCTATATACCTTGAACTCAACACCTAATTGAATACACTTAAATCCGATTAATACGAGAGAGGCTCGTGTCCCTGAGTTCGACCTTGGTTTCTTGCCAAGTAAAAATAAATTTCGATCACCTCATTTCGATTCATTATTGCATATATCTAAATGAGGTGATCGCTTTGACGACCCGAAATCGGCCCGACTACGATGATGATTCTGAGTGATAAAAACACTCTATTAAAGGGCCGATTTTGCGGTTCGCCATCCCGCACTTTCACGTCACAGATTCTTGGATTCCAGATCTGCTAGTATCCCAAGAAATGGAGGAGGAGACCACATTTCAGTCATCCTTTCAATCATTTCAGTGTCCATGTCCAGCTGATTCAGTGTCCATTCTTCAGAAGATCCTCTCAGATTCAGATACACATTTGGATCCATCTCAACATATAGACCTTGGTGAGGGACACCATTTTGATTTGACAGACCTAGATAGTCCCGTATTTGAACCTTGTGTCCTCCAGTTTGATGAGATTGATACATTCCATGAGGATCAAATATTAGCCAACATTGTCGCAATACGAGGATCAATTTCAGACACTTCTACAGCTTCCACATTGTTGACCAATACCATTTCCTATTTCCAGATTGTTCAGAGGCCGTTTTCAGCTGATGAAACCTTTTTGTGTGAGGAGTGGGTACTTGACTGTGGCACCTATTCCCAGTTAGATTATGATTCCTCATTCTTCACCGATGATTTTGAATTACTCCCCGAGGGTTATTTGCGGGAGGATGCCACGTACTCTATGTACTCGGTTTCACTTTTTGGGAGTGTATCTAATCTGTCAGATCACGATACCAAGTCTTTTGATTTTCCTGAGTCTGAGTTTTCTCTCCTTGACGACCCTCACGAGGATGAGCCGATCTTTGAGTTATTCGATGATGTTGCTGATTTCTCTACATTACATGCATCGGATATCGGTTTTCTTAGTGAGTCTCCTGATCTTGTTCTTCCTTATATATTCAAGACGGTGATTGATGTGGAGGATTCCTTGACAGATCCTTCCTTCTCCACATTCGATTTCTTCGGCTCCATCCATTCACTCCATTCAGACCTTGAGCCGATGATTTCTTTTGTGCTACCAGAGTATGATCATCATACATCATCTTCTCCTTTCTCGGTAGCTGACACCCACTTGAGTGCATATTTGGGTGTCTCTTTTGATCATCCTGAGTCCGTTGTTCTCCCATCGAGACGACAACAACAATACGGTATTCGTCTGATAGATGCCGTCCTGAATCTCGATACTATGTTGTCCTAGCCTTTACGCCCAGCTAGGAACGTAAACTCTAGCGCTTTTTGAGAGGCACCTCAACATTGTCTTACTTGTATAGATCCATTCTGTCTATATCATTCATTCTCTATGTCTAAACACTCCATCTTCATCTCATAATTATGCTACACTTAGGGTGTACTTTACCCTAAGTATAAGGGGGTGTCAGACTTGTGATTATCCATTTGATTCTATTACTTTTTTGCTGCCTATACTTAGGGATATTTTACCCTAAGTATAGGGGAGGTAATATTTGTACATCCTATCACTCGGTGGTCCCCTTGTGTACATTCTTCTATACCTAGGATTACTCGATCCTAAGTATAGGGAGATCATCGACTCCTATTGATTTTATTCTTTCATTCGCCGTGTTACATAGTATTCTTTTCACTTTTCTATACTTAGCATGAGTTATGTCTTCCTTTGCCTCTCTCTGATCACTATGAGGACATGGTTCGAGCTAAGTATAGAGCGGTGTCGTATATTGTATATATGCTTTAGCCATAACTCGTTCTTTCGTATTTTTAATATGACTAAAATACTGTATAAATATATGTGAAATTCAGTAAAATCAACTAATAAAAATATGCAGATATTCCCTCAAATTTCTTTTTGTATATACTGATTAATAAGTCGTTAAAAATTTGAAAAATATTTTGAAAGTAGTTTGAAATTTTATTTGAAGAATATTTTGAAAATTATTGGAAAAATGTTTTGAAAAATATTTTCAACCTTTATAAAATTATTTTGGTTTGTAAAAATTTTCTTTTCTTTGTGTGAAATAAAATTATTTTGTAAAACTATTTGCAAATGTCTTGAAAATAGTTGAAAAATTATTTTGAAAAAAATTTATATATACTATTTGAAAAATATTTGCAAAATAATTTTCAAATGTTTGTAAATGTTTGGAAAATTATTTGGAAAAATTATTTTGGACTATAGTTTTCAAAAGTATTTGTAAAATTATTTTCTAATAAGTTTGAGGAATATATGCATCACCCATAAAATTCTTTACCAACTGTATATTTATACTTGTATAAATTACAAACACTCAAGTTGTAAATCCTTCCACCTAATTCTTGTAAATAATTGACTCACTCCCGTGTAAATATGTGTGTCTTATCTACTAACCCTAACCCTTATTAACAAAAATCCCTAAAAAGTATAAAAACAAAAAGTCTACAAAAAATTGCATTAAAAAACTATTTATGTTTGCATCATTTTTTTTCAAAAATCTATAAAAAGTTCAAAATTAGAAATTTATTTTTAAAAAAGATTTTTCTCTTCTTTCCTCTTTGCATTGTACATATGTTCTCACATTTGCATGGGCATTTTTCATAGTAATGTTGACATTTAAACCAGTCTGGAATAAAATTAAAGAATGGAGCTTAGTTAAGACCTTAATCCACTTAATGTCAGAGGAACCTTATAAGATCTGAGTTTAGGATTTTTCAGGTCTTGAGACTTAATTCTTCAAGTCCACTAGGTAATGTTCACATATCATCTTGATTGGTCTAAATAGAGCACTTAACAATACACACATGACTCTCGCAGATATTGGCTTGACTTTCACACACACTTTACATGTGGCTCAACACAAATGAGGTGGCGAGGAGGCAGTTAACCTTGGCTTGGAGTAGCATACGGGGGTAGTACATCTAGGAGGAACCTCTCGTCTTCCTCTAGGGAGGGTAGTGTTGGACATGCGATCCCACGACGAGCCATTATGCAATAAATGTTATTGCAAATATCATTCCTTGATTTGAAATGAAGAGTAACTAATTTGCATAATAGGTCCCTTAGTACAATTAGGGTTATGTACCATGAGCATCTTAATGATCATACAACTGTTGATTCATTTATTGAATCAAAGAGGCTAGTGCTTGGATGAATATCTAAAGAGTTAGATTGAGGACTCATCAAGCACCGTCAAATGATTATTAAGAGATGATCTCCAGCTTGAGAAGGAGATGACAATCCTTTCTCGATAAGCTGATATCTAACCGACCTCTTGATGCAGGTCCTCTGCATAGGAATATAGATTTGAAGATGTTAGATAAGTTAGGTCAAAGAGTTGATTTAACGAGATCGAGATAACCAAAGTCCTATGTCGTATGCTTTCACGATATAGGCACACATCCTCAGACCGGAGACATAAGTCTAACTATATGTCTAAGTATGTACATTTGGCAGACCAATAGGTTAATGACCTAATTAAGGTCTATACACCATCGCGCTGGTGGGCATGCAAGGGCATATTAGTAATACGATCTCTCAAAGGGATCATACAGGTTCATTACTGAACCGGAAGACATGAGCTCACTCATGAGATATTGGGAAGAATCAAATTCCGTGCACAGTTATATCGCTTTGAAAGATTGTCTGAATTTGTAAGTTTGATATATGCTTTTGGAAAAGTATATGATCAACACCTAGGTATGATATATGCTTTTGGAAAGCATATGATCGATACCGACTCCCAATGATTGAATAAGAAACTTGATGATAAAACTCTAAAGTAAACAATGTAAAATTGATCTTATACTTCAGGTTTATTCTTGGTCTTCCAGTATGCAGGATGTACAGGTATTAGGAATACCTGAGGGTGGTGTGATCATAAACAATTGTATAAACATGGTGCTTTCATTCCTAGGGAGTGATGAAATGAGTCTGGATTTTAGTGACTCATCTCAATAGGGAAATAGTCTGATCTTGGTCCAAATGTTGAACATTTATCTTAATATGATTTAGATGCAATGAGAAGATTAGATTTGCGGTCTTGATTTAATCAAGCATCTATAGGTGGTCCGCAAGGTCTGGATTTGAGATGTGATATCAATATCCAAGTCGCTATATGTGGAACAATACAATCGCCCTATCCTTATCTCCAAGTATTCGTGGAGAAAGCGCATTATCCTTGAAAGAGTTCAGGATAATTTCATTGTTGATATAAGTATCCGAGCATTGAGAAAAAAAGATAATTAAATGTGATTTAATTATCATGAATAATATGAATTTGATTCATATTATAAGGAGAGTTATCTTAGATAATTAAATTTGATTTAATTCTCAAAGATGTAAATAATGTAAATGTGATTCACATTATTTGGGCACATGAGAATAGATATCCAAGATGATTAAATGTGATTTAATTATCATGGATATAAATAATGTGGATAGCACTATCCATATATATATATTATAAATGTGATTTATAATATATAAGAGAGAGCAATTTGTAATTTACATTTGTTAATTAAATGTTGATGTGAATTGGATTCACATTGAACAATTAATTGAAAATGTAACTCACATTTTATTTTGCGTTGTGAATGTGATTCACAATTTTCCAATGACAAGATTGCAATTTTCATAAAATAATTATGAATTATTTTTGTTGAATAATTTACAAAAAGTGTTGTAAATATTGGAGATTTCCATGGAATAATGTAATCTCATGGATTACATGGAGATTCCACCTTCCTTGTAGGGAGGGTGGACGACCACCTATTCCCATTAGGAAAGGGTGTCCGTCCCCCCTCTTAATGGAAGGAGGCAATCTTTCTTTCATGTATCTCCATGTATGATTGATTTAATTTGGGATTAATTATATTTAATCTAAATTAAATTAATTATTGTTATTGTGTTTTTACAACAAAATCTTGGTCATTGAAAGAAACACAAATCGATGCGAACCATTGGATTTGTGTTGTCCATGGATTGAGGTCCATGGATCCCAAAATATTATAAATCGAAGGGCACCCCTTGCTCTTCAAAGTGCTAATGAGAACATAAGGTTCTCTCTCTCTCTACACACCATTTCTCCTTCTCTCTCTTGTGGTCATCCACCATGATGCCCTAGAGAGAGTATCCATCGCTGCAGCGTTGTCGTTATGCTGCGAATCATTTACTCGTGGATCTTTGTCTCCTTCGGCATGCCTCACTCGTGAAGAAGACACCGTATCTCATATGAGTAGATCAGGAGATTCGTCACTTGAATCATCAACATGGATTGCGAGAAGCACACGTTTCATCAACGCGCTCGTAAGCATTTTTTCTGTCAGATTGGACTTGAAACAGGAGGTCTCTTTATTTTGAGACTCGATCGTAACCGTGCTTCAAAGTTAACATTAATACTTAGTTGTGATTTAGATGAAACGATCCGAGAAGTGTTCTTGGATCATGTAGTTTCATCGCATGAAAATTTTTTAAATTCTGCTTCCTCGAGCAACTAGTGTGACTAATCACTCCCGATCGTATATGATGCAATTCTCACGCTTCTGTGATGCACTTAAGGATCTTCCTATATCATATCCATAGGTTGGAGGCTTCAGATGCGATCCATAAATCTAGGACGACTTGGGCTCATTAGAGTTTGCGAAAATTTTATCGCATTTGGTTCACACAGTCCTATTTTGTGATTTTTTAGGCTCTGTTTAAATTGTTTAAACTCGAAATTATAACTTGAATTATGTTACCCATTAAATATGGAAACAACGGGATTTGAGTTTGCATGATTTGGAATCCGTTTGCTCAAGTTATGATCATTTTAGTGAACATGTATCCACTGTTTCTTGGATTGCGAATCTTGACGTAATTAAAGAGTTAATTACTGTTTTTGAAATGCCTAGAAATGTATGCAAATCACTTAGATTATGTTGTAAATCAAATTATCAAACTATGGAAACTTATTTTGCTTGATTTGGATTTAAATTGATTGAGATATGCTAATTTTAGCAAGTGTGGGTCATTGCTGGAAATTACATTCCTAATAAAAAATCTTGTGATTGTCATTTAATCAATTAGTTAAATTAATGGTTAATTTCTGGAATAATTATAGATAAATATTTGAAAAAGATTTGATTGATAATTATTTCTTTAAATGACATTGCCTTAACCAATAATTGATTAGATATGATCTACATCACAATTGGTTACATGATCTTCTTCCAATAAACAAAGTTGCCTGAATAGGATTGGAAATTTGTTTAACAAATCTCCTTATAATGTTAATAAAAAATGTTTTTATTATTATATATGGTATAATTTTGTTTGAAAGACAGATTATCATCTCAAGTACAAAGTGATCAATTGACATTATCCTAACCCGAGGCAGATATGGTGTCTAGTCAGGGAGCGTTAGGGTAGCATGTTGCACCGTGTGTGGTCTGTCCCACTCCCGTCGGTACTGGCCATGAAAACGAGTAGGGAAGGGATAATTCTTGAGCGATCATGATGTATTTTTCTAATTACTAAAATGTTAAATAATACGTATTTGGATATTATACCATCCCTCAAGTAACAATTAAAAATTATTTGTTGGATACTAATTGGATCATTGATTTAATGTGATTAGATTAATTGGAATCTAATTAAAAGTAAAACTATCTATTATGAATAGAGTAGTATTTTCCTTAGAAGAATTAATTATGTGAATATGATTCACAATAATTAATTAGAAATTGAACATGATATGGACGATCACATAAGTGACATCCATGGTCTCCCGTCAAGGCAAATGGTTCCGTCGCCAAGGATTGTATGTAGAAGACTCCTGTCCAAAGTGACAGCTCCTGCATACAAGTGCATCTGGATCGGGCTCTTTGCTTCTCGAAAGAGTAAGGACGTATGCGTAGTGACCCCAATATCGGATCCTCATATTATTGGGGTGATATTGGATTGCGCATAGAGAGTTGTATTCCTGTTGACAGTTTGTTCAATTAATGACGGGTCAACATCACCTTAGGGGTGGTGGGCCCGGGTGTTAAAGATCGAACCGGGAATGCAAGTTGGACTTGCAAGGCAGAATGTGTTCCCGCTTCTTTTTATCCAAGTTACAGTTTCTAATATTATTGGGACGTGACAAAGATAAGGAAGGAGATCCAGATCTTGCTTGAGATATAAAATGATAAGTATATCTCTTACATTGAAAGTGATTAAGGGAATGAACTTTCAGTGTTGACAAGGCAAGACAACTTTGATATAAAATTCCTAAATCAAAGTAAAAAATATATATATTTATATATATGCAAATTTCTTATTTCAGATAATCCTTAATTAAACCTACTTAGTATTATACTTAATAATAACCAGTAAAATATCATAGATTGGATCCATGATTAAGATATTGTACTTGCACTTGGACACATATTGTATGTGATTGTAATGTGCAAGTTTCCTCATAATAATGAGGAATGACAATTATATAGACAATAGGTCTACAACCCCAGGCTTTGTATGTCTCTATAGCCCCGATCTCTCATCGAATGTACCTAGGAAGTGACATGTCGATGATGATCACAATTGCCAAATAATCCTTATAAAATCTAAGAAGATGTTTTGGAATACATATGCACTCTCAATATTTAATCATGAATGACATGATTCTCTACATCATGCAGAATGGTGGCTCTATAAGAAATGACGTATTCAAATTGTTTGAGTACCCACCTGAACCAAAAGTCTTTAAGAGTTAAGATGTATCATTCTACTATCTATACTTAACTCATTCATGAAGTTTCAGAATATTCATATTGTATGAATTGAATAAAGCATGTATACATATTGAAGTACTCTTATATTGAAATTTTTTGAATTCAACATAAGAGATCCTTTGTCTTAAGCAATGGTTGTTTATAGATGAAGGGAGCACAGTGGAAGCATGAATCGAACCCAAGGAAAGTCAAAGAGTTAACTATACTTTTGTATCTTCCATGTGACATCCAAAGGGTTGGATTAATGTCATTACTGCAACAATACGATGCACTGATAGTGTGACTATCTAGTCTATCTAGAATCCTTAGAGAAGGACTTGGATAGTGCATCAGTAATCTTAATCTACATGTAATCATTGATATTGACTTGCTTATTGGATAAGATAACGTCTAATAATTGTATCTCTTCTTCTAATGACCTTTGCAATTGGTTGCATGTGTTTTAGAAGACTAGAAATTTGATCTCAAGGTTTAATAGTCATCCACGTGGATATTGATGCAATTGTTGCAACAATCTCTATTGGCTAGATAGACTTCATATTTTCAGTGGGAGAACCCTCAGTCTTAGAGTCCATGACCTAGATATTAGAATACACTTATTATTTATTTCTAAATGTTGGAAATAAATATGAATTATGGAATAGACCTATCATAAAGAGTTATGATGGATATATTTCAGATAGTAATCTAAAATCTAGTGGGCTCTACTAAATTAGAAAATTAATGAATGGTTCATTAACATTTCTAATACCGGAATTTAAACCTTTAAAAGTTAGTAGGGGGATGAAGATCATTTGACAATGATCTGGCATCATGTCTTGGACATAAGTCTGTTAATGTGATCAATAGACTATTAAGACACAGAACTTTAGATTGTCTGAAATTTCAAAACTTACATACTTGTGAATATTATATTCAAAGTAAAAATGTCCAATACACCCTTCTCTTAGAATGGTGTTAGATGCCGAGGTATTTAAGTTCTCATACACATTGATGTATGTGGATCATCTGTATCATAATAAAGATTAATGATATATGATATCATTAGATAATTATTTGTGATATGAGATTTCTTCCCTTCATCTTAATTAGTAAGCTTTGAAATGTTCAAAGATTTCACAACTTTGGTTTATAACCAAAGTTTGAAGGAAGATGAAGTGAATTTGATCTAATCAAGGTAGATTGTACCTATTAGATGAATTCAAAGAATACCTTATAGAGTAAGAAATATCATTCCTATCTCAATCCTCCTAATACACCTAAACTCAATAGAATTGTAGGGAGATACAATTAGATAATGTATGACATAATTGATCAATGATGAATCTTAGCATAATTACCTCTTAGTTTCCAAGGTATATATGACTAAAATATATATCCTTAATAAGGTTCCATGCAATTAAGCTAGAATCTAGCACCAGAGAGTGCTACTTCATTAGGAAAATAAAGGATGGTATTGGATACATACTTTATGACCTTGAGATTCTTGAAAGATCTCATCTCTAAGGATATGATTCTTAAAGGATGACTCTCTTCAGAATCAAGATAAAAATGAAGTAAGGAACTCATTTAGTCTTGAGAAGACAATGAGGCTCCAGAAATCAAAAATTAAAAGGACAACTAAAGATGGAATACACTAATACCTCTTCCAATAAGTTTGAAGATGGATTCCATGTGTCAGTTAAGTCTGATGAAGCTTTTGAAGATCATAACATAGAAAGATGGATATGGCAATAAAGTCTAAAGTAGACTTCATATACAAATGTTGTATATGGATCCTCGAGGATCCATTTATATGGGTAAGAACCATTAAGGTGTAAATGGATCTTCAATGGAAAGAGGAAACCTGATGAGAAGGTAGGGACCTTCAAGGCACGACTCGTAGCCATGAGCTACACACCGAAGAGAAGACATTGCTTGCAATGAGACCTGCTCTTCAGTGACCTTGCTTTAATCCATGGGAATATTGCTAACTTTAGCTACACAACTCGATTATGACGTCTTCAAGATGTGTGTCAAGATTGCATTCCTCTATGAATACCTCTCTAAGGATATTCACATGAAGTAGCCCTAGGGCTTCATGGTTGAGGAAAACAAGGTGTGCGAGCTGAAGAATTCCATCTATGGACTCAAATAAGCTTCTTATAGTTGGAACACTGAATTTGATGAAATCATAAATTTTATGATTTCAGAAAGAATCTTGATGAATCATGTGAAGCTTAGTGGTAGTGCCATTGTGTTCATTGTGCTAAATGTAGATGATATCCTAATAATTTGGAAGATAAGGATGATAATAAGTGTTTTATAATCTGGTTGTTCCATACCTTGAGATATGATCTCAAGGATATCTCTTAGATCTTAGTTCTGAAGTTGTTCAGAAGCAAAGAAAATAGGGTATTGGGACTGTCACATTAATAGTACACCGTGGACATATTCTATTCTTGGAAAATTCCAAGAATGGCTTCCATCCCTTAAGATATGGTACTGACCTATTTAAAGGGATAACACCTCAAGGAGTTGAGGGAGTGAATGCTAAAACTACTTTCCCTTGTACATCAGTTACGAGAAGTCGGGTGTATGTTACATGTGTACAAAAGCCAGATATCTACCATGCAGTGGGAGTAGTAAACTGTTACTAATCCTACTATGGAGATAAAACACTTGATTGCAGTAATAATAATATCTTCAAAGATGACAAGATTTTTTTTGAGACAGTGATCTCAAAGTCTTATCTTCAATAACTTAAGACTTTATAGATAGTGATCTAAAAGGTCTTAACTGTGGATACCTTAGGAGATAGAGATATCTAGGAATAAGGATATTCGGATAAGGATAATAGAAATTACATACTGGTTATAATAGCTATCAAGGACACCATAACTGACAAAATTGAGTATTGGTTGCATAAAATGCAACATTCGCATTAAATGCGAGAACTGTTACAAAGGGATATGCAAGTGCCGTAAAACGACTTGGCATAGCTTCTTGGGAACATATGGCTGATCAGCTTACCTAGCTATTTTCCTAAATAGCCTACGATTGTCACATGAGCGTGGGTTTAAATAATTAGCCCATTAATGGTTCTTTGGACTAGTAGGAGATTGTTGGACATGCGAGCCCACGGCGAGCCATTATGCAATAAATGTTATTGCAAATATCATTCCCTGATCTGAAATGAAGAATAACTAATTTGCATAATAGGTCCCTTAGTACAATTAGAGTTATGTAACATGGCCATCTTAATGATCATACAGATATTGATTCATTTTTTGAATCACAGAGGCTGGTGCTTGGATGAATATCTAAAGAGTAGGCTGGTGCTTAGATGAACATCTAAAGAGTTAAAGTGATGACTCATCAAGCACCATCAAATGATTATTAAGAGATGATCTCTAGATTGAGAAGGAGATGGCAATCCTTTCTCGATAAGCTGATATCTAACCGAACTCTTGATGTAGGTCCTCTGCATAGGAATAGAGATTCGGAGGTGTTAGATAAGTTAGGTCAAAGAGTTGACTTAACGAGATCGAGATAACCAAAGTCCTATGTCGTATGCTGTCACGATATATGCACACATCCTCTGATTGGAGATAGATGTGTTACTATATGTCTAAGTATGTACATTTGGTAGACCAATAGGTTGATGACCTAATGAAGGTCTATACACCATCGCGCTGGTGTGCATGCAAGGGCATATTAGTAATATGATCTCTCAAAGGGATCATACATATTCATTACTGAACCAAAAGACATGAGCTCACTCATGAGATATTGGGAAGAATCAAATTCCGTGCACGGTCGTCTCGCTTTGGAAGCTTGACTGAATTGGTAGGTTTCGTATATGCTTTTGGAAAAGTATATGATCAACTCCTAGGTATGATATATGCTTTTGGAAAGCATATGATCGATACCGACTCCCAATGATCGAATGAGAAACTTGATGATAAAACTCTAAAGTAGACAATGTAAAATTGATCTTATACTTTGGGTTTATTCTTGGTCTTCCAGTATGCAGGATGTATAGGTATTAGGAATACTTAAGGGTGATGTGATCATAAACAGTTGTATAACCATGACGCTTCCATTCCTAGGGAGTGATGAAACGGGTCTGGATTTTAGTGACTCCTTTCAGTAGGGAAGTAATCTGATCTTGGTCCAAATATTGGACATTGATCTGAATGTGATTCAGATGCAATGAGAAGATTAGATTTGCGATCTTGATTTAACCAAGCATCTATGGGAGGTTCGCAAGATCTGGATTTGAGATGTGATCTCAATATCCAAGTCACTATATGTGGAACAATACAATCGCCATGTCCTTATCTCCAAGGGTCCGCAGAGAAAGCGCATTATCCTTGAAAGAGTTCAGGATAATTTCATTGTTGATATAAGTATCCGAGCATTGAGAAAATATATAATTAATGTGATTTAATTATCATGAATAATATGAATTTGATTCATATTATAAGGAGAGTTATCTTAGATAATTAAATATGATTTAATTATTAAAGATGTAAATAATGTGAATGCGATTCACATTATCTGGACACATGAGAATAGAGATCCGAGATGATTAAATGTGATTTAATTATCATAGATATGAATAATGTGGATAACACTATCCATATTAATCATATAATTATAAATTTTATTTATAATATATAAGAGAGAGAAATTTGTAATTTACATTTGTTAATTAAATGTTGATGTGAATTGGATTCACATTGGACAATTAATTGAAAATGTAATTCACATTTTATTTTGGGCTGTGAATGTGATTCACAATTTTCCAATAGCAAGATTGCAATATTCATAAAATAATTATGAATTATTTTTGTTGAATAATTTACAACAAGTGTTGTTGTAAATATTGAAGATTTCCATGGAATAATCTAATCTCATAGATTACATGGAGATTGCCACCTTCCTTGTAGGGAGGGTGGACGGCCACCTATTCCCATTAGGAAAGGGTGTCTGTCCCCCCCTCTTAATGTAAGGAGACATTCTTCCTTCCATATATCTCCATGTATGATTAATTTAATTTGAGATTAATTATATTTAATCTAAATTAAATTAATTGTTGTTGTTGTTGTGTTTTTACAACAAAATCTTGGTCATTGAAAGAAATACAAATTGATGTGAACCATTGGATTTGTGTTGTCCATGGATTGAGATACATGGATCTCAAAATATTATAAATAGAAGGACACCCTTGCTCTTTAAAGTGCTAATGAGAACATAAGGCTCTCTCTCTCTACATGTCGTCTCTCCCTCTCTCTCTTGTGGCCGTCCACCATTATGCCCTAGAGAGAGTCTCCATCGTCGTAGCATTGTCGTTATGCTGCCAGATCATTTGCTCGTGGATCTCCATCTCCTTCGGTGTGCCTCGCTCGTGAAGAAGATGCCGTATCTCGTGTGACGAGATGAGGAGATTCGTCGCTTGAATCATCAACATGGATGGCAAGAAGCACACGTTCCATCAATACGCTCGCAAGCATCTCCTCCGTTGGATCGGACTTGAGACAAGAGGTCTCTTCGTTTAGAGACTCGATCGCAACCATGCTTCAAGAGGTAACCCTAATACTTGTTTGTGATTTAGATGAAACAATCTGAGAAGTGTTCTTGGATCATGTGGTTTCATCGCATGAAAAAGTTTTAAATTCAGCTGCCTCGAGCAACTAGTGCGACTAGTTGCTCCCGATCACATATGATGCGATCATCACGCTTCCGTGATGCGCTTAAGGATCTTCCCGTATCCTTCAGGTAGTGCATCTCAACCTGATCTAGTAGCATTGAGGTCTAAAGATAAGATGTCATGAGGTTGCAATAGTGCTTCAAAAGAGGGATAATCTACTAGCTCAAGATGACTAACTCCTTATGTACATGCTGCACCTTGTATATATTTTTTTTAAAAGGAAAAAGAAGAAAAAAACAGAACCTCCAAAAGTGGTTAGGCCTAATTGAAAAGTAAAATACCTGCCGGAGTGTATATACAAGTATAAAAAAAGAGAGAGAATACGAGCTTCAAAGTCAAAATTTTGCAAGCTTGCAGCGGATGACTTGTCTACACTGGTCATGCATCCAAGGATAGGTAACTACAATGGTTATCATCCATTCTTTTCTCCATCTGCTCTTCTTGAGCTGGTCGTACTTGAACTTAGAAGGGAATATCCCCGCTCCTCGAGGAAAGAGTTGCTAGATTGGGGGAATAGAGTTACCTTGTTGAGGGAGGCTGTTTCTTTATCATTTCTGAAGTGGGAAGCCAAAATACACATACAACGTACAAGTACAGATTCATAGTCACTAGAGTTTGTGTATGTAGACTTGTTCTGACCTGACTGATTAAGGCGATCTGACCATAGAATAGCAGAACTTGAGGGCTGTTGAGTCTTAACCTGTTTCCCAATAAGGTTCCACCAAACTAATAATCCAAAGGTCTGACCGAGCTCTATACTCCAATTTTATGAAGATAGGTTTAAAAATCAACATTAATCTAAGTTCTTTCCTTTTCTTTTCTTTATTTTTCTTTTCACTTATTTTCCAAATAAGTGTTTGCTAAGGGACTAGCAAAGGTAAATTATATGGAAATAATGAATCCACGATTCGTCACCTTTATTCTTTTATTTTAGATTTATTTGCTTAGTTAAATACCTGTAAATATCCACTAATTTCATGAAATTACCATTTTACATGCATTTGTTAGATATGCATTTTTAACACTTTTTACATTCAAATTAAAGGATAAAGAAGAAAAGAAAAAGAAAAGAAAATAAAAAGGATGTATTTATGAAATAAATGCAGACTGACCCGAACCCTGAGAGAAGGTCAAAACATGACTTGATCAACCATGAATAAAGTAGGGGGAGATAGGGTCTTCAATTAGAAAATTCAAAAAATCATTTGTAAATATTTTTCCTTGTATATTTGTACAAAACTTAAATGATTTTATTTGTATATAAATTTACCTCAAATTAAATATTTTTCTAAACAAAAATTATAAATAAAAATATTTTATAAATAATTAAAGATAATTGTAAAGTAAAATCATGTATAGAGTAAAAGTACTCACACTCAGAAAAAGCTGTAAAGTGACAATTGAAAGATAAATTCTGACTCCATATGAAATCAAATCGAATCACACTCATTTCCATTGTACTCTAAATTAAATTATATTTAAAATGACCATGGTTTTATAATTTTTGGAGTTACGGATGAAAAGTTGGTTTTCTAGGGTGGTTTTTGCAATTTTACTATTTATTTACGAAATAGATTTATTCATCTTTATTTTTTATACACAATGTAAATAATTGTAAATATTTTCATATTTATTTAATATAAAATAAAAAAATTAAAAATAAAAATAAAAAAGTAAATTAATTTCCTTATTTGTACATGTGTATAATGTACTCTATGTGTATATTACTTGTATATAACTAATTTCCTTATATAAAAAAACCACCAAAAATTAATTTATAACATTAATTAATTAAATTAACATAATTACAGAAATTTGATTATTTTATTTATTTTATTTAATTATTTGATTTGAAAATCTACCATGTATATAAGATTTGATTTTCTACCTTAAATAACCACCATTAAGGTGGCTAATTAATTTTTATAAATTAATTATTTTATTTAATTACGAATTTCATTTTTAATTAATTAATTAATTTTATTTATTTAATTAACCACTAAATACCTTCCTTTTTGCAATTATTATCATTTTTGATTTTTCTTATTTTTATTGAGGTCCTCCTCTCTCATTTCTCTTGATCAATCTTTGGTGGAGAGGAGCCCGATCTCCGAGAGCTTCTTGTCACAGAAGAGTGCCCAACCTCCGAGCCATCCGGTGACAGCGAGTCAGTCCTTGTCAAGGTCATCACGACATATCCGATCCCAAGGTGAGATTCACTTTATTTTCCATCATTCTTCTAGATTAATTTTAGATTTAATTTCACAGTTATTTCATTATTAACTCTTTAATCGTAGCTCATCGTTAATCATTATTCATCATGACCTGAACCATCTCCATTTTTCGATCATCCATTTCATCTTCGCGACCTCTCCATTTCCATTCTATCTCATGCAATCTTCCACCTCGGTCACGTACGGTGACCGGAGATCTGGGTCCATCTTCCATATCACTGGATCCGCATCCCGTTCACTCATTTAGTTTATTTCCGTATTTCGAATAATTGGAGACGAGTCATCGTGTCACATCCTCCTATGTTTGTGCAGAATAAAAAAGTATAAGAAAATATTTCCTAATATTTTGAGGAAATAAAAAAATAAAAAAATAATATATATGTATATATATACATTTTTCTTACATTTTCTGCAGGTAAAACAAAAAAAAATAAAAGTTTTTTATTTCTTTTGTTTCTACTTTATAAAAAATTTAAAAAACAAAAAAACTTTGGGCGGTAGGCACCACCCTCTCCAGCCACCAGCGATGCGCGCTGTCATCCACGCCCGTACCAGTTGCGCCACCCCGATCCCAGCCGCACCGCCGAGCGACAGGAGCCACAACCCCCGCGAAGCCCATCCGCCGATCCAAAGCTACGCCCACACCAGACTGCCATTCACAGTCGACGCTGGGAGAGTGTGTGTGTGTGGGGGGGGAGGGGTGTGTCGCCTCCCTCGGCCCGTCCACGAAGGACCTCCGCCAACCCTTTGGCCGCACGGGTCGTCGCCCACACAGCTGCTCCACTGCGGGTTGCTTCACCTGCAGCACCATCATCTCCGCCCTCGACTACCGTAGCCACTTGCAGCTCGGCCTCGCCCCCACACGAGACAACACACCACCTCCTACACTAGGCTTCTAGATCCACCTCGATCCGCCAGCCTGCACCCCATCGTCCACCACCGTTCAACCACCTGCGAGCCACACCGCTCGCCGGTGTGAGCACGACCCCAATGCCCGCGCTCCGCCACCGGCCTCTGCCGTCGTCCACTAGGAGCGAGTCCCCTCGCCGCAGCACCTCAACCGGACTGCCACGTGAGGTCCACGCCACATGTCCACTGCCGCCGCACCTGGAGCCAGGACACCTCTTGGAGCTCACACGATCCATCTCCAGAACCACCACGCGAGGGGGCGTGTGTCGCCCTTCGCGCACCCATTTCGTCCGTCATCCTCTGCCTTGAACTCACCATCCCCACACTGCATAGAAAACTTAGCTCCACCTGCCTACATCTTCCACCTGCGCCCCCACATGGACCACCTGAAGCACCCTCGTCTGCCTACGCTCTCTGCCGACCAAGGAGTTTAGTCCATTGCCCACCCTCTACGTGCGCACCCGTCCATCATTCGCTGATCTCCAACGTGCAAGAAGGAAGAAGGGACGACCCTCTCCCCTTTCATTTCCAGAACGAAAAAAGCTCCAGTTTGAGGGGCTCAATCCGAGCCCTCGATCAGCACCCTAAATCTAAGGGCCTAGAATGCGTCATGTTGTCCCTCTTTATTATATTCTGGGCAAACATTAAATCAACCCCTGTGATTCTGAAAATTTGCAAAGAAGCCCCCTCCAGCATCACGCACGTGCAGAGCACATATTTTTAGGGTAAATTACAACATTTCCCATGCATTTATTTCTTACTAATTTTAACTTGAAACATTAATAAATTACATTTCAGTCTCATTCCCGACTTCTATTTGCATGATTTCCTTATTAAAATCAATATTTTTATGCTCAAAAAATTTCTAGAAAAATCATGTTATGTTCCTACTGTGTGCCTCTTCATTGTTTAAGTTTTCATCATATTTTATTACCATTTTCTATTATAAAAAAAGTTAAAAACATTGCATTTTTCTCTGTCTGAAATTAAAAAATTCATAAATAATTGAATATTGCTCTAAAAATTCCAAAAAAATTGATGAGGTTGATAAACGAGAAATTCCCCATCATGGGTCTAAGTATATGCCTCACACAGGGCGGAGACACAGTCACTGTGGCGACCCATGATAAAATCTCTATTTAATGAATAATTAATCCACAAGAATAAAGCAATTAAAATAAAAATGTGGAGTTAAAATTTATTATATCTCGACAACAATGCGTATAGTGTGTAAGTATGTGTAGAGGTCGAACACAAGGAGCAAACGGGAGGAGGAGGTAAAAATACAATGCTCAAAACTTTGTCTTTTATCTCTTGTCCAAGTTATTATTTTTATGGGTTTTTAATTTTATATTTTTATACTAATTTTATATTTTTATATTTTGATTTTAGTATTCTGATTTTGTATTTTTTATTTTTTATATATTTTATATTTTCTTTTTCTGTTAATATATATAATAAGCTATATAATATATATATACACTATATATAATAGTATATTGATAAATAGTAATAAAAATAGATAAAATACAAATAATATATTATTTTTGGGTTTTAACATTATCTAATTTATCGTTATTTTTCTAGAAGTTTTGCTAGTTTTTATGTATTTTTAAAGTCAAAATATCCCAAATAAGGGATTAAATATATACCCAAAATTGAATTGGATTTTAAAAATAGTAAATAGACTCCAAAATTATCCAAACCAAATTTAATATATAAATATTATATAATTAAAATTATAAAATAAAAAAAAGATATTTTTGGATTTTTAAAGGATTTTTTAGATTTTTATCAAAGATTTTGGTGTTTTTTGATTTTTATGGTTTTTGTTTTTCCATTTTTGGTGATTTTTGTCTGTAAATAAAATATGCTAAAATATACTATATATATTTTGGAATTTCAAAGATGTTTTGATATTTTTTAGTATTTTATATCTAAACATGGAATAAATTGGCTCCTTTTCATTTTTAATAAATAGATTAAATGTGAAAAAATGCCAAATAGAATATAGTGTGAAAGTACATGGCATACAACATTTAATCCCATTTTTCTAGATTTTTTGGAGCTCATTAGTTATTTTTATAATTAGATTTAGAACATAAAAATAAATGACCTAGTAGGGCATTTTTGCAAATAAAATAAATTACAAGGGGCACATGTACAAATTTGCATTTATGTAATTTTTAAGACCATTTCGTAATTACAAAACCCGCCAAGGCATACATGCAAAATGCCCAGCACGTGGGACTACACATGACACAACATGGAAAGGACCAAAACACAATTATACTAAAATCCAGGTGCCTTCTAGCAATTTTCACAAAAATATACAACGTTAATTTCATTTTATTATACCTTTTATAAATACAAAAAGGTGTAGGGGTGTCCCTACATTTTTCCCAGCTTACGTGGGACTTCTCATGAGCTGAACTGGACAGGACAAAGTGTAATTAAAGAAAGCTCAGGGGCCATGCTGCAAAATGTCCATTTATTTAACATGTTATATTTTTTTACATAATTAACTAATAAATATACAAAACTAAGGGGCTAAATATGCAATTATCCCAATATAAGATGTGGATCGGACGACGGGAGGTATTTCACTTGACATGTGGCGACACCCAGTTGCGCGATGACACTTCGCGGATGCACGATGGAGATTAGATCGGCGGGGATGATCCGATGGTGAAGACGTTGCATGATCCAATGGCTGGATATCAAACTGGAGCAGGGGGTTCGATCCGACGGCTCTAAAGGCGCTCAGAAGAACAGGGAAGAACCCCGTTCCTCCCAAACTTCGATCCGGTGTAGCGTGAACATCAGACCACCTGGGTGGCTTGCAGTGGGTGCAAAACATTACTGGGGCTCCTCCGCATCCAATGGCGTCGCTAGGAGGTTCACCAGAGCTCGGACGACGGCTGGCGAGCCCGACGAAGTTTGGAGTCCAGGAACCTCACTTCCTGCAAGAATAGGCTCCGTTTGGAGTCTTTTGGTGCACCAGACCTGCAAAGACGTTACACGCGAGATAAGGAAGGGTATGCGGGTCTTATTGGTGAGGGGAAATGGCTGGTGGCGCGGGCGGAGATCTCCGGTGAAGGTGGAATTTTGATTTCCAGATCAGATCTCGATCTGGGTGAGCGCACGCGTGTGGGGTGTAGGGAAGCGAGATGGGAAGAAGTGGGGGTGGTTTGGTGAGGCGAAGAACGATCATGCACATGAGGAATCGTTCGCCGGAGCGGAGCTCCGACAAACTACGGATCCAGCTAATTATGCTCAACCTACAGGCTACCCACTAAACTAATTACATAATCGAAAAGCATGAATCAAAATCTAACTAAATAATAAAAATGCGCAGCTCTTACCTGCCGACGAAGGCATGGAGCAGAGGTCGCCGGAGATGGTGGCCTTGGGCGCACCTCCTCCTCTACAAGCTCCCAGTACCTCAGTGGACTCCCCCTGTCACAGGGATACGCTCTTTGGCTGAGATGCGGTGACTCTAGGGCTTGAAGATGGCCAAAAAATCAATGGAGGAAGAGGACGTTTATTTATAGATATTAAGGTGCTCCCTTATTGACGGGGGGAAATCAAAATATACAGGCTATGTACAGGGGATACGAGGTGATGGCGTGTATTTATGATCATTAGAGATCATATCTTCTGAAGAGATCGACACTAATGGATTGATAGATCACCCAGGAAAAATGGGTGAAAATCAGGGATTGGACAGTTCTGTCGCCCAGATGCACAGATGGGACAGTTGACCAGAGGTCAACAATCCCAACTATGGGAGAGGCCATATACAGTTCTTGTAGGACCCAATGTGGTGGGTACCGATCGACATCTAAGACCGAACTCAGCTCTCTTATCCGATTAATTAACTAACCAGCTTTTCCCACTAATAGAAGTTGCTCATCTTAGGATGATTTCCTCGCACATCATATAGAATAGTTTTATTTCCGTCTTTAAATTTATGCGGATCACTCTACATGTTGAGTGCTGGAGCAAGGTACACATTTCTATCTCTGCATGCATCATTGTATTTGATCATGCATCGACTTTTCCATCTTCCTCCCCTTGTTTTCTTGGACTTAAATAAAAATGAAATCAGAAAATTCATTAGTCATTGCATCATACATAAATATACATAAAAAGAGATAACCAAATAAAATTTGGGACTGCTAAAGTAAACTTGACCTAAAATTAAGCTTCACTCAAATTCTTTTTTTGGGGAGAGTAACCCCCTCCTTTCCGATTTATCTACAGAGATTTGAGCGAACCATATACTAGGATAGATCCATGCCTGAACTTTCTTCAGAATACCAGTTCTAAAAATGATTAGCTACTCTCTAGTGAGGACTTTTGGGTTTCCAGTAAATGGTCCAGACTTCCTTAGCAGAGTGGGCGATTTAGAGGACACCGCAAAAATACGGTTCTCAAGCAAAACGTGTAGCTAGAAACGATCTGTACTTACACCCATACTGACTGGAAATAGGCGCAACTATTCGTAAGAATCCGGGCTAGTCTCCAGGGAGAATCGAGCTCCTAATAGCTCGCTTACCCACTTTGATAGATTAGATTGTCACCAAAAATAAAATCTGACAAGATAAACGACAGAACTTTCACGGTCATCATTGTGTTGTGTTGGTGAATTGGAGGTTTGATTTCTTATCCTGCTTGCATCCCAGATCTAATCTTCATAAATCCCAACATCACGATGATGGGTAGGAGGTCCCTTAGGCTGCATCTAGCAGTACCGCTCTCCAGCACTCCTGCTCGTCTATCTAGGGTGGCTTCAAAGAGCTCAGACCCTCTCTTTGAACCTGAATTCGCCTCCACCCTGTTCTCCCTCGACCATCGTTCTTCCACTCCTGATGTACCACCTGAGAGGCCATCACAACTATACGTTCACTTGACATCATCCGAGCTAGGGTCTTTTGCCTTTACAGAGACCAGAGACATGGCCAATAGTGGGGTGAGGGCTGATGAGCAGCCACAAGCTTCCTCGTTCATATTGGATTAGGCTTCCATCAACAACATGCTGTTAGCCTCCTTAGAGACCATGAAGAGACAGATAAGAGATCAAGGAGCATTTATGGCAGAAGTAAGGAGGAAAACTGCACAGATGCGAGCTGGACAAGATGAACCAGAATGACTAGTCGGTGGAGAACTACCAAGAGCTGAGGAAGGACACCGGGATGAGCCACAGGATCCAGCCAGACCAGCACGCACCATGAGACAGTTGCACAACCCTGGTGTAACCCTTACACACCGGTGGATCTAGCTGCCATCCATCTTGAGTGACTTCGAGCTTCGCCCTTAGATCATCCAGCTATTGCCCAAGTTTCATGGGCTAGCCACCGAGGAATCCCATCTCCATCTACAGGAGTTCGAGATGATCTGCAGCACCATCCATGACAGACTGGTGGATGAGGACACTATCAAACTTATCGCCTTTCCATTCTCCTTGGTTGACAGATGATGACACACATATCAAGATCGACTAAGGTGGAAAATATAAAAGCTATGGTTGTCCCTAATCAATCGATTCAGTAGCAATAAAAATATCTACTAAATAGATCAAGCAATCAAATGTGAGTGGTCTGCTATATTTATTTACCTAGTATAGCTACCAGGGTCGAGCCCGAGAAGTACAAAAAAAATCAAAATAGTCAAATTTTAAAATAAAATACATTTTTAGTGGTTTTTAATTTTCAATTTTTTAATTGTTAATAAAACAACAACAAGAACAAAGTGCAAAACACACAAATAACACTCTTTTTTGGGATTTTTCAAATTAACAAAAAATACATAAAAAATAAAACTAAAAATATTTTTGGGTTTTAAAATGTTTTTGTAATTTTTATAGAGATTTTAAATGTTTTTTGTGAATTTCTAAAAATCAAACAATGCTCAAAATCTAAAATAGTACACAACCAGGATCAAATTACAAATTAAAAATATTTAAAATATCCCAAGGTCCTGGATAACAATTTTATATTAAAATATAAACAAAAACCTACAAATAAGATCTGAAAATATAATTTTTGGATTTTCTTTGAGTTTATATGATTTTTTATAAGTTTTTGGTGGTTTTATGATTTTTAGGATTTTTATAATGATTTTTCAAACAAAATTAAAATAGAGGTAAAGCACAACAAAACACAAGCACATGAATTTTTATAGAATTTTTAATGCATTTTTCGAATTTTTATGATTTTTCTAAGGCAAACAAGGCTATTTTTGGTGGTTTTTGAATTTTCAAAAATAGAGAATGCAAGCAAATTAATCCATGAAAATTACAATAAAAACAACACACTAGCAAGAGCTAATAATATTTTTTAGACAATTTTTAGAATTAATTTAATTTTTATTAAGTTCAATAAAAGGCATGCAGTTAAACACAACTCACATGGATCAAAATGCAAATAGTTCAACTTTCTTGACCAAACAAAGACATACTATAAAAGCACAAGGGTCAACTATGTAATAATCCAAACAACGCATGTGTAACACATGATCCAGGCTCATAGGGGTATAAATGCAATTTTTAAAACATAACATTCATTCATTAACAATATAAGAGTGCGGGAGAAAAAGTGCAAATATCCCAAAGCGCACGTGGAGATACACATGACTCAGACTCAGAGGGACTAATATGCAAATATAAAAAGTGTGAGGTCCAAACTATAAATGTTTTTAACTACAACTTTCATTTAATGGATAAATCTAAAAATAAAAACATGCAAGGACAAGAGGTAAATATACCCTTGTGAGGGGCATGTGGCGCACGCGGGGGCAGTCTTAGACGTACGACTCTGATTATCCCCTGTCACGCATCTGACTATCCAGAATCTGTCGCGGACATGCGTGTCAGATGCGTCAGAGACTCAGATCTAACAACCCAAAAGCTGCACGGTCAGGTGGCTCTAATGGAATCTAGCAGAGGTAGAGCTCATATAATGATAGAGAGAAGGTCTGCACGAACACGCCTCCAGCGAACTTCAACCGAGATGTGGAGGAGATCCGATGCTCCGATGAAGTCGCCAGATGTCCCGTAGGCTCGTTGAAGTGATGCGCGTCTGGTGACATGCTCCGATGGTCGAGAGGACGATCATATGATCGTGGCGAGGAGGGTCCTTCTGGAGCTGCTCCGCCTGAGCAGCTGAGGGCCCAAAGTGTCTTCCTCGCACGCGATGGTACCTGCAAAGGGTCCTATGCTCGAAGATGAGGCTTTGGCAAGGGTTATTTAAGCAAAAGAACAAGGGAAGTGGGCTGGTATGCGAGTCAACCTTTGATGGAGATAAAGGAAGGAGATATGGGTCCTAATCTCGCTATGATGGGCAAACCTTAGGATGATTGGGGTGCAAAGGAAGGTGTGGGATGAGACAAGGGAGCGATCGATGCGGATGGAAGATGGGTATTGGAGCTCTGACCAGCTGGTCAAAGCGAAAGGCATGCGACAGAGCGAAATGGATATATGAATTGAATGCGGGACTAAGGGAGATAAAGGGCGATATCTAAAGGTACAGATGAATTCAGGAGCTCCAGGTGAAGGTGGCCGACGGGGTCTTGGCCTCAACCTAGCTGCGGTTGGATGGGAGGCTGCTCGCGGTGGTTCTCCAGCCACAAAGTGAGATACAAGCCTCCAGGCAACTCCGACGAATCCTAGGCTACTCCTCCGGTAGCTGCCACTCTAATGAAGGGAGCTAAGGGTACGTGGTGTCACGAGGGACGAGCTGCTGCGCTGGAGGAGAGGAAGAGGATATTTATAGGTTGCTCGAGGGTCCAAGATGATCGGAGTGTGGAGCAGAACCCTAGGCAGATCCAGTTGCGACTAGGGATCTGCGAGGATCATGGATCTAAGGGCTGTAATCCGACGCATGAATCAAAGCCAAAGGTGGTCGGGTCCAGGCGCTAGAAAGTGGAGAAATGGCTCTATCAAGAGAAGTGACGACCCGACCCGGCCTAGAAGAGATCGAATAGTAAATCAATCAAAAATAAAAAAGTGTATAAAACAAAAATTGCTTATTATTTTATAAAGTATTTCTCTATTATTTTTAATTTTTTTATGAAAAATAAAATAATGTATATATGGTATATAGTATTATATACAGGTATGATATACCTATATATTAGGTACAAATATTTTTATTTTATTATTTTTACCAAAATTATTTTTATTTTATATTTTATTTAATTACAAAATAATTTAAGGGATACAAAATGGTTTTTATTTTATTTTTATTAATTAATTAAAGGTGTAAAATAAATAGGCGATGTATTATATACATGTGTATTTTGTACAAGGGTTTGATGAATTTATTTTTATTTTGTTTTTTGATTTGTATTTTATTTTTATATTATTTCCAAGGCTATATACACATGTGTAAAAGAATCAAAAAATTTTTATTTTATCAAAATTAAATAAATAATAATATGTATAATACATAGTGGACCCTTATCTCTCGCTACTTATTTTCTTTTACGATCAGGTCAAGACTTGATCTTCTCTTGGGGTTTAGATCACTCTGTATTTATTCTAAATACCTTCTTCCTTTTCTTTTCCTTTTATTATTTTATTTTAGTAAAATAAATGCTAAATATGAGATATTAACAATGACATGCAAAATGCCAAGCCATTGTATTTACAGGTATTTACAGGTGGTTTTGATAAAAAGAAGATCTAAAATAAAAGAATAAAGAGTGGAAATCATAGATTCATCAACCCCCTAATACTTTACCTTTGCTAGTCCCTTAGTAAACACTTATTTGAAAAGGAAGTGAAAAAGAAAAGGAAAAGGAAAAAGGAGAAATCAAGGTTGATTATTAAACTTATCCTTATTAAAGTGGAGTATGGAACTCAATTAGACATTTGGATTATTAATTTGGCAGAACCTTATTTAAGACTCAACAACCTTTAAGTTCCACAGTTCTATGGTCAACGCTCCTTAATAATTAGGTCAGAACAAGTCTACATATGCAAACTCTAATGACTATGCATCTTTCCTTGTACTGTGTAAGTGATATGTAGCTCCCCACCTCAAAAATGACAAAGAGACAACCTCCATCAATAAGGTAACTCTAATCCCCCAGTCTAGCAGCTCTTTCCTCGAGGAGCGGGGTGTTCCCTTCTAAGTTCAAGTTCAACTAGCTCAAGAAGAGGGGAAAGAAGAGAATTGACCGTGACCAGTGTAGCCATGTATCCCTTGGAGAAAAGCCAGTGTAGCTAAGTCTACAACTGCAAGCTTCCATGAGACGAGAAATTGGAATTCATAAGATTTACTTATTCACTATATACACTCCAGCATACATTTTATTTTCAATCAGGCATGTCCACTTTTTTGGGGTTTTTCATATTTTTGCACACATTTTTTTTTCGATGTGCATATATAGAACATATTTACATGGTGCAACATGTACATAAGGAGTTTTTTTCCTCTTGAGCTAGTAGACTATCCCTCTTTTGAAGCTTTATTGCAACCCACAAACTCTTGTCTTTAGACCTCAATGCCACTAGACCAGGTTGAGATGCACATCCTTCCCTAGAGGAAGACGAGAGGTTTTGGCTAGCTGTACTACCCTCGTATGCTACCCCAAGCCAAAGAATTCTGCCTCCTCACCACCTCATCCGTATTGATCTACGTGTAAAGTACGTGTTCAAGTCAAGCCATTATCTCTGAGAGTCATGCGTGTGTTGTTAAGTGTTCTCCTTAGGCTCGTCAAGATGACATGTGAACATAGCCTAGTAGACTTGAAGAATTAAGTCGCTAAGGACCTGAAAAGTCTTAACCCCAAATCCTATAAGGTTCCTCTGAATTTAAGTAGATTAAGGTCTTAACCAAGCTCCATTTTTCAATTTAATTCCAGACTAGTTTAAATATCAACTATGATTCAAAAGAATATATAAGCAAGTATTTACAGAACTCTTTTCGTGTAAAATTTTTCAAAATATGCAAATTTTTATGGAAGATTTTTGAATGCAAAGAAGAAGGAAAAGTTTTGCAAAATATTTTTACAAACATTTACAAACAAAATTTTGCAAACTTTTATTTTTTAAATATTTTTCAAAAATTTTGTACTATATACATAATTTTGATACAAAAATATCTACAAATGTTTTACAAGCAAAACATTTTTAGAAACATTTGTAAAAATAGTTTTTACAAAGGCTTTTTACAAACATTTATGTACAAGAAAGATTTTAAATTTTCATGATTTTTAGTTTTGTGATTTTTAGCCAGATTATTAACACACTCACATAAAGTACGAGTTATAGCTAAAGTATTTATACAATATATACGACACCCCCCATACTTAGCTCGAACGATGTCCTCAGAGTGATCAAATAGCGATGAAAGGAAGACATAACTCGTGCTGAGTATTGGGAAGTGAAAAGAATGCTATACTGCAACGACAAATAAAAGAATGTAATGAATAGAGGTCAGTGATACCCCTATACTTAGGATCAAGTAATCCTAAGTATAGAAGACTGTACACAAGGGGAAAACCGAAGAATAGGATGTACAAGTACTACCTCCCCTATACTTAGGGTAAAATATCCCTAAGTATAGGCATCAAAACAAAGAAAATGGAATCAAATGGATAATCACAACTATGATATCCCCCCTATACTTAGGGTAAAGTACACCCTAAGTATAGCATAATCATACGATGAATATGAGGTATTAGATAAAAAGAATGAATGATATGGACAATATGGATCTATACAGTTGTGAAGGAGAAATGATAATCAGTCATGAGATGCAAATTTTGTGAATCAAAAACCACATCTCATGCAAAATGAATAGGGACAACATCAACGATCAACGGATCATGATCAATACATGACTTCAAGCACTGACCATTAACTCGAAAGGTGGAATCAGATGACAACTCAGATATATCAATGCTTCAATTGTCGTGCACCTTTCTGACCAAGTATTGCTAGCATCAAATAGCCATACTCTCTGATTCGACTCAAACTGTTTACGGATGATATGAGAATCATGCCATATCTTCACTCTCTCCTTGTATTGTAGGCTACTCGAGAAGGCTATATCTCTCAACTCTTCCAAGGCTGCCAATTCTACTTTTCTCTGATCTCCTACACTCTTTGGATCCAATAATAACTTGATGACTACCCATAGTGACTTGTGCTTGATTTCCACAGGTAAATGGCATGTGATGACGCGAAATCCGACGGTCGAGGGAGGTGTAAATAATGTTGCAAAAAGATGTCGTTGTTCTCAACTGCGGGATTCGGTCAACGAGAAAAAAAATTGTAAACCACTTAAGAAAAGGAGATAAATCAATAAAATAATGTAAGCGACTTTCGCTATTCTTTTTACCTGGTATAGCGACCAGGGTCGAACACAAGGAGCATGATTTAAAAACTAAGTAGTCAAATTTCAAAGATTTTTTTGTGGTTTTAGAATTTTTTATTTTTTTAATTTTCAAAACAAGGCACAAAGAATAAAAACACACGCACAAACTCTTTTTAGTGCTCAAAAATCCTGAAATTATTTTTAAGATAAATTACAAAGCAATATCTACAAAAAGAGACCAAAATCACTATTTTTGGATTTTTCTGGAATTTTCTACAATTTTTGTAAGATTTTTCGTTTTTCGTACTTTTTTGGGTTTTTATTAATGGAAAATGTACAAAAATTGATCAAAAAATAAAAGAGATTAAAATGCACCTACAAATTTTTTTTTCGAAATTTTTAGGAACTTTTCTGTTTTTTTATGAATTTTCAAAGTGTAGGCAAACAAAAAGACACTTTTTATTTTTTAAATATATCAAATAAACTCAAAAAGCTATGAAAAATTTATACAACGAAGTACACTATAGCAGGAGTATGCACGAATTTTTGCAAAATTTTTCGACTAACAAAAGCGTTGAATTCAACAAGAACAAGCAATCAATAATAGTCAGGAAATGAAGGACAAGAATGCAAGTTTTTATTGTTTTGGCATGAAAACCTTAACAAGAACTAAAAATGGGGCTTGAAGCATAAATTACCCAGTGAAAAGCGTGCTCTGCATGCGACTATCTCTGGAAGGGACTTCTTTGCACTTTCAAAAATCGTCAGGGGCTGACTTGTAATATCTCCAATTTTTTATTTTAAAATCCCAACCCTAGATTCAACCTTCGTTCTTTCTTCTCAAAGAAACAAGAAGCACAAGAGGCCGCCACCGCCACTGGATCAAGATCGCTGGGAGGAGGACGGCGGTGGGGTGCAGCACGACGGAGCTTCTCGCGTGGGGGGTCGCAGTCAGGCAGACGAGGACGCGTGGAGGTTGCGGGGCCGCGCAGCCCGCGCGAATGGCGTGCTCGAGCTTTGGGCGGTGGCGCGCTGGGCGCGCCAGGTAGGTGGTCGGGCAGAGGCGGCACCGGGTGGAGGTCGGAGGCGCACGGGGCGCGGCGCCACCCGCTCGAGGGCGGAGGAGGTACGTCGGGGCTTCAGAGGTGAAGTGGCGTCGGGGCTGCGCCTGTGGGCTGGGGCGGAGCGGGAGGCGCGCACGCGGTCTGGAGCGCGGGGCGCGGGCGTAGAGGATGGGGCCGCCGCGTGGGGGGCAGGTCGAAGACGGCGCGACCGCGGTTCTGGACGGAGGTGCGGGCGGCGCCGCCCGCTGGAGTTGTGGAAGGGGTGGCGGCGCTGCCCGCCCAGGTGGTTGACGCGGGTGGCGCAAGCAGCGCTGGCGTACGGGGTTGCTGATCTGATTTTTTTTATTTTTTGTTTTTTTAATTATTATTTTTTTATTACTGTAAACCTGCAGGAAATATGTAAAAAAAATGTATGTTTTTTTTGTTTTTTTAACAGGAAATGTAAACAGAAATAGAAAGAGTTTTTTTGTTTTTATTTTTTTTAGTTTTTTTATTTGATCCTGCAAAACAAATGTTAGAGAGAAAATACAAAAGTTATTTTTTTTATTTTTTATTTATGTACAAATATAGGAACCGTGAATGGACGGATCTCGACGAGATGGAAGAGAGATCCGAGACTTCGGTCACCGTGCGTGACCGAAGGTGGAGGATTGCGTGAGGCGGAACGTGAAGCATGGAGATCGTGGGATGATATGAAAAATCGATTTCGGAGGCGGAAATGGTGGTGAAAATTTTGGTGATTTTGAAAGATCTAACAACTAATAAATTAAGAGAAAAAATTAGAACTACTATTACCTACGAAAAATAACAGGAAATGAAGTTGGGATCTCACCTTGGGATCGGACGCGCCGTGATGGCCTCGACGAAGCGCAAGTCGCTGTCACCGACTGGATCGGAGGCTGGGCACCCTTCTGTAACAAGAAACTCTCGGAGATCGGGCTCCTCTCTCCAAAGATTGATCAAGTTTGAATGAGGGAGGAGGAGCCCATTAAAAAGAAGACGAAGGTCAAAAATGGAGATATTTACAAAAATGGAAAGTAATTAGTGGTAATTTAAATAAATAAAATAGTTAAATAAATTAATTAAATAAATAAAAACGAAATTCGGATTTAATTAAAATATATAAATTAAATAATTACCAAAAATTGAATTTGCCACCTTAATGGTGGCCATTAAAGGAATGAAATCAAATCTAAAATAAATGGTAAGTTATCAAGTCACTTAATTCACATAAATCTAATAAATTAAATATAAAATTCGTAATTAAATAAAATAAATTAATTAATGTTAGCTAGTTAATTTTTGGTGGATTTTATAAAAGGAAGTTAATTATATATATATATATATATTATACAATATACATATGTACAAATAAGGAAATATTTTTATAAGAGATTTTTTTTATTTTAATTTTTTTCTATTTTATTTTTAATGAAAACAATATTTATAATATATACCTTATGTAAAAATAAATATTAATAATTATATACAACAAATATATGGGTAAACTGCACAATACACCCCAGAAAATCGACTTTTTAACCGTAAATCCAAAAAAACGAAACCACAACCATTTGAAAGATAATTTAATTTATAGTATGATGGAAGTGAGTTTGGTTCGATTTGAGCTTGTATGGAGCCGGAATTGATGTTTCAATTATCACATTGCGCCTTTCTGGGTGTAATTATTTACAATCTATACATTTTTTTATTTTACAAATATTTTTATTATTTACAATACAGTTTTATTTAAAACTTTTATTTACAAAAATAATTAGTTTGAGGTCAAATTATGTACAAATAAAATAATGTAAGTTTTATACAAATATACATGAAAAATATGTACAAGACATTTTTTTGATTTTCTGACAGAAGACCTTATATCCTCCTACTTTATTCCTGGTCAATCAGGTCAAGTCTTGACCTTCTCTCGGGGTTTGGGTCAGTCTATATTTATTGCATAAACACGTCCTTTTCTTTTTCTTTTCTTCTTTATTCTTTTATTTATATACAAAAAGTGTTAAAAATGCATAATTAACAAATGCATGCAAAATGGTAATTTTATGAAATTAATGGGTATTTACAGGTATTTGATTAAGGAAAAGAGGCTAAAATAAAAGAATAAAGGCGATGAATCGTGGATTCATCATTCTCCTATACTTTACCTTTGCTAGTCCCTTAGCAAACACTTATTTGGAAAATAAGTGAAAATAAAAATAAAAAAAAGAAAAAGGAAAGAAGTTAGAACAATGTTGACTTTCAAACTTATCTTCATAAAAATGTAGTCTGGAGCTCTGTCGGACCTTTGGATTATTGGTGTGTCGGAACCTTAATGGGACATGGAATTAAAACCTAACAGTCTCTAAGTTCCATAGGACTCCTATTCAGATCTCCTCAACAGTCAGATCAGAACAAGTCTACAGACACAAATTCTTATGACTATGAATCTTTTCTTGTACGTGTAAGTGAAATATCGCTCCTCATCTCAGAAGTAACAAAGATTCAGCCTCTCTCAACAAGGTAACTCAAGTAACCCGGTCTGGCAACTCTTTCCTCGAGGAGCGGGGATATTCCATTCTAAGTTCAAGTACAACCAGCTCAAGAAGAGGGGATGGAGAAGAGAATGGACGGTAACTAGTGTAGTTACCTATCCTTGGATGCATGACCAGTGTAGCCATGTCACCCACTGCAAGCTCATGAATATATGACTTTGAAGCTCTTATTCTTTTTTTTCTTTTTCTTTTCTTTTTTTTACAGACATTTTATTTTTCTTTCAGGCATGTGCATTTTTTTTGAAATATATACAAGGTGCAGCATGTACATAAGGAGTTTTTCCTCTTGAGCCAGTAGACTATCCCTCTTTTGAAGCATTATTGCAACCCCACAGCTCCTATCTTTAGACCTCAACATCACCAAACTAGGTTGAGACGCACTTCCCTCCCTAGAGGAGGACGAGAGGTTCCACCTAGATGTACTACCCTCGTATGCTACCCCGAGCCAAAAGATTCTGCTCCCTCACTACCTCATCCATGAAGAGCTACGTGTAAAGTGCAGTGTCCAAGGTAAGCCACGGTCTGAAAGAATCATGTGTGTGTTGTTAAATGTTCTACTTAGACTCATCAAGATGACATGTGAACATAGTCTTATGGACTCAAAGAATTAAGTCACTAGGACCTGAAAAGTCTTAACTCCAAGACTTATAAGGTTCCTCTGAAATTAAGTGCATTAAGGTCTAACTAAGCTCCATTCTTCAAATTTATTCCAGACTTAGTTTGAATATCAAAATCATCCTGAAAAATGCTCATGCAAATGCAAGAAAATATGTACATGCAAGGAAAAAGAAAAAATCTTTTTGTGAAACCATTTTCAAAATTTTGAAATTTTTATGGATTTTTGAAAAATGATGCACATGCAACAAGTTTTTTTTTGCAAAAAGTTAGTAATATATACACGTATATACACAATTTATTTATTTATTATTATTTTTTTGTGTGTTTTTTAATAAGGGTTAGAGAAGATACATATTTACACAAGAGTGAGTTGATTATTTTACAAGAATGAGATGCAAGAATTTACAACTTGAGCAATTTATACAAGTATATACAAAGTTGATTTTTTTAAATTCATTTTCATCTTTTTTTACAAGTTTTCTTTAAGATTTTTTTTATTTTTTTAAGTATTTACACAGTGTTTTAGCCATATTAAAAAACAATATATGAAAGTACGAGTTATGGCTAAAGTATATATACAATATATACGTCACCCCCCTATACTTAGCTCGAACTATGTCCTCATAGTGATCAAAAAGCTGAAAAGAAAGACATAACTCGTGCCGTAGAAAAGTGAAAAGAATAGTATACTACAACGACGAATAAAAGAATATAATCAATAGAAGTCGGTGATCCCCCTATACTTAGGATCATGTAATCCTAAGTATAGCAGACTGTACACAAGGGGAAAATCGAGGAGATGAATATATAGAGTCTACCTCCCCTATACTTAGTGTAAAATATCCCTCAGTATAGGCAGCAAAATAGAGGTAAAAAGAATCAAAAGAATAATTAAACGTCTGACATCCCCCCTATACTTAGGGTAAAGTACGCCCTAAGTATAGCATAATCATAAGATGGAAATGGGGTGTTTAGACAAAAGAATGTGTGATATGGACATCTGGATCTATACAGTTGTGAGAGAAAGTGAAAATCAGGCATGAGATGCAAATGATGTGAGTCAAAGACTACATCTCATGCAAAATGAATCGGGGCAACATCGACGATCATCGGTTCATGATCTAGATATGGCTTCAGGCGCTGACCGTTAACTCGGAAGGTGGATTCTGATGACATCTCAGATATATCAATGCTGCCATTGTCGTGCACCTTCCGGACCAAGTATGATCCCTTCCATTTGCTCTGCAACTTCCTTGGAAATAGCTTTAGCCTTGCATCGAATAACCATACTTTCTGATTCGGTTCAAACTGTTTATGGCTGATGTGAGAATCATGCCATATCTTCACTCGTTCCTTATACTGCAGGCTACTCGAAAAGGCTGTATTTCTAAGTTCCTCCAGGGCTGCCAGTTCCGCCTTTCTCTGATCTCCTACACTCTCTGGATCCAAAAATATCTCAGTAACAACCCATAGTGACTTATGCTTCAGCTCAACTGGTAAATGGCATGGCTTGCCATAAACGAGTTGGAATGGAGATGTACCCAATGGAGTCTTGAAGGATGTCCGATATGCCCACAAGACCGAGTCTAAAAGCTATGACCAATCCTTTCGGTCTAGGCGGACTACCTTCTGCAATATAGTCTTAATCTCCCTGTTAGAAACCTCAGCAAGACCATTCGTCTGTGGATGATAAGGAGTGGCAACTCTATGATCTATGCTGAACTCGTTAGCAAGGGCCCTTACCTTGTCATTGATAAAATGAGTCCCCCCATCTGATATCAACACTCTAGGTACCCCGAACCGTGAAATGATATTTTTCCTCAAGAATTTGCAAACGGTATTAGCATCTGCGGTTCGGGCGGGGATGGCCTCAACCCAACGACTCACATAATCTACAACCAGCAAGATATACTCAAATCCCTGACTCTTTAGAAATGGGCCCATGAAATCGATGCCCCATGCGTCAAAAACCTCACAGAAATGAATGGGCTGCATCGGCATCATATCTCTCTGTCCACAAGTGCCAATTTTCTGACAGTCAGTACACCTCTTCACGAATTCATCTGGATCCTTGAAGAGGGTAGGCCACCAAAGGCCAGATTGAAGCACCTTCTGTGCTGTCCGTCTCCCAGAATGATGTCCTCCTGCCTCAAGCTTGTGGCAATAGGTGAGGACACTATGTTGCTCTTCTTGAGGAATACACCGTCTCTAGATGCTATCCCCTCCTTCATGATAAAGAGTGGAATTCTCCCAATGGTACGACTTGGCTTTTGCAAGAAAGGTCTCAAGTCGCTGTCTGGGCCAATCTTGTGGGACCTTCTTCGTGACAAGGTAATTCACAATATCAGCGTACCATGGAAGTGAGGTGATTGCAAGGATCGCCTCATCTGGAAAAGTCTCTGTAATAGGTGTAATCTGATCCGAATCTTCAAGGTTCTCTAAACGAGAGAGGTGATCCGCCACAACATTTTTGACTCCAGGTTTATCCTTAATCTCTATATCAAACTCCTGGAGTAGAAGGATCCATCTGGTCAATCTGGCTTTGGCATCCTTCTTTGCCATTAAGTATCGGATGGCGGTGTGGTCAGTATAAATAGTCACTTTAGATCCAAGAATGTAAGATCGAAACTTATCCAAGGCAAAGACTACAGCTAGCATCTCTTTCTCTGTGACTGTGTAATTCCGCTGAGCGGCATCCATTGTTCGGCTAGCGTAGTGAATGGCAAAAGGCGCTCCATCTCTCCTCTGTCCTAGCACAGCCCCTATGGCAAAATCAGAAGCATCCGTCATGATCTCGAATGGGAGAGACCAATCAGGCGGCTGAAGGACAGGAGCCTCGACAACTAAATTCTTGAGAGTCTCAAATGATGCAAGACACTTATCATCTACAAGGAACTCAGTGTCTTTCGTCAAAAAATCTGTGAGCGGTCGGGCAATTTTGCTGAAGTCCTGTATGAACCATCGGTAAAAACCGACATGCCCCAGAAAAGACCGCAATTGTCGTATATTGGACGGTGGATTGAGCTTCTTGATGATATCCACCTTGGCCGGGTCGACCTCCATGCCCCTGTTGGAGATGATGTGGCCAAGGACCGTCCCCTGAGTCACCATGAAGTGACTCTTCTCCCAAGACAAGACTAAGTTGACCTCAATGCAGCGCTGAAGTACTCGGTCTAGGTAATCAAGACATGCATCAAAACTGTCACCATAAACCGAGAAATCATCCATGAAGACCTCTAAAAATTCACCAACCATGTCCGAGAAAATAGAGAGCATGCACCTCTGGAATGTAGCCGAGGCATTACATAATCCAAAGGGCATCCGTCGAAAAGCATACGTACCAAACGGACAGGTGAACGTTGTTTTCTCTTGGTCTTCAGGCGCTATGGCCACTTGATTGTATCCCGAATACCCATCCAGAAAGCAGTAGTAACTCTTCCCAGCTAATCTCTCAATGATCTGATCTATGAATGGTAGCAGGAAGTGGTCCTTCTTGGTGGCCTGATTCAATCGTCTGTAGTCCACACAGACCCTCCAAGAAGTGGGTACTCGGGTGGCTATCTCCTCTCCAGACTCATTCACAACTGTGGTGATACCCGTCTTCTTGGGTACCACATGCAATGGACTAACCCACTTAGAGTCAGAGATGGGGTAGATAAAATCGGCGCTCCACCACTTAGATATTTCCTTCATAACCACTTCTCGAAGATTCGGGTTCAGCCTTCGCTGGAACTCACGCGAGGGCTTGGCGTCTTCTTCGAGATAAATGTGGTGGGAGCACAGGGCCGGACTTATCCCCTGGAGATCAGCCACACTCCATCCTATTGCCTTGCGGTTTCTTTCAAGAACCTCCATCAGACGAGATTATTGGTCTTCTGTCAAATCTGCTGAGATAATGACTAGGAACATATCTGGCTCACCTGCAAGGAATCTATACTTCATACTCTGCAGTAAGGTCTTCAATTCTGGGCAAGTGGGAGCTGGTAAATCTGGCTTCTGGAATGTCTGAGTGAATGCTACCAGATCTGTGTGTGAGAACTCTCGCAGCAATGGTAAATCTGACGAAGATGGCTCTGTTGGTGTATCTATCAACTGTCCTGGCTCACTCTCTGTCCTAGCTGTCGGCTCTGTAGGTACCAGACATGGTAAATATTCATCAAACTCCTGCCAATCAAAGTCGGTGTCTGTGTCTGAGGAATCTGAATCTGAAGCGCATGAGATAAAATCGTCTTCGCTATCCTGATCATGATAATCAGCTTCTACTGTATCCCGTGCCATGAGTGTGCTCTCCGAACTCTCATCTGCCATGATCTGTGAATCTTCACTATCTGAGGATGTGGCAAGAGCTTGTGATGCGGGATCTGCCCAAACTGCTTCGTCGTCTGTAATCACAAAGTCACACTCGTGGTGGATATCTAGCTCTGCATCTGTCATTTGCTCTGAGTCGGTCATCTGATCTGAGCACTCTGAATCTCTGGATCTAGTCTCCTCGATCGTCTCTATTTGTACACTTTCACCATTGATGCGAAAGTATACCTTCCCACTATCATGGTCGGTCACCGCCTTGGCTGTGGCCAAGAAGGGTCTTCCTAAAATGATGGGGGTATCGATCACACGTTCAGGGATCTCCATGTCCAGTACAATAAAGTCCACGGGGAATTTCAGGCCCTGAATTGTGACGATAACGTCCTTAAGTAACCCCTTTGGCCTCTTTACAGATCTATCAGCAAACTGAAGGATCGTCCTGCTCTGTCTAAGAGGGCCAAACTCGAATCGATCGAGTAAGGCAGCCGGAAGGAGGTTAATCGAAGAACCACTGTCCAAAAGAGTACGATCAAATTGCTGCTCATGAATGTGGCATCTGACATATGGAGCTCCTGCATCAGGTTTCTTGGCTGGCAATTTGTTCTGTATAGCGAAGAAAGTGGCACGTGTAAGCACATGGATTTCTGCATTCCTCTTCTTCCTATGTATAGTGGTCTTCTCTCTCAAGTGCTTCTGGAAGAGAGGGATGTGCTCTAATGCCTCCTGTAGAGTCAGCTGAATGTGGAATCTGTCAATCATCTGCTGGCTGAACTCTAACTGTTATGATTTTTTTGGATTTTTTGTTTTCTTCCCTTGCCCTAAGCGGAGTGCTTGAGGGAAAGGGATCGCTGGACCCTCCTCAGATAGAGGGTCAGGAAGAGGTTCCTGTTGCTGAGAAGGACTGGAGTCCATACAAAAGTGATCATGCAACACACATGGACTCTGAGTAGATGAAGAAACCTTTCCTTTATTCATTTTTTGTTATTTTTAATAGTGTCCTGAGATACATAGATATGAGGAAACACAACTGGACTAGAAATGGTGGCATCATCACCACCCACAGCATCTGTCTTCGCGGCATCAGCACCGCGCTCTGGCTCAGCATCACATCTAATAGTGGCATCAGTACCACCAACTGCATCTGGAGACATGATGGCATCAGTACCGCCGAATGGATCATCATCCTTGGTGGCGTCAGCACCACCGTCATCAACATCATTAGCGGCATCAGCACCGCTATCCTCCTCGTCTGACGCTCTGGAATCAGCAATGGGTTGTCGTTCAGACGAGGCGCCGCCGGCTGGCCTTCTACCGCTCCTAAGTTTTACAAAATCAGCATCAAATATGGGGGAGGAAATATCATTCAAAATATCACTAGGAGTGGCGGCCTCTGTAAACTGTACCTGCTCAGACTTCCTCTTCAGATTGTTTGGGTTAGGTTCAATCTGAGCAGGTATGGCGGCTTTTCCCTTGATTATCTCCCTTATTTCCTGTCGGAACTCATCCATCTCTCGCCGGAAGGACGCCTGCTGGTCAGTGAGTAAGCGGGTGAGGTCATCAAGGTCCGGGTTCTCATAAACCGGTGCATGAGAACCAGATGGGTTCCCTCGTTGGAACCGAGGGGGAGGCTGAGAATACTGTTGAGGCTGCTGCTGCTGCCTCTACTGCTGTCCCTGATGGTAAGGACGAGGACCCTACTGGAAGTGCTGCTGTGACTGGGAGTAATGGGGCTGCTGCTGCTGGCTACTCTATCCACCCTGAGCTGGAGGCTGTTGCTGGGATGAGGTACCTCCGTTGGACCATCTGAATCCAGGATGATCCCGACGTATCCCGGGCTGCTGCCGGTCATACCAAATCCCATTGACTTCCATCAACGGCTCCTGCTCGTACGGAAAAGGGGGAAGAACTGCCAGTGGCTGATCCGGCTGATACACCACCATCTGAGTGTCTTGAAATGGTGGTGGCTGAGAGTAGTGCTGCTGCAACTGCTGAACCGGCTCTGCCTGAATGTGGTGAACCTGGTGGTACTGGGCAGAGTGCTGGGAGGAGCTGTTGCTGGTGGGATCAGCTCGTGACCTGGAACGAGGCTGAGAAGCTGCTTGTGCCTCCTGGAGACACAAGATATGGGTCTTCAGGTCACTAAGAGTCTGTGCCAATTGATCTATCTGTGTCATGCCTTGGCACTGCTTCTTTTCTATTATCTCAATGTGGTCCAACTTCTCACTGATAATGCCCATGTCAGCAGCTGAAGATTCTGCCTGTGCTGCTGCTGCTGACGAAGAAATGGGTGGACCCACATCAGCCCGTGAGATCCTATGATAGGACACAGCATGGGGTTGGGGTTTCCCTTGAGCGTAGAGCCTAGTCTGGGACATCACTGAGTAGTTTTCAGCCATCTCCTCATAGATGGCCCAGACTTGGTCTTCGTCCTTGGCGAAGTAGGAACCCCCACAAGAAGCGTTGACAAGCCCCTACAGCTCCGGTGTCAGCCCACAAAAGAAGCTCTGGACAAGATTGGGCTTGGATATGTCATGGTGTGGACACCGGTCAATGAGCTCACGGAATCGATCCCACGCCTCATTAAATTGTTCATTGGGATCATGGAGAAGTTGTTGATCAGAGCTCGTGCTGCGTTGGTCCGACCGAGTGGATAGTACTTGTTTAAGTACTCGGTCCGGAGCTGCTCCCAAGTGGTAACAAATCTCCCTAAATGCTTCAGCCAATTGGCTGCTCTGTCGGCCAGGGAGAAAGGGAATGCTATCATTTTGATAGTGTCCTCGTCTACATATCTGTCGTGGACAGTGCTGCAGATCATTTCAAACTCCTGCAGGTGTAGATGTGGCTCTTCGGTGGCTAACCCATGGAATTTGGGCAAAAGCTGAATGGTCTGGGGGGGAAGCTTGAAATCACCCAGAATCTCAGGGAGCTGAATCCATCGATGGGTTAGAGTTGCAGCAGGGTTGTGCAAATGCCTCATCGGTCGTGGCTGTCTAGCTTGCTCCGGCTGGTCCTCCGGGTTTCCGTCTGATCCTCCTCCAAACTCTGGAATCTCTCCACCGCCTGCTCGATTATTCTCTCCTCTGTCGGCTCGCATCTGTGCTAATTCCTGACGAACCTCTGCCATGAACGCTCCTTGATCCCGAATCTGTCGCTGCATCGTCTCTAAGGAGGCTAACAAGGTGTTGTTGATGGCGCCCTGATCTAGAACATAAGTGGAACTCTGGGGCTGTCCATCGGTTCGTCCATCATTGCTGGCCATCTTGTGGGTCTCTGCAAAGGCAAAAGACCCTGGCTTAGGAGCCGTCAAGTTAACAAATAACCGTGTTGTTCTCTGCACAGGTATCTCAGGACTGGTGGAAGAAGGGTGGTCGAGGGGGGACAGGGTGGTAGTGAACTCAGGTTCGGAGAGCGGGTCTGGGCTCTCCGAAACCGTCCTAGATGAATGATGACCGACCTGATCACTAGGGTATGAGGTACAGAAATAGGATCGTTGTGACCCGAGCAATCAGACCATGTATCAAGAAAAAGATCGAACTGCTAAATAAATCAAAGATCAAAACAAAACGTGAAGCGGTCCCGCTATGAGATTAACCTGGTATAGCACCCAGGGTCGAACACAAGGAGCACGGATTGGCCAAAGGCCTACGAAGTAGTAAAAATAAAGTAAAATAAAGGCAAAATGTTTTTAGTGGTTTTTAATAATTTTTATATATATATTTTTTTGGATTTTTAAATGTGAAGAAAATAAAAGAAACACAAAATCAAGCAAGCTTCAACTGATTATTTAATGTGTCAAAAATCAAGCAAAAATTCAAACAAAAATGTTTTTATGTTTTTCAGGTTTTTTAGTGTTTTTGGTGAATTTTTGGGATTTTTATAATGTGTATTTTATTTTCTAAAAATCAAACAGTACTGAAAATGCAAGGCATTGTCCAGCCAGGCCCAAAATCCAAAGATAAAATATCTAAGGATCTCAGAGGGACCTGGAGGTAATTTTCCTGTATACTAGAGAAAACTAGGAAAATTTGAGCACCAACATTATTGTTTTTGGGTTTTTAGATTATTTACTAGAATTTTTATGAGTTTTTAGGTGTTTTTGAGTTTTTAGGGTTTTTAAGCAATGAAAAATAGCCAAAATTGGCTAGAAAATCAAGAAACACAAAAGAAACAGTACCTAATTTTTGTGGAATTTTTGAGGGGGTTTTTATATTTTTTTGAGATTTTTACTTCTAGACAGTAGCTAAAATAGAGGTTTTTGAATTTTTAAAAATAACAAATAAAATCAAAAATGTCCTCAAAAATTCTCAAAAATCCTACAACATGGCAGGAGCCATGTATCAAATTTTCATCGAATTTGGAGGTGATTTGATATTTTATTCAAAAATCAGAAGAGGGCACTGTGCATAGGGACTGAAGTGCAAATACCCGAAGTTCTGGGGGTCCAGGTGCAATTTTCCCAGCAAGTCACGCGCGCGGCGCGTGCCTGGGGCACTCAGGGACCTTCTGGTAAGAAAAACAAGTCCGAGGACCTTTTGGTAACTCGTACCAAAAAGTCCAGGGGCTGTTCTGCAAATAACCCACTAAAAGACGCACATGCGGAATTTTAACACTCACAGGGGCATATATGCAATAACCAAAAAGTTTTCATTCATTAACAAACATCCAGAACTACAGGGCTAATGTCGTAATTACACCAAATATACACGTGACGACGCACGTGGCTCACACAAACAGGGGCATAAATGCAAATAAGCTAAGGTACGGGGTCCCAAGTGCAAATATCCCAACGTAAATAAAAGGCACACAATATTTACAGGACTAAATCTAAAAACATAAACTAAGAGGGGGCCTACGGTAAATTACCCCTTTATTACGCCGATGGCTGGATGTGCGCCACGTAGCAGATCTGACGGTCCTGGACGACGGGCGCTTCTCTCCTTCCTCACGTGGGCCTGATCGACGTCTCAGAGGAGGACACGTGGAAGATCTGACGGCCTCGGGTGCTGGTGCCTCTCTCTCTGCGCTAACGGTCCAGATCGTCCCTCGGGCCGATCAAGCGGTGGCTGCAGCTCCTGAATGGATGGACGTGATGCGAACTGGGGAGCTGAGGGCGATCGGACGGTGCTCGAGGACCCTGGAAGAACAGTTGGCCGGCGAGCTTCGCCGGCCTCGTGCGAGCACGGTGGTCCTCCTCAGCTGCCTCTGGATATCGGAGAAGATTCGTGATGAAGTTCCGCAGCTGTTGGTTGCCTCCAATGGCCCAGCCGAGCCCTGGAGGGGCTCCGGCGAGGTCGGCGGAGGGAAGCTCCTGGCCTGAATGTAGGGAAGCCTCAGATGGCCTCCTTCGGACCTGCAAAGTGGGTCAGAAGCTTCACGGGTCAAGGGCAAAGTGCCTCGACCCGATGAGGCGGCGTGAAGGTGGTCGATGCGTCGGGATGAGCGAGCTCCGGCGAGCGACGGACGGTGGAGCTCGAACCCCAGCTCCTGTGCGAGCTGGGTTGAACGAAAGGGTGGAGAAGGTGCGTGGAGGAAAGGCGATGGTGAACGTGGGTTCCGATGATCGAAAAGGTATGCGCGATGGCCGGAATCGACGGAACGCGGCGGAGCTACGATTTGGGGCTAACTAGAAATTAGGCGAAATAGGAATGCTAGAAGGTTACCTGGGTGGCGAAGTAGACTGGGCTGGAGCTGGGGTAGCTCCCGGTCGTGGCCTCGAAGGTCGTCTGGTCCTGAGGCTCGAGCTCCTGCACTGGGCGGAGCACGGCGGCGCTACGTCGCCGGATCAGTGGTCCGGCCACCCCCTCCTTGCTGCGACACGGGCAATCGAGAGCTGTCACCTCAGGGACTGCTGTGGAGGTCACGGGATGAAGGGTGGAGAGCCAAAGATAGAAAAAGAATGCGGCGGAGCTCAGACTATATACCGTGGAGGGTCCGGCAAGATTCGATCGGGCAGGGTAGCGTGAAGCGCGGATCCCAATGCAATCCCCCGGGCGATGATCTCGGATGCAAGAAGAAGGATTAGGACCCGGGGTTTGCGCGAATGGCGGGCGGATCAGGCGGGGAAAAATCGGAGAAATTGGGTCGACAGCCCGATCCGCGAGAGAAGAGGGTCCGTGGGGGGAGTTGACCGGGGGGTCAACATCCCCGTGGACCAATCAGGAGAGGCCACGTCATAAATAATTTAAAAATTCAAAATAAAATAGGAAATGACCGAATTATTAAAAACTCAAAACATAAAATATTTTTATTTTAATTTTTTCTATTTTTGGTGATTTTTAATTAATTTTTCAAAATAAAAATAAGGTATTTACATAATAGGGCTATATATAGGTATATGTACAATATAGGGTTTTTAATTTTGATTTTTAATTATTTATTTTTATACATTTTTATTCCTATTTTATATTTTATTTATTTATAGAATAAAATGAGGAATAAAAGGATATTTTTATTATTTATATACATAGGGGAAATAAAAAGTTATGTACAACTATGTACATGGTATATGTACAATATATTTTTGTTGTTTTAATTTTGTTATTTTTATTTGATTTTTGTTTTGTTTCTTTTTATTTATTTTATTTACAATATATATAACATAGAATATTTACAAAAAGTTTTGAAAATAAATAAATTTATTTACGAGGTTAAATACATAAGGAGGCATGGTCTATGTACATGGTGAAAGGGCATTTTTGAATTTTTGTTTTTTATATTTTTATTTTGTTTTTAATAGTTTCTAAATATATACAAAATATGTACAAGCATATTTTTGGGTGAGGAAAATATAATTTTATTTATTTACCTAAATATTTACACATGAGCCCCTATCTCCCTCTACTTTGGTTTTTATGCGGTCAGGCCCATGCTGAGCCCTCCCTTGGGTTAGGTTGCTCAATATTTATTCTAAATATTTCCCTCTTTTTCTTTTTCATCTTTATTCTTTTATTTTTGGACAAAAACATGCTAATTATAGATATTTACAAAATGCATGCTTTTGCTAATTATTCCTATTTACAAGTATCTACATGCATTTGCATAGGTTTTTGTAGCTAAAATATAAGAATAAAGAGTGATGAATGGGTATTCATCACCCCCCTATACTATACTTTGCTAGTCCCTTAGCAAACACTTATTTGAAAAAGAAGTGAAAAAGAAAGAAAGAAAAAGAGGATGTACATGGATCAAGGTTGATTATTAAACTTGCCTTCATTAAATTGAGGTATGGAGCTTAATCAGATCTTTGTATTATTAATGTGTCGGAACCTTATTTAGACTTAAGCTTAAAACCTAACAGCCTCTAAGTTCCACTAATCTATAACCAAGACTCCTCAATGCTCCAGATCAGAACAAGTCATCAATCACAAACCCTGAAGACCACGAATCTTTTCTTGTCCTGTGAAAGTGAGGTCTAAGCTCTCCACCTCAGAAATGGCAACTTGACAACCCTCCCCAACAAGGTAACTCTATGACCTTAATCTGGCCACTCTTTCCTCGAGGAGCGGGGTATTCCCTTCTAAGTTCAAGTACAACCGGCTCAAGAAGAGGGGGAAGAAGAGAATGGGTCAAGGCCAGTGTAGCCAAGTACCCTTGGGAGCTTGACCAGTGTAGCCAAGTCTCCCTGCTGCAAGCTACAATAGGTGGATCATGAAACCAAGCTTTGCTTATTGCACTTATATCCATACTCCGGTGGGATTATCATTTTCTCTCAGACCCACCACTTTTTTGGAGTTCTTTTCTTTTTGCACATTTTTTTTTCGAGTGCATCTATACAACATATACATGTGCAGCATATATACAAGGAGTTTTTCCTCTTGAGCCAGTAGACTATCCCTCTTTTGAAGCTTTATTGCAACCCACAACTCCCGTCGTTAGACCTCATGGCAACCAGACCAAGTTGAGACGCACTTCCTTCACTATAAGAAGAAGAGAGGTTCCGCCTAGAAGTACTACCCTCATATGCTACCCCAAGTCAAGGAAGACTGCCTCCTCACCATCTCATCCGTAGAGAGCTCGGTGCATAGTGCGGGTGTCCAAGTAAAGCCATAATCTATATGAGTCATGTGTTGTTGTTAAGTGCTCTATCTAGGCTCATTGAGATGACATGTGATCATAGCCTAGTGGACTCAAAGAATTAAGTCACCATGCACCTGAAAAGCCTTAAACCCTAGCCCTATAAGGTTCCTCTTAGAATTAGGTGGATTAAGATCTTAATCAAGCTCCATTTCTCAATTTGATTCCAGGCTAGTTTAAATGTCAACTATCATCCAAGAAAAGCTATATACATATGTACAAAAAGATGCTTATTTACACAAATTTTACAATCATGCAAAATTTTTGAAAAATGTTTTGAAATCATGAATGATGATGCATGAAGTGCAAGTTTTGCAAAAAGATATTTACACACATTTACACAAGATTTTTGCAAACTTTTTGATTTTCAAAACATTTTGGAAAAATTTTGTACTATATACATAATTTTGATACAAAAATATTTACACAAGCTTTACACAAAAGATTTTTGCAATCATTTTTACAAAAATAATTTGTACACTAGCTATGTATGTGCAAATAAAAGAAGATTATGTACATGAAAATTTTAAATTTTTATGGTTTTTAGCCATTTTTATTTATTAACACACTCACACAAAGTACGAGTTATGGCTAAAGTATATATGAAATATATACACACCCCCCTATACTTAGCTCGAACGATGTCCTCAGAGTCAAGAGCGATGAAGAAGACATAACTCGTGCTATGTATAGGAAGTGAAAAGAAAGGCTATACAAAAAGGAAATGAAAAGTCAAGAGGGACTCAGGTCTCCCCCCTATACTTAGGATCAAGTAATCCTAAGTATAGCAGGCTGTACACGAAGGGAAAACCGAGTGGAGAATGTACAGGGTCTACCCCCGCTATACTTAGGGTGAAATATCCCTAAGTATAGGCAGCAAAACAGGGGTAGACAGAAACAAAAGAAATACCCGAAATGTCTCACATCCCCCCTATACTTAGGGTAAAGTGCACCCTAAGTATAGCATAATTACAAGATGGAGAAAGGGATGTGGGACTAAGGAATGTGATGATATGGACATCTGGATCTATATACAGCGGAAGATCAGTAAAGCTCAGGCGTGAGATGCATTAGATGTGAGTCAAAGACCACATCTCACGCAAAATGAATAGGGGCAATATCAACGACCCGCGGCTCATGATCTAGAAATGGCTTGAGCCGCTGGCCGTTCACTCGGAAGGTACTCTCAGAAGACAACTCAGATATGTCGATGCTACCGTTGTCGTGTACCTTCCTAACCAGATAAGGTCCTTTCCATTTGCTCTGAAGCTTCCCTGGAAATAATCTAAGCCTCGCATCAAACAGCCATACTCTCTGTCCAATCTCAAAATGCTTGTGGCTGATATGAGAATCATGCCACTCCTTGACTTTCTCCTTATAATGTAGGCTGCTTGAGAAAGCTGCATCTCTAAGCTCCTCCAGGGCAGCTAGCTCTGCCCTCCTCTGGTCTCCTATACCATCTGGATCCATAAGTATGTCTGTAACTGCCCAAAGTGACTTATGCCTCAGCTCAACAGGTAAATGGCATGGCTTGCCATATACGAGGCGAAAGGGAGATGTGCCCAAAGGTGTCTTGAAAGACGTCCTATATGCCCATAAGACCGAGTCCAAAAGCTGTGACCAATCCTTTCGGTCAGGGCGGACGACTTTCTGCAGAATAGTCTTGATCTCCCTATTCGACACTTCGGCTAGACCATTCGTCTGTGGATGGTACGGTGTAGCAACACGATGATCTATGCCGAACTCGCTAGCAAGTGCCTTCACCTGGTCGTTGATGAAGTGAGATCCCCCATCAGAAATAAGAACTCGTGGAACCCCGAACCGCGTGATGATGTGCTTCCTCAAAAATCTGCAAACTGTCCTCGCATCAGCGGCTCGGGCGGGGATAGCCTCCACCCAACGACTCACATAGTCAACGGCCAACAGAATGTACTCAAATCCCTGACTCTTAGGGAATGGACCCATGAAATCGATGCCCCATGCGTCAAAAACCTCACAGAAGTGAATGGGCTGCATCGGCATCATATCACGCTGTCCACAAGTGCCCATCCCCTGATAGTCAGTACACCTCTTCATGAACTCATCTGAGTCCTTGAAGAGGGTAGGCCACCACAAGCCGGATTGGAGCACTTTCTGTGCCGTTCTCCTCCCAGAATGATGTCCTCCTGCCTCAAGCTTGTGGCAGTAGGTGAGGACGCTATGGTGTTCCTCCTGAGGAATACACCGACGCCAGACGCTATCCCCTCCTTCGTGGTAAAGGATGGGATCCTCCCAATGGTAAGACTTGGCCTTCGCAAGGAAGGTCTCAAGCCTCTGCCTGGGCCAATCTTGTGGGACTTTCCCAGCAACGAGAAAGTTCACAATATCGGCGTACCATGGGAGTGAGGCGATAGCAAGGATCGCCTCATCTGGGAAGGTATCTCGGATAGGATCAATCTGCTCAGACTCCTCAGACTGCTCTAATCGGGAGAGATGATCCGCCACCACATTCTTGACTCCAGGCTTATCTTTAATCTCAATGTCGAACTCCTGGAGTAGAAGGATCCACCTAGTCAATCTGGCCTTGGCATCCTTCTTTGCCATGAGGTACCTGATGGCGGTGTGATCTGTGAACAAAGTCACTCTAGATCCAATGATATACGATCTGAACTTATCCAGGGCAAACACTACAGCTAGCATCTCCTTCTCTGTGACCGTGTAATTCCGCTGGGCGGAATCCAATGTGCGGCTAGCGTAGTGTATAGCAAATGGCACTCCAGCCCTCCTTTGTCCCAGCACTGCCCCTACGGCAAAATCGGAGGCGTTCGTCATGATCTCGAATGGGAGAGACCAATCAGGCGGCTGGAGGACAGGAGCCTCAATCACGCACTGCTGGAGAGTAGCAAACGACGAAAGACACTTGTCATCGACAAGGAACTCGGTGTCTTTCGTCAAGAGGTCGGTCAACGGCCGGGCAATCCTGCTGAAATCCTGAATGAATCTCCTATAAAATCCAACGTGCCCCAGAAATGACCGTAACTGCCTCAGATTGGACGGCGGTGCGAGTTTCCTAATGACATCAACCTTGGCCGGATCAACCTCCATGCCCCTGTTGGAGATGATGTGGCCAAGCACCGTCCCTTGAGTCACCATGAAGTGACTCTTCTCCCAAGATAGCACCAAATGATACTCAATACATCGCTGGAGTACTCGATCTAGGCAGTCAAGACAGGAGTTGAATCCGTCGCCGTAGACCGAGAAATCGTCCATGAAGACCTCTAAGCACTCCCCTACCATGTCCGAGAAGATCGACAGCATGCACCTCTGAAAAGTCGCAGGGGCATTGCATAGCCCAAATGGCATGCGTCGAAAAGCGTATGTGCCGAAGGGACAGGTAAAGGTGGTCTTCTCCCGATCCTCAGGAGCGATGGCCACTTGGTTGTAGCCTGAGTACCCATCCAGGAAGCAATAATGGCTCTTCCCTGCCAGTCTCTCAATGATCTGGTCAATAAAAGGCAGGGGAAATGGTCCTTCTTGGTGGCTTGGTTGAGTCTCCTGTAGTCAACACAAACCCTCCAAGAGGTGGGTACTCGTGTAGCGATCTCCTCACCCGACTCACTGATCACAGTCGTGATGCCCGTCTTCTTGGGCACCACATGCAAGGGGCTAACCCACTTGGAGTCGGAAATGGGATAAATAAAACCTGCACCCACCACTTTGATATTTCCTTCATCACGACCTCTCTCAGGTTGGGGTTTCAGACGCCGCTGGAACTCACGCGACGGCTTCGCCCCATCCTCGAGATAGATGTGGTGGGAGCACACTGATGGATCAATCCCATGGAGATCCGCTACGCTCCATCCGATCGCCTTGCGGTTATTTTCAAGAACCCCCATCAAACGGGATTCCTGCTCTCCAGTCAACTCGGCGGAGATGATGACTGGGTACATCTCTGGCTCGCCCGCAAGGAATCGATACTTCAGCGAAGTAGGGAGCGGCTTCAGCTCTGGAATGCTGGGTGCCGGCAAATCTGGCTGCGGAAGAAACTGAGTTAAAGCTGCAAGGTCGGCCAAATCTGCCTGGGAAAGTGAAAGTGTACTCTCGCAAACTGGATCGGGGGAAGGCTGCTCAACTGCACTGTCTCTGCTCGGCTCTGCATCTACCTCCTCCCCATCTATAGGCTCAGATGGACTCAGGTCTGGCATCTGATCATAGCAATCGGCCCAATCAGACTCTGAATCCGAGGGATCTGTATCAGAAGCGGTGGCATCAGTACCACCGGAAAACAAGGTGGCCTCAGCACCACCATCACTAATCATCGTGCTGCGATCAAGGACCGGCTCTGCTGCCTCAATGGTATCCTGAACCAGGTCTGTGCTCTCCAGACTCTCCTCTGCTGTCATTTCTGCATCAGCTGTATCTGAAAGTGAGAGGGTGGTCTGTGTCTCAAGATCTGCCCAAGCTGCCTCATCATCTGTGATCACAAAATCACAGTCCTGGTGGATGTCTGGCTCTACGTCTGTCAGCTGCTCTGAATCGGTACTCGCATCTGAGCGGCTCTGAGTCTGGCTCTGTAGTCCTCGACCGTCTCTATTTGTATACTCTCGCCCTGGACGCAAAAGTACACCTTCCCGCTATCATGATCAGTCACCGCCTTGGCTGTGGCCAAGAACGGACGACCAAGGATGATGGGGGTATCTGCCACTGACTCAGGGATCTCCATGTCCAACACTATGAAGTCCACGGGGAATTGCAGGCCCTGAATAGTGACGATAACATCTCGTAATAACCCCTTCGGCCTCTTGACAGATCGATCAGCGAACTGAAGGACTGTCCTGCTCTGTCGAAGAGTGCCCAACTCGAAGCGGTCGAGAAGGGCTGCCGGAAGAAGGTTGATCGACGATCCGCTATCTAGAAGAGTACGGTCGAACCTCTGCTCACTGATCTGGCATCTGACATACGGGGCCCCTGAATCTGGCCTCTTGGCTGGCAGTCGGTTCTGGATCGTGAAGCACGTGGCTTTGGTCAGCACATGGATCTCTGAAGTGTGGTTCCTCCTTCTCCTCCTGACTGTAGTCCTCTCTCTCAAAGATCGCTGGAGAAGGGGGATGTGCTGCAAAGCCTCCTGGAGGGTCAGCTGGATATGGAATCGATCAATCATGCTCTGGCTGAACTCCTCAAGCTCTCTCTTTTTGGGATTTTCTTTTTTCTTCCCCTTCCCCATCTGAAGGGCTCTAGGGAAGGGGATCACTGGGTCCTTCTCAGATGAAGGACTAGGAAAAGGTCTAGACGGTTCAAGGACTGGATCCACACATACATCATGCACCACATTGGGACCAGAAGAAAGTAAACCTTTTCCTTTATTCATAGCAGAGTTCCGAGATACATGAACACGAGGAAAAACAACATCTCTATCGGTACAAACACCGGTGGCCTCAATACCACCACAGGCTGGCTGCTCTGCTGTTGCTGCTGGTAGACGTCGTGCGGCATCAGTACCGCTGGCTGGCTCGGCTGAATGGGTGGCATCAGTACCGCTGGCTGGCTCGGCTGAATAGGTGGCATCAGTACCACCTCCTAGATCTGGTGAAGCGGCGACCTCAGTACCGCTGGTGGGATCAGCATCCTTGGTGGCCTCAGTACCACCGTCATCGTCTGGAGCGGCCTCAGTACCGCTCTCCTCCTCCTCCTGTGGCGCCTCGGGATGAAGCTCAGATGAGGCGCCGCCGCCTGCTGGGGTCCTACCGCTCCTAAGTGTGACAAAATCAGCATCAAATAGATCCGAAGAAGTATCATCAAATGGATCACTAGGAGTGGCTAACTCAGTATGTACTACCTGCTCAGATTTCCTCTTGAGGCTGTTCGGATTCGGCTCTATCTGGGCTGGTATGGCGGCCTTCCCTCTCACCAGGTCCCGCATCTCCTGGCGGAACTCGTCCATCTCCCGTCGGAATGTAGCCTGCTGGTCCGTGAGGAGGCAGGCGATGTCATCCAAAGCGGGGCTCTCGTGGGAGCCCGACGGGTGGCCTCTCTGTGGGTGAGGCTGCTGGAACTGCTACGGGTAAGAGGGGTAGGATGGAGGCTGCTGCTGCTGATATCCCTGGTGAGCCTGCTGCTCATGTCTCCATGACTGTCCCTGCTGCTGATAGGGACGCGGACCGTAGGATGACTGCTGGTGCTGCTGATAGGCTGGGGGCTGCTGCTGCGACTGGTGATGGTCTCTCTGCTGGGAGTACTGCCCTCCCTGTCCTGACGGCTGCTGCTGGGGCTGGGCACCACCACTCCCCCACCTGAATCCGGGATGGTCTCGTCGGATCCCAGGCTGGGGGCGGTCGTACCAAATCCCGTTGACATCCATCAACGGCTCGGCATCATAGGGGGCTGGCGGGAGTACTGCCAGAGGCTGGTCCGGCTGGTAGACCACCATCTGCATCTCTGGAGATGGTGGGGACTGGTAGGTGGGCTGCGGCTGCTGGTACGGCTCCGCCTGTACAAGGTGAACCTGTCTAGGCTGCACTGGGGTGCTGGAGCGCTGGGACGAGCTGCTGCTGCTGCCGGCGTCGCCTCGCGACTGAAGACGGGGCTGAGAAGCCGTCTGTGCCTCCTGGAGACACATGAGATGTGTCTTCATGTCGCTCAAGACCTGTGCCATCTGCTCCATCTGCGTGATACTCTGGCACTGCTTCTTCTCAATCAGCTCCATGCGGTCCAACTTCTCGCTGATGATACCCATGTCCGCAGCTGATGACTCTGCCTGTGCTGCTGCGGCTGCGGACGAACTGGATGGACCTGCATCTACCCGTGCTATCCGCTGGTACTGCACGGGTCCTGGCTGATGTGGCTGGGTCTTCTGAGTATAGAGCCTGGTCTGAGACATCACCATATAGTTCTCTGCCATCTCCTCAAAAATGGCCCAGACCTGGTCGTGGTCCTTGGCGAAGTAGGACCCGCCACAAGAAGCATTCACCAGGCCCTGTAGCTCTGGTGACAACCCGCTGAAGAAGCTCTGCACAAGGTTCGGCTTCGTGATGTCGTGGTGCGGGCATCTGTCCAGAAGCTCTCGGAACCTCTCCCAAGCCTCGTGAAACTGCTCGTTGGGGAACATGGAGAAGTTGCTGATCAGGGCCCTCGCTGCATTCGTCCGCCCGAGTGGATAGTACTTGTTCAAGTACTCGGTGCGAAGCTGCTCCCAGGTGTAGACAAACTTCCCCAAGTGTTTCAGCCAGGTGGCTGCTCTGTCTGCCAGTGAAAAGGGGAAGGCGATCATCCTGATCGTGTCCTGGTCCACATGCCGGTCGTGGACAGTGCTGCAAATCATCAGAAACTCCTGGAGGTGGAGGTGGGGCTCCTCTGTGGAAGTCCATGGAACCGAGGAAGCATCTGCAAGGTGTTCGGGGGGAACTTGAAGTCCCCCATGATAGCTGGAACCACCACCCAATGGTGCATCAGTGTAGATCCGGGGTTGTGCAACTCCCGCATCGGTCTCGGTGGTCCTCCTGCCACGGCGGCTGCCGCTGCGGCGGCCGCGGCTGCTGCGGCGGCTGCTGCGGCACGTGCATCTGCATCATCGGGCTCATCGGGCTCGCTCTGACGGTCTCGCTCTGCTCTGAGCCTCTCCAACTCTCGCCTCATCTCTATCATGAATGCTCCCTGATCGCGGAGCTGCTGCTGGACGGTCTCTAGTGATGCGATCAGGGTGGAGTTGATCGCTCCCTGGTCTAATACGAAATGCTCTGGCTGTCGGGAGTGATCATCTGAACTGCCTGCTCCGGCCATATCGACGTCTGCAAAATCAAACGAGCCCAACTCAGGTGCTGTCAAATGTATCAATCTCTCCTCGGGCTCGTGTCTCTCAGGAAGGTCAGAAAGGGGGTCGAGGGGGAACAGGGTGGAGTCGTACTCGGGCTCAGAGAGCGGGTCTGAGCTCTCACGAGCCAACCTAGATGAGGAGGTAGACGCGCCCGAAAGCGGTGCAACTAGAGGCTGCCTAAGAGACCGTCTACCCATCATCTTGATCTGGCGAGTAGGGAAGATGAGATCTGGAAAAATTATGATCTGAAAACAAACCCCCGGTTCACCAACGCAACGCGAGCTGAAGACCGTGAAAGTTCGGTCAAATTATCTTGTCAATTTTATTTTGGTGAACACACAAAATATCAGAGCGCTTACGTGACCTGTTGGGATATCCGCTGCTAACCCAACCGACTGGCCCGCACGGAAGAGTCGGTAATCAGTCGGGTTTAGCAACGGGGGGCTCTACCTAGTGTGCGGGTCACTCTCTCGCGCATCCAAACCAAACAATGAGGGGGTTGCTCTCCCCAAGACAAAATTTTTAGGGTGAGCGGGTTTTAAGATCAATAATTTTAGCAGTCCCAATTTTATGGTTTCTCTTTTTAGTCTTTTTCAAAACAAACAAATGGCCTAACGAATTTTTCGATTCTCCTGATTATTAAGTCCAAAACAGGGGGGAGAAGTCGAAAAAGCCGATGCACGAGAAATCAATGATGCATGCAAAGTCAGAAATGCGTACCTTGCTCCAGCTCTCTACATGCAATATGATCCGCGCATAAATAAAAGACAGAAATAAAACTAACCTAAATGATGCAGCGGTAAAGCCGAGTCCTAGACGAGCAACTTCTAGCGAAGAACTGTCTAACCGGTCACCGACCTCCAAGCCAAAGAGTCCGGTCTTGACCCATCCCTCCTCTGTCCGACAAATCGGGGGTAGGAGAAAGCGCTTTACAGGACATGCTACGGCACGTAGGCTACGGAGGCTAGCGAGTCGGTTATTTTTATTATTGATTTTAAGTAGGTCCAATTACGATCTATAGGAACAGATATGCAATTAAGTGTGTGGATCCTACTAATTACGGCACATTCACCAGAAAATCCTAAGTCTAGGGGCTCGAGCAAAAACCGCGAAAAACCGGAAAAGACAGTAAGAAAGAAAAATAAAGCCGCGAGAAAACCGCGAAAAACCGCGGGGGTCCTAAAGGGTCCCCCGAGCACACCGGTGCTCGGCGAAATAGACCCGCTACGGTAGAAGTGTCCAAGTCCAAACAGTCCAAGTGTCCCTGTATTATTACAATAATAATGAAATAAAAACCTACTCTAACCTCACCCACTCAACTCTCTCTATCTCGCTCTCTCCTGCGGCTTCGTAAAGAAGGAAGCCGCCTCCAAGTTCCTCGGCTGCACCGGCTCCTCGAAAGTCGCCTCCGCGGTCCTCGGGCCCTCGCAAGAAAAAGAGAAGAGTGGTCAGACCGGCAAAAATAATCAAATAATAAGGAAAAGGAAATGGAAATAACAGTGAGGGTATATGTGCAAAAATGTAAAATAAAATACACACACAAAATAAAACAAAAAATAAAAATAAAAGAAAATGAAAAACAAATCAAAATAAATCAAAAAGAAAATAGATACAAAAGCCGTGAAAAGCCGCGAGCTCCGAAGAGCCGCGAAAAGCCGCGAAAACAAAAACGAAAATAAAAACAAAAAGAACTACTAAGCCGTGCTCCCCGGCAACGGCGCCATTCTGATGACCGACCTGATCACTAGGGTATGAGGTACAGAAATAGGGTCGTTGTGACCCAAGCAGTCAGACCATGTATCAAGAAAAAGATCGAACCGCTAAATAAATCAAAGATCAAAACAAAACGTGAAGCGATCCCGCTATGAGATTAACCTGGTATAGCACCCAGGGTCGAACACAAGGAGCACGGATTGACCAAAGGCCTACGAAGTAGTAAAAATAAAGTAAAATAAAGGCAAAATGTTTTTAGTGGTTTTTAATAATTTTTATATATATTTTTTGGATTTTTAAATGTGAAGAAAATAAAAGAAACACAAAATCAAGCAAGCTTCAACTGATTATTTAATGTGTCAAAAATCAAGCAAAAATTCAAACAAAAATGTTTTTATGTTTTTCAGGTTTTTTAGTGTTTTTGGTGAATTTTTGGGATTTTTATAATGTGTATTTTATTTTCTAAAAATCAAACAGTACTGAAAATGCAAGGCACTGTCCAGCCAGGCCCAAAATCCAAAGATAAAATATCTAAGGATCTCAGAGGGACCTCGAGGTAATTTTCCTGTATACTAGAGAAAACTAGGAAAATTTGAGCACCAAAATTATTGTTTTTGGGTTTTTAGATTATTTACTAGAATTTTTATGAGTTTTTAGGTGTTTTTGAGTTTTTAGGGTTTTTAAGCAATGAAAAATAGCCAAAATTGGCTAGAAAATCAAGAAACACAAAAGAAACAGTACCTAATTTTTGTGGAATTTTTGAGGGGGTTTTTTTATTTTTTTTGAGATTTTTACTTCTAGATAGTAGCTAAAATAGAGGTTTTTGAATTTTTAAAAATAACAAATAAAATCAAAAATGTCCTCAAAAATTCTCAAAAATCCTACAACAAGGCAGGAGCCATGTGTCAAATTTTCATCGAATTTGGAGGTGATTTGATATTTTATTCAAAAATCAGAAGAGGGCACTGTGCACAGGGACTGAAGTGCAAATACCCGAAGTTCTGGGGGTCCAGGTGCAATTTTCCCAGCAAGTCACGCGCGCGGCGCGTGCCTGGGGCACTCAGGGACCTTCTGGTAAGAAAAACAAGTCCGAGGACCTTTTGGTAACTCGTACCAAAAAGTCCAGGGGCTGTTCTGCAAATAACCCACTAAAAGACGCACATGCGGAATTTCAACACTCACAGGGGCATATATGCAATAACAAAAAAGTTTTCATTCATTAACAAACATCCAGAACTACAGGGCTAATGTCGCAATTACACCAAATATACACGTGACGACGCACATGGCTCACACAAACAGGGGCATAAATGCAAATAAGCTAAGGTATGAGGTCCCAAGTGCAAATATCCCAACGTAAATAAAACACAATATTTACAGGACTAAATCTAAAAACATAAACTAAGAGGGGGCCTACGGTAAATTACCCCTTTATTACGCCGATGGCTGGATGTGCGCCACGTAGCAGATCTGACGGTCCTGGACGACGGGCGCTTCTCTCCTTCCTCACGTGGGCCTGATCGACGTCTCAGAGGAGGACACGTGGAAGATCTGACGGCCTCGGGTGCTGGTGCCTCTCTCTCTGCGCTAACGGTCCAGATCGTCCCTCGGGCCGATCAAGCGGTGGCTGCAGCTCCTGAATGGATGGACGTGATGCGAACTGGGGAGCTGAGGGCGATCGGACGGTGCTCGAGGACCCTAGAAGAACAGTTGGCCGGCGAGCTTCGCCGGCCTCGTGCGAGCACGGTGGTCCTCCTCAGCTGCCTCTGGATATCGGAGAAGATTCGCGATGAAGTTCCGCAGCTGTTGGTTGCCTCTGATGGCCCAGCCGAGCCCTGGAGGGGCTCCGGCGAGGTCGGCGGAGGGAAGCTCCTGGCCTGAATGTAGGGAAGCCTCAGATGGCCTCCTCCGGACCTGCAAAGTGGGTCAGAAGCTTCACGGGTCGAGGGCAAAGTGCCTCGACCCGATGAGGCGGCGTGAAGGTGGTCGATGCGTCGGGATGAGCGAGCTCCGGCGAGCGACGGACGGTGGAGCTCGAACCCCAGCTCATGTGCGAGCTGGGTTGAACGAAAGGGCGGAGAAGGTGCGTGGAGGAAAGGCGATGGTGAACGTGGGTTCCGATGATCGAAAAGGTATGCGCGATGGCCGGAATCGACGGAACGCGGCGGAGCTACGATTTGGGGCTAACTAGAAATTAGGCGAAATAGGAAAGCTAGAAGGTTACCTGGGTGGCGAAGTAGACTGGGCTGGAGCTGGGGTAGCTCCCGGTCGTGGCCTCGAAGGTCGTCTGGTCCTGAGGCTCGAGCTCCTGCACTGGGCGGAGCACGGCGGCGCTACGTCGCCGGATCAGTGGTCCGGCCACCCCCTCCTCGCTGCGACACGGGCAATCGAGAGCTGTCACCTCAGGGACTGCTGTGGAGGTCACGGGATGAAGGGTGGAGAGCCAAAGATAGAAAAAGAATGCGGCGAAGCTCAGACTATATACCGTGGAGGGTCCGGCAAGATTCGATCGGGTAGGGTAGCGTGAAGCGCGGATCCCAATGCAATCCCCCAGGCGATGATCTCGGATGCAAGAAGAAGGATTAGGACCCGGGGTTTGCGCGAATGGCGGGCGGATCAGGCGGGGAAAAATCGGAGAAATCGGGTCGACAGCCCGATCCGCGAGAGAAGAGGGTCCGCGGGGGGAGTTGACCGGGGGGTCAACATCCCCGTGGACCAATCAGGAGAGGCCACGTCATAAATAATTTAAAAATTCAAAATAAAATAGGAAATGACCGAATTATTAAAAACTCAAAACATAAAATATTTTTATTTTAATTTTTTCTATTTTTTTGGTGATTTTTAATTAATTTTTCAAAATAAAAATAAGGTATTTACATAATAGGGCTATATATAGGTATATGTACAATATAGGGTTTTTAATTTTGATTTTTAATTAGTTATTTTTATACATTTTTATTCCTATTTTATATTTTATTTATTTATAGAATAAAATGAGGAATAAAAGGATATTTTTATTTTATTTTTATTATTTATATACATAGGGGAAATAAAAAGTTATGTACAACTATGTACATGGTATATGTACAATATATTTTTGTTGTTTTAATTTTGTTATTTTTATTTGATTTTTTGTTTTGTTTCTTTTTATTTATTTTATTTACAATATATATAACATAGAATATTTACAAAAAGTTTTGAAAATAAATAAATTTATTTACGAGGTTAAATACATAAGGAGGCATGGTCTATGTACATGGTGAAAGGGCATTTTTGAATTTTTGATTTTTAGATTTTTATTTTGTTTTTAATAGTTTCTAAATATATAAAAAATATGTACAAGCATATTTTTGGGTGAGGAAAATATAATTTTATTTATTTACCTAAATATTTACACATGAGCCCCTATCTCCCTCTACTTTGGTTTTTATGCGGTCAGGCCCATGCTGAGCCCTCCCTTGGGTTAGGTTGCTCAATATTTATTCTAAATATTTCCCTCTTTTTCTTTTTCATCTTTATTCTTTTATTTTTGCACAAAAACATGCTAATTATAGATATTTACAAAATGCATGCTTTTGCTAATTATTCCTATTTACAAGTATCTACATGCATTTGCATAGGTTTTTGTAGCTAAAATATAAGAATAAAGAGTGATGAATGGGTATTCATCAATGAATGGGGAGGAGTGCTTGATAGCGGTGCTGCCAGAGGCAACCTAAGGGATCTCCTTCCCATCATCGTGATGTGGAGATGATCGTGGATGAGATCTGGTAAGCAAACAAGATGAGAAGTCAAACCCCAATTTCACCTACTCAACACGAGCTGATGACCGTAAAGGATCGGTCGTTAATCTTGTCAATTTTAAGTTAGGTGATAAAACAATCTTGCAGAGCGATTAAGCGAGCTGTTAGGAACCCGATGCTCCCAAGAGACTGGCCCAATCCCAAAGCTAGATCTTTTTACCGGTTACCGGAGAGATCCTCACTGGAGAACGACTAACTCTAAGACCAGTAGTCTAACGGAAGTTCAGGCGTAGCTCTATCCTAGTGTTCGGGTCACTCTCTCGCTCAAGCAAATCAAATAATGAGGGGGTGACTCTCCCCAAAACAAATATTTTTAAATGATATGGGTTTTAGGGTCAAGTTTGCATTAGCAGTCCCAGATTTTATTGCTTTCACTTTTTTTTAGATTTTTTTAAGAAATAAACAACGCCTAACGAATTTTCCGATTTCCTCTTTGAATGATTAGAATCCAAGAAACAGGGGGAGGAAGTCGAAAATGCCAATGCACGGTCAAAAACTATGATGCATGCAGAGATAGAAAATGCGTACCTTACTCCAGCACTCTACATGCATATGATCCGTGCAGAAATTTAAATACAGAAATTTAAACTACCTAAATGATGCAAACGGAAATCCGAGCCCTAAGCAAGAAGTTCTACTCGAAAGAACGTTTAGTCAACCACCAACCTCCAATCTAAGAGTACGGTCTCGGTCCACCCCCCCTCCTCTCGACAAATCGAGTTCAGGAGCAGCGCTTGGTAGGGTGGGCTGTGGCACGTAGGCTCGAAGGTAGTGGATCGACTATTTTATTAATCTTTTTATTGTTGGTCCACTTACCGCTCTATAGGTACAGACAGATTTATTATGGTGTTTGGATCCTATTTATTACGTCACAGTCAAGAAGAAAATCCTGAGGCTAGGGGCTCGAAAATCGCGTGAATCAACAAAAAAAAATGCGAAAAAACAAAACCGGCGAAAAACAACGGTGAGGTCCCCCAAGTGCACCGACACTTGGCGAAACAGACCTCGAATAATGTCTAAGTCCACAGGTCCAAAGTCCTAAATTATTACAAAAAATATTGTTCTCTCTCAAAGAAATAAAAACTTCTTCTCCTCTCTGCTCTTCTTCCTATGCGGGTCCTCAAAATATAAACTCCAAGTCGTCCACGCAGTACCTCGCACAAAAATTAGAGAGAGAAGGTCAGAAAACGATTATAATATAGAGAGACAAAATGAAAAATGACTACAAAGCTGTGCTCCCCGGCAACGGCGCCATTCTGATGACGTGAAATCCGACGGTCAAGGGAGGTGTAAATAATGCTGCAAAAAGATGTCGTTCTCAACTGCGGGATTCGATCAACGAGAAAAAAATTTTGTAAACCACTTAAGAAAAGGAGATAAATCAATAAAATAATGTAAGCGGCTTTCGCTATTCTTTTTACCTGGTATAGCGACCAGGGTCGAATACAAGGAGCATGATTTAAAAACTAAGTAGTCAAATTTCAAAGATTTTTTTTGTGGTTTTAGAATTTTTATTTTTTTTAATTTTCAAAACAAGGTACAAAGAATAAAAACACAAGCACAAACTCTTTTTAGCGCTCAAAATCCTGAAATTATTTTTAAGACAAATTATAAAGCAATATCTACAAAAAGAGACCAAAATCACTATTTTTGGATTTTTCTAGAAATTTCTAGAATTTTTGTAAGATTTTTCGTTTTTTGTACTTTTTTGGGTTTTTATTAATGGAAAATGTACAAAAATTGATCAGAAAATAAAAGACATTAAAATGCACCTACAAAAATTTTTTTTCGAAATTTTTAGGAACTTTTTCTGTTTTTTTATGAATTTTCAAAGTGTAGGCAAACAAAAAGACACTTTTTATTTTTTAAATATATCAAATAAACTCAAAAAGCTATGAAAAATTTATACAACGAAGTACACTATAGCAGGAGTATGCACGAATTTTTGCAAAATTTTTTGACTAACAAAAGCGTTGAATTCAACAAGAACAAGCAATCAATAATAGTCAGGAAATGAAGGACAAGAATGCAAGTTTTTATTGTTTTGGCATGAAAACTTAACAAGAACTAAAAATGGGGCTTGAAGCACAAATTACCCAGTGAAAAGCGTGCTCTGCATGCGACTGTCTCTGGAAGGGACTTCTTTGCACTTTCAAAAATCGTCAGGGGCTGACTTGTAATATCTCCAATTTTTTATTTTAAAATCCCAACCCTAGATTCAACCTTCATTCTTTCTTCTCAAAGAAACAAGAAGCACAAGAGGCCGCCGCCGCCACTGGATCAAGATTGCTGGGAGGAGGACGACGGCGGGGTGCAGCACGGCGGAGCTTCTCACGCGGGGGGTCGCAGTCAGGCAGACGGGGACGCGTGGAGGTTGCGGGGCCACGCAGCCCGCGCGAATGGCGCGCTGGAGCTTTGGGCGGTGGCGCGCGGGGCGCGCCAGGCAGGTGGTCGGGCGGAGGCGGCATCGGGTGGAGGTCGGAGGCGCGCAGGGCGCGACGCCGCCCGCTCGAGGGCGGAGGAGGGACGCCGGGGCTTCAGAGGCGAAGTAGCGTCGGGGCTGCGCCTGTGGGCTGGGGCGGAGCAGGAGGCGCGCACGCGGTCTGGAGCGCGGGGTGCAGGCAGAGAGGATGGGGCCGCCACGTGGGGAGCAGGTCGAAGACGGCGCGACCGTGGTTCTGGATGGAGGTGCGGGCGGCGCCGCCTGCTGGAGTTGTGGAAGGGGTGGCGGCGCTGCCCGCCCAGGTGGTTGACGCGGGTGGCGCAAGCGGCGCCAGCGTGCGGGGTTACTGATCTGATTTTTTTTATTTTTTGTTTTTTTAATTATTATTATTTTATTACTGTAAACCTGCAGGAAATATGTAAAAAAAATGTATGTTTTTTTTTAACAGGAAATGTAAACAGAAATAGAAAGAGTTTTTTTGTTTTTATTTTTTTAGTTTTTTATTTGATCCTGCAAAACAAATGTTAGAGAGAAAATACAAAAGTTATTATTTTTATTATTATTTATTTATTTACAAATATAGGAACCATGAATGGACGGATCTCGACGAGATGGAAGAGAGATCCGAGACTTCGATCACCGTGCGTGACCGAAGGTGGAGGATTGCGTGAGGTGGAACGTGAAGCGTGGAGATCGTGGGATGATATGAAAAATCAATTTCGGAGGCGGAAATAGGTGGTGAAAATTTTGGTGATTTTGAAAGATCTAACAACTAATAAATTAAGAGCAAAAATTAGAACTACTATTACCTACGAAAAATAATAGGAAATGAAGTTGGGATCTTACCTTGGGATCGGACGCGCCGTGATGGCCTCGACGAAGCGCAAGTCGCTGTCACCGACTGGATCGGAGGCTGGGCACCCTTCTGCAACAAGAAACTCTCGGAGATCGGGCTCCTCTCTCCAAAGATTGATCAAGTTTGAATGAGGGAGGAGGAGCCCATTAAAAAGAAGACGAAGGTCAAAAATGGAGATATTTACAAAAATGGAAAGTAATTAGTGGTAATTAAAATAAATAAAATAATTAAATAAATTAATTAAATAAATAAAAATGAAATTCAGATTTAATTAAAATATATAAATTAAATAATTACCAAAAATTGAATTTGCCACCTTATTGGTGGCCATTAAAGGAATGAAATCAAATCTAAAATAAATGGTAAGTTATCAAGTCACTTAATTCACATAAATCTAATAAATTAAATATAAAATTCGTAATTAAATAAAATAAATTAATTAATGTTAGATAATTAATTTTTGGTGGATTTTATAAAAGGAAGTTAATTATATACATATATTATACAATATACATATGTACAAATAAGGAAATATTTTTATAAGAGATTTTTTTATTTTAATTTTTTCTATTTTATTTTTAATGAAAATAATATTTATAATATATACCTTATGTAAAAATAAATATTAATAATTATATACAACAAATATATGGGTAAACTGCACAATACACCCCAGAAAATCGACTTTTTAACCGTAACTCCAAAAAAAACGAAACCACGTCCATTTGAAAGATGGAAGTGAGTTTGGTTCGATTTGAGCTTGTATGGAGCTGGAATTGATGTTTCAATTATCACATTGCGGCTTTTTTTGGGTGTAATTATTTACAATATATACATTTTTTTATTTTACAAATATTTTTATTATTTACAATACAATTTTATTTACAACTTTTATTTACAAAAATAATTAGTTTGAGGTCAAATTATGTACAAATAAAATAATGTAAGTTTTATACAAATATACATGAAAAATATGTACAAGACATTTTTTTGATTTTCTGACAGAAGACCTTATATCCCCCTACTTTATTCCTGGTCGATCAGGTCAAGTCTTGACCTTTTCTCGGGGTTTGGGTCAGTCTATATTTATTGCATAAACACGTCCTTTTCTTTTTCTTTTCTTCTTTATTCTTTTATTTATATACAAAAAGTGTTAAAAATGCATAATTAACAAATGCATGCAAAATGGTAATTTTATGAAATTAATGGGTATTTACAGGTATTTGACTAAGGAAAAGAGGCTAAAATAAAAGAATAAAGGCGATGAATCGTGGATTCATCAGCATGGCTTACCATAAACGAGATGAAAGGGAGATGTACCCAAAGGTGTCTTGAAGGAAGTCCTATATGCCCACAAGACTGAGGCCAAAAGGTGTGACTAATCCTTTCGGTCTAGGCAGACAACCTTCTATAATATAGTATTGATCTCCATGTTCGATATTTCAGCAAGACCATTGGTCTGGGGGTGATATGGAGTGGCAACTCGATGGTCAATGTTGAACTCGTTAGCAAGGACCCATACCTTGTCGTTGATAAAGTGAGTTTCCCATCAGATATCAAAACTCTATATACCCTGAACCGTGAAGTGATATTTTTCCTCAAAAATCTGCAAACGGTATTAGCATCTACAACTCGGGCGGGGATGACCTCAACCCAATGACTCACATAATCCACAGTAAGCCGAATGTACTCGAATCCTTGACTCTTGGAGAATGGATCTATGAAATCGATGCCCCATGTATCAAAAACCTCACAGAAGTGAATGGGCTGAATCAACATCATATCACGCTATCCACAAGTGCCCATCCTCTGATAGTCAGTGCACCTCTTCACGAATTCATCAGAATCCTTGAAGAGGGTAGGCCACCATAGGCCAGATTAGAGAACTTTCTGTGTTGCCTGTCTCCCAGAATGATGTCCTTCTACCTCAAGCATGTGACAATAAGTGAGGACGTTGTGGTGCTCCTCCTGAGGAATGCACTGATGCCAGACACTATCCCCCCTTCATGTAAAGGACGGGATCCTCCCAATGGTAAGACTTGGCCTTCGCAAGGAAGGTCTCAAGTCGATGTCCAGGCCAACCTTGTGGAACTTTCTTGGCGACAAGATAGTTCACAATGTCTACATACCATGGAAGCGAGGTGATAGCAAGAATTGCCTCGCCTGGGAAGGTCTCTGTAATAGGTACGAAATGATCAGAATCCTCAAGGTTCTATAAACGACAGAGGTGATCCGCCACCACATTCATGACTGCATGCTTATACTTAGTCTCAATATCTAACTCTTGGAGTAGAAGGATCCATCCGATCAATCTGGCTTTAGCATCCTTCTTTGCCATGAGGTATCAGATGGTAGTGTGATCTGTAAATATGGTCACTCTAGATCTAAGAATGTAAGATCTGAACTTATCCAAAGCAAACACTACGACCAACATCTCTTTCTCAGTCACAGTATAATTCCGCTGAGTGGCATCCAAAGTTCGGCTAGCACAGTGAATGGAAAAAGGTAATCCATCCCTCCTCTGTCATAGAACAACCCCTATGGCAAAATTAGAAGCATCTGTCATGATCTCGAATGGGAGAGATCAATCGGATCGCTATAGAAAAGGAGCCTAGACAACTAGTCCCTTGAGAGTCTCAAATGACGTCAGACACTTATCATCTACAATGAACTCGGTGTCTTTCGTCATCATATCGGTAAGCGGTTGGGCAATATGATTGAAATCCTAAACGAGTCATCGGTAGAAACCGACATGCCCCAGAAAAGATTGTAGCTGATGCAAATTGAACGGTGGATCGAGTTTCTTGATGACATCCACCTTGGTCGGATCGACCTTCATGCCCCTGTTGGAGATGATATGGCCAAGAACCGTCCCTTGAGTCATCATGAAATGACTCTTCTCCCAAGATAACACAAGGTTGACCTCTATGCAGCGCTGGAGTACATGGTCTATGCAGTCAAAAGAAGCATCGAATCCATCACCGTAGATCCAAAAGTCATCCATGAAGACCTCTAAATAGTCACCACCATGTTCGAAAAGATGGAAGGCATGCACCTTTGGAATGTAGTCGGGGCATTACATAAACCAAAAGGCATACATCTAAAGGCATACATCCCAAATGGACAAGTGAATGTCATTTTCTCTTGATCTTCGGGCGCTATGGCCACCTGATTATACCCCGAGTACCTGTAAAGGAAACAGTAATGACTCTTCCCAGCTAGCCTCTTGATAATTTGATTAATAAATGGCAATGGGAATGATCCTTCTTGGTGGCCTGATTCAATCGTCTGTAATCCACACAGACCCTCCAAGAAGTGGGTACCCGGGTAGCTATCTCCTCTCCAGACTCACTTAAAACTTTGGTGATACCCATCTTCTTGGGTACCACATGCAATAGACTAACTCACTTGGAGTCAGAGATGGGGTAGATAAAATCGGTGCTCCACCACTTCGATATTTCCTTCATGACCACATCTCGAAGATTCAGATTCAGTCGTCGCTGGAACTCATGCGAGGCTTGGTATCCTCTTCAAGATAGATGTGGTTGGAGCACATGGCTAGACTTATCCCCTAGAGATCAGCTACACTCCATCTGATTTCCTTACGATTTCTTTCAAGAACCTCGATCAAACAAAATTCCTGATCTCCAATCAAATCTACTAAGATAATGACTGGGAACATATCTGGCTCGCCTGCAAGGAATCTGTACTTCATGCTCTGCGGCAAGGTCTTTAGCTCTGGACAAGTAGGAGTTGGCAAATATGGCTTCTAAAATTTTTGAGTGAAGGCCATCAGATATGTATAGGAGAACTCTCGATGAATGTGAAACTCTGACGAAGACGACCCTTCTAGTGTATCTATCATCTGACCTGGCTCGCTCTCTGACCTAACTGTCAGCTCTGTGGACACTAGACTCGATAAGTAATCATCAAAGTCCTGCCAAGCAATATCTATGTCCTAGATATTTGAATCTGAATCACAAGAAATAAAATCTACCTCACTATCTAGGTCACGGTCATCAGCCTCTACTGTGTCCTATGCCATGATAGCACTCTCCGAACTGTCATCAACTAGACTCTGTAAATCTACAGTGTATGAATGTGTGACAAGAGATCGTGCTGCTAGGTCTACCCAAACTACTTCATCATCTGTAATCACAAAGTCACACTCTTGGTGGACGTCTCACTCTGAATTTGTCATCTGCTTCGAGTCAATCGTCTACCCTGAGCAAACTAAATCTCTAGCTCTGGTCTCCTTGATCGTCTCTATTTGTACACTCTCGCCCTCGACACGAAGGTATACCTTCCCGCTATCATGATCGGATACCGCCTTGGCTGTGGCCAAGAATGGGCATCCTAAGATGATGGGGGTATCGATCACAGACTCAGGGATCCCCATGTCCAATACAACAAAGTCCACGGGGAATTTCAGGCCCTGAATTGTGATGACAACATCCTTAAGTAACCCCTTCGGCCTCTTGATAGATCCATCAGCAAACTAAAGGGTTGTCCTGCTTTGTCTAAGAGGGTCGAACTTGAATCGATCGGGTAAGGCAACCATAAGAAGATTAATCAAAGAGCCACTATCTAATAGAGTACGATCGAACCGCTGCTCACAGATATGGCATCTGACATATGGAGATCCTGTATTGGGTCTCTTGGCTGGAAACCAGTTCTAAATCGTGAAGCATGTGGCATGAGTAAGTACATGGATCTATGCATTGTGGTTCCTCTTCTTCTTACGGATGGTGGTCCTCTCTCTCAAATTCTTCTGGAAGAGGGGGATGTGCTCTAGTGCCTCCTGTAGTGTCACCTCTATCTGGAATCGATCTATCATCTGCTCATTGAACTCTAACTGATGCCTCCTTTTTGGATTTTCTTTTTGGGTCCCCTTTCTTAAGTGGAGTGCTTTAGGGAAGGGGATGGATGGATCCTCTCCCGAGAGATGAGTGATGAATCCCTGATTCTCACTCTTTATTCTTTTATTTTAGCTATCTATCTTAGCAAAGCATCATGTAAATATGTGTAAATACAATAACTTAGCATTCTGCATGTATCTGTTAATACTGCATAATTAGCACGTTTTTATGCGAAAATAAAAGAATAAAGGAAAGTAAAAGGAAGGAGGTATTTAGAATAAGTACAGAGTGGCCCGAACCCCAAGAGAAGGTCAAGCCTTGACCTGATCACCAAATAAAATAAGTAGAGAGAGATAGGGTCTACTTTGTGTTATACATATTACCTATATGTATAATTAATTATTTTTGACAAAATAAAATAAAATTATTATTTTTAATTCCTTGTATATATCTCTAGAAATAATATATAAAGAAAGTAAAAATCAGAAAAATAAAATAAAAATAAAATCTTCCAATTGTTGTACAATACACATGTACATATATCACACCCTCTATTTATTATATATCATTAAATAGTTCATAAAAATAAAATAAAACAAAAATTATTTTGTATCCCTAAAAATATGTTGAAAATAAATAAAATATAAAATTAGGTTATTTATATAAAAATAACAAAATAAAAATAATTGTATATAATACATAGGTATAGTATACATGTATATAATACTATATATTGTATTACACTAATTTATTTTTTATAAAATTAAATTAAAAATCACAGAAAAATTCTTTGAAAAATAATAATTTTTTATTTTATACACTTTTTAATTTAAAATCATATATATTTTTTAATCCATTTATCTTTATTTTTCTAATAATTTTTATCCTGTAGCGTCTTTTGTCTGTATCCTCGACCTCTTCTGATTGGTCCACCTCGGTTTGTTGACCGAGGTCAACTGGTCCCTCCCCCTTCCTCTTTTTCCCCAAACCGGGTTTTGCACCGATTTCACCAAATTCGTCCGACCCGATCCGCCACCATTTCACCCGATCTTTTGCTCCGAATCGAGAGTGCAGATCCCTAATCTCCGCATGCTACTTTTCCTCTCGATCCTTGCCTGGGTTCACGGGCTGTGCCCCCCATCTTCTCAGACCTGAGTACCTATATAGCATGCACCTTCCCCTCCCTTTTCAACACCTTTGGTTGCTCCACCACCTCTTGCATACCTGTTCCTCCTTTTCCAGAGTGACAACGAGTGAGAGTGAGGGTGAGGGCACCTTTTTGGAGCGTGAGAGCCCCATGTCCGGTGAGGTTTCCTCAGCTCTGCTGTGTGGAGCATAGCCTCTGGCAGTGCCGGCCATCGAGGCCACTACCCCCGTGGACGACGTTCGCACCCCTAGGCGTACTTCCTCCAACCTTAGGTACTCCCTCTACCATCTATTTTCCATTGATTCGATCTTTCCTCCGCCAAACAGAGTATCTCCGACCACCCTCTGTTTCCCATCTATCCGCCACACTCCGATATCCACACACCTCTCTCTGACTTCCTCCTGCTTCTACGTGTGCTCCGTATCCTCCCACGTGACTCCGGCCATCGAGTTGGAGCCTCCTATCAGGTCGAGTCCTCCATCTTGCAGGAGACCTACCCTGTTCACCCTCCACCCTCGATTCCTTCTTGTTTGCATGCTCTAACCCTTGTTAGAGCCACCCCTCTGAGCATATATCTTCTCCTGCAGGGTTGGCGCACAACCATACCTCATCTGGAGGACAAAGATAACACTAGAAAGCTCCAGGACACTCATGACTCCCTAGGACCCCTCTCTTGGTCCTGAACCCCTCTGAGCCATCCAATAGCTACGGAACACCATCGCCATCGTTTCCCACACTCTAGCAGCTCGTGAAGACGTCGGAACCACGTGCCATCGCCGATTGAATCTCGCCCTAGGCGAGTTCTTCCCCGTTTGTCCACGCACCTTCTCCGTCGTTCGATCAGGCGTCCTCCCAGTTCTAATCATAGACATTCATCATCATGAGGCACTTAGTCGTCAGATCCATCTGAGGATCCATCATCAGCCGTCCATCGCCGAAGGGGTACCGACCCATCCTGACTGTCCATTTGTTAGTGGAGTGCCATCGACCGTTGGATTGCACTTAATAAAGGGGTAAATTGTTCTTAGGCCCCTCTTTATTTCATGCTTTCTAGTTAGTCCTTTAAATATTTTGTCGTAGTTTAAAATAGTTTGAATATTTTGCATATTCTACCTAGGATTTCACATATGTTATGTTTTAAATGAAAACTTTCTGATATTTACAAATCTACTCATATGCGTGGTTTATTGTGCATGTGCGTTTATTCGCTGGGCTTTTTGCATCTTTGGCCCTAGGTTTTTCATCTGTGTTATTATTTGGCCCGTGAACTGTATTTTAATTACAAGTAGGTCCTTGCAATCTGTGTGTCTTGTTTTTAACTAAATAAATACCAAATTAAGTCAAAAATTCTATAAAAATTACTGTTAGCTCCTGCTAACACGCAATATTTATTGTAATTTTTGGGATTAATTTAATATCATATTTTATTTTCTAAAAATAAAAACCCATAAAAAGTTTATTGTCCGTTTCAGAAAATACATAAACATTTGAAAAGTAACTTTAAAAATCCACAAAATTCGGGAGTATGTGTTTCTGTGCGCTTTGCTTTCATTAGCTTTTTTGGTTGAAAAACCCTCATAAAACCCTAAAAATTACAAAACTCTTAAAAACTCATAAAAATCAGAAGAAATTCTAGAAAAATCAGAAAAATACAATTTCAGTTCCTATTTATAGCTTTTTTTATTTACTTTCTCATCAAATTACTCCCCAGGAAATAGGAAACTTTAAGCATTTTAATTTGTAATATTGTCCTGACTGTGCACTATTTACCTTTTTAGCCTTATTTGATTTTTATAAAATCACAAAAACATCAGAAAAATCCCATAAAATTACCAAAAATACTTTATTATTTGAAAAATATAAAAATGTTTTTAATCTGAATTTTGAGCATTTTTAGCCTTAAATAAAAATTCTGAAGTCTTGTTGTTCGCTTTGTTTTCTTATTTGCTTATTTTTGTTTATTAATTAAAAGTTATGAAAATTTGCAAACTCAAAAATCATCAAATTATTCCGACTACTTCGTATATTTCTATGCTCCTTGTGTTTGACCTTGGTTGTAGTATCATGTTAAAATAAATAGCAGAGACCGCTAACATTTTATATGTGCTTTTATTGATTTATCCTTTGATTCTCTCTCTCTCTCTCTCTCTTGATTGAGGTTGACCTTGTGATCCGGGTTGCAACAACCCATTGATTATCTGATTCCCTAACCAGTGTCGCTCGGTCGCTCATCAATGAGGGTTAGGAATAGGCTCCTGTGCATGTAGTAGACTAGAATCCATACCAAGATCATCAATCAAAACAGATGGACTCACATGAGATACCGAAACCTTTCCTTTATTCATATTTTTATTTTTGTTTTTCCATTTTTTGTATTTTTCTAAAACTATTCTGAGGTAGAGAATGAGGTAACACAACTGAAGGTAAATTGGTGGCATCAGTACTACCTATAGCATCTATCTTTGTGGCATCAACACTGCATTTTGGCCAAGCATCTAGTATCATGGTGGCGTCATTACCACCGTTTGTAACTGAATCACGACGACCTCACTACCGTCGACTGGATCAACATCCTTGGTGGCTTCAGTGCCACCATCATCATCATCATGAATAACGACATCAGTACCGCTTCCATCCTCGTCTAGTGCTCTGGAATCTGCATGGGGTCGTCGCTCAGACGATGCACCGCCGGCTGGCATCCTATCGCTCCTAAGTGTCACAAAATCAACATCAAATACATAGGATGAAATATTACCCAAAATATCACTAGGAGTGGTGGTCTCTGTAAACTGTACCTACTCAGATTTCCATTTCAGATTATTCGGGTTAGGTTCAATCTGAGCGGGTATGGCGACCTTTCCCTTGATAATCTCTCTCATCTCCTGTCAGAACTCATCCATCTCTTGCCGAAAGGATGCCTGCTAGACAATGAGTAAGAGGGCGAGGTCATCAAGGGTTGGGTTCTCATAGATAGGTGCATGAGAACCAGACGAGTTGCCTCGCTGGAAATGAACTGAGTCTGCTACTACTGCTGGTGGTATTGGGGAGGAGGAGGCTGGGAATACTGTTGAGGCTGCTGTGGTTACCTCCACTGATGTACCTGATGGTAGGGATGAGGACCATGCTGCTGGTGCTGCTGGTGGGAGTACTGGGGCTGCTGCTGGCTGGCCTGCCCGACCTGATTTAGAGGTTGCTGCTGGGAGGAGGTGCCTCCAGTGGACCATTGAAAGCTGAGATGGTCACGACGAATCCCAGGTTAAGGTTTGTACTGGGAGTAGCAGATCTCGTTGACTTCCATTAACGACTCCTACTCAAGGTGTGGAGGGGGACGAGTTGCCAATGGCTGATCTAACTGGTAGACCACCATCTGAGTATCTGCAGATGGTGGTGCTGCTGGAAATGTTGTGGCTGCTGGACTGGCTCTGCCTGGATATGGTGGACCTGGCGGTATGAGGCATATGGCTGGGTAGAGCTGTTCCCTGGATCGGCCTGTGACCTGAGATGGGACTGAGAAGCCATCTGTGCATCCTAGAGACACATGATCTGAGTCTTCAGGTCACTCAATGTTTGTGCCAACTGATCAGTCTGGTTCAGGCCCTGATACTGCTTCTTCTCTATGATCTCGATTTGGTCCAACTTCTCACTGATGATGCCCATGTCGGTAGCTGAAGACATGGCAAGTGCTGCCGCTAACGATGAAGTAGAAGGACTGGCATCAACACGTGCAATCCTCTGAGAAATGGCCTGTGGGAGGTGCTTCCCTTGAGTGTAGACTTGGGTCTGGGACATCACTATATAATTTTCTACCATCTCCTCAAAGATGGCTCAGACCTGGTCCTCGTCCTTGGAAAAATAGGACCCTCCGCACAAGGCATTCACAAGCCCATGCAGCTCCGGTGTTAGCCCACGAAAAAAGCTCTGAACAAGGTTGGGATTAGATATCTCGTGATGTGGACACCGGTCAATGAGCTCTCTAAATCGATCCCAAGCCACATGGAACTGCTCGTTCGTTATCATGGTAAAATTGTTGATCATTGCTCTAGCTGCATTAGTCCAGTCGAATGGATAGTACTTATTCAAGTACTTGGTCTGGAGTTGATCCCATGTGGTAACGTACCTCTCCAAATGCTTCAGCCAGTAGGCTGCTCTGTCAACTAGGGAAAACGTGAAGGTAATCATTGTTATCATGTCCTCGTCCACAAATATGTCATGGACAGTGCTGCAAATCATCTCAAACTTCTGCAGATGAAGGTACAGCTCCTCAGTGGCTAGTTCATGGAACTGGGACAATAGCTAGATCGTCTAGGGCCGAAGCTCGAAGTCACCAAGGATCTCTGACAGCTGAATCCATCTGCAGGCGAGGGTTGCACCAGGGTTGTGCAATTGACTCATCGTCCGTGGCGGTCTGGCTGGCTCCTATTGGTTGTCCTAGCATCCGTCTCCTCCTCCAGCAGCTGGTATCTCTCCACTAACTGGTCTCTACAGATCTGCTCTGCCGACTAGCATCTGCGTGAGTTCTCTCCTTACCTCAGCCATGGAAACTCCTTGGTCTCGAATCTGACACTGCATGGTCTCTAGGGAAGCAAGCAATGTGTTGTTGATGGTGGCCTGATACAGTACAAACGCTGATCCCTGTAGCTGCTCATCGATGCGTCCCTCACTGCTGGCCATCTCTCCGGTATCTGTAAAGGCAAAAAACCCCAACTCAAATGTTGTCAAATAGACGAATAACTTTGCTGGCCTCTGCTCTGGCACCTCAGGAATGAAGAAGGGTGGTCGAGGGGGAACATGGTGGTAGCAAACTTAGGTTAAGAGAGCGGGCCTGGGCTCTCTGAAGCAACCCTACATGAATGGAGAGGAGTGCTCGAAAGCGGTGCTGTTAAAGGCAACCTAAGGGACCTCCTTCCCATCATCGTGATGTGGGGATTTATGAAGATTGGATCTAGGATGCAAACAAGATGAGAAGTCAAACCCCAAGTTCACCTACTAAAAGTGAGCTGATGACCGTGAAAGATCAGTCGTTAATCTTGTCAATTTTTATTAAGGTTATCAATCAATTTATCAGAGTGATTAAGTGAGCTGTTGGGAATCCAAAGCTCTCAGGAGACTGTCCCGAATCTCACAACCGGTTTTTCCTATCCAGTATGGGTGCAGATCGTTTACCGACTACCTGATCTGTCTAATATGCTAAGGAAGTCTCAAACCGATTACCGGTTACCTGGTGAAATCCTCACTAGAGAACAACTAGTCACAAGGCCTAGTTGTCTGAAAAGAGTTTGGGTATGGCTCTATCCTAGTGTGCGGATCACTCTCTCGCTGTAGATAAATCAACCAATGAGGGGTTGACTGTCCCCAAAATAAAGATTTTTACGTGGTGTATTTTAGGATCAAGTTTGCATTAGCAGTCCCAATTTTATTTTATTTTCACTTTTTATGTATTTTTTTGAAATAAAAACGATGCATAACGAATTTTCCGATTTCCTTGGTTATTTTGAGTCCAATAAAATAGGGGGAGGAAGTCAGAAAAGTCGATGCGCGGTCAAATACAATGATGCATGCGGAGATAGAAATGCGTACCTAACTCCATCACTCTACATGCAGAGTGATCCGTGCATGAAAATAAAGACTGAAAGTAAACTATCTATATGATGCACGAGGAAATCATCCCTAGATGAGCAACTTCTATTAATCATGAAGAATGAGTAGTTAGCTATCGGGAAGAGAGACCAGAGTCTGGTCTTCGATGCTGATCGGTGCCCACCACAATGTGTCCTGCCAGCGCTATATACAACATCTCTCAGCATGTGGCCTCTAATCCCAATAAGGTAACTTTTTTAGATTTATTTTAGCTAAGTCCAATTACGATCTATAGGAATAGATCGACAATTAGGTGTGGGGACCTTAGCTAATTATGACACAATCAATAAGAAATCCTAAATCAAAGGACTAAAATCTTGGGAATCAAATAGAAATAAAATTGAAAAATCCAAGAAAAAGCCATGAAAAACTGCGGTGAGGTCCCTCGAGTACACCGGTACTCGATGAAACAGATCTCGAATAGTCTAAGTGTCCAAAGAGTCTCAAAGTTTAATTCTTACAATAAGAGAAGTTTTTGCAAAAATAAAGCTAATATATGAGCTATAACTAATCTCTATCTCCTCTGCTCCTCCTCAGATGTGGGCTCCTCCAAAAGAAAACCGAAGCATCTCTCAGGTGGTTCCTCGCATAAAAAGCAAAATAGAAAGGTGTCAGAAAACAGTTATACAAATAGCGAAAAATAAAGCAAAACTGAAATATGACTGCTAAGTCGTGCCCCCAGCAACGACGTCATTCTGATGACATGCAGATCGAGATCGACTAAGGTAGAAAATATAAAAGCTGTCGTTGTCCCTAATAAATCGATTCAGTCATAAGAAAAATAACCACTAAATAGATCAAACAAACAAATGTGAGCGGTCTGCTATTTATATTTACCTAGTATAGCTACCGTGATCGAACATAAGGAGCAAGAAAAATAATCTAAGTAGTCAAATTTCAAAATAAAATATATTTTTTAGTCATTTTTAATTTTCAAATTTTTAATTTTTAATAAAACAACAACAAACACAAAGTGTAAAACATAAACACAACAATTTTTTTGGGATTTTTCAAAATAACAAAAAATGCTCTGAAAATAACACTAAAAATATTTTTGGGTTTTATGAGTTTTAAAATGTTTTTGGTAATTTTTTTATAAATTTTTTAATTTTTTGTGAATTTCTAAAAATCAAACAATGTTCAAAATCTTAAACAATGCACAACCAAGTCCAAATTGCAAATAAAAAATATTTAAAATGCCCCAAGGTCCTTGATAACAATTTTATGATAAAATATAAACAAAAACCTACAAAATATGAACTTAAAATACATTTTGTGGATTTTTCTTTGATTTTATATATTTTAATAAGTTTTTGGTGTTTTTATGTTTTTAGGGTTTTTATAATAAATTTTCAAACAAAATTGAAATTGGAGGTAAAGCACAACAAAACACAAATACATAAATTTTTATAGAATTTTTAAAGCATTTTTCAAATTTCTATGATTTTTCTAAGGCAAACATGGCTCTTTTTGGTGTTTTTTAATTTTCAAAAATAGAGAATGGAGGCAAATTAATCCACGAAAATTATAATAAAAACTACAAACTAGCAGGAGCTAATAGTAATTTTTTTGTCGATTCTTAAAATTAATTTAATATTTATTAAGTTCAATAAAAGACATGCAATTAAACACAGCGCACAGGGACCAAGGCGCAAATAGTTCAACTTTTTGAACCAAACAATAACATATTATAAAAGTACATGGGTCAAATATGCAACTATCACAAATAGCAATGCGTCACACGTGATCCAGGTTCACAGGAGTATACATATAATTTTCAAAACATAACACTCATTCATTAACAGTAGAAAAGTGTAGGAAAAATAGTGCAAATATTCCAAAGCACACATAGAGACACACGAGACTCAGACTCAGAGGGACTAAAATGTAAATATAAAAAGTGCAAGGTCCAACTATAAATGTTTTTAACAGTAGCTTTTATTTAATGGACTAAATCTAAAAACAGAAACATGCAAGGACTGGAGGGAAATATACCCTTAGCAGGGGCACGTGGCACACATGGGGGCAGTCAGAGACGTACAGCTCTGATCCCCTGTACACATCTGAAGATACAGAATCTGTCGTGGACGTGCATGTCAGATGCATCAGAGGCTCATATCTAACATCCCAAAAGCTGCACGGTCGGGCGGCTCTGATGAAATCTGGCAGAGGCAGAGTTCATCTAACGACAGAGAGAATGTCTGCACGAACATGCCTCCTGCGAACTTCAATCGAGCAGTGGAGGAGATCCAATGCTCCGATGTAGTCGCCAAGACATCCGGCAGGATCGTGGAAGTGTTGCGTGTCCGGTGGCGGGCTCCGATGGTCGAGAGGACAATCGTATGATCGTGGCAAGGAGTGTCCTCCGGGAGCTGCTCCACCTGAGCAGTTGAGGGGCCAAAGTGTCTTCCTCACGCACGATGGTACTTGTAAAGGGTCCTATGCTCGAAGACGAGGCTCCAACATGGGTTATTTACGCAAAACAACAAGGGAAGCAGGGTGGTATACGAGTCGACCTCCGACGGAGATGAAGGAAGGAGATATGGGTCGTAATCTCTCTATGATGGTGAGCCTCAGGATGATCAGGGTACGAAGGAAGGTGTAGATGAGTCGAAGGAGCGATCGATGCGGATGGAAGATGGGTATCAGAGCTCCGACCAGCTGGTCGGAGCAAAAGGCGTGCGACAGAGCTGGAATGGATATATGAATTGAATGCGAGACTAAGGGAGATAAAGGGCGATACCTGAAGGCCCAGATGAATTCAGGAGCTCCAGGAAAAGGTGGTCGACGGGGTCTTGGCCTCAACCTAGCTTCGGCTGGCTGGGAGGCTGCTCGTGGTGGTTCTCCAGTCACGAAGTGAGCTACAAGCCTCCAGGCATCTCCGGTGAATCTAGGCTACTCCTCCGTTAGCTGTCACTCTAAGGAAGGGAGCTAAGGGTCTGTGGTGGCACGAGGGATGAGCTGCTGCGTTGGAGGAGAGGAAGCTGCTCGAGGGTCCAAGATGATAGGAATGTGGAGCAGAACCCTAGGCAGATCCGGCTGCGCCTAAGGATCCATGAGGATCATGGATACAAGGGCTGTAATTGAGCGCATGAATCGAAACAAAAGGTGGTTGGGTCCACGTGCTAGAAAGTGGAGAAATGGCTCCAACGAGAGTAGTAACGACTCGACCTGGCCTGGAAGAGACTGTTGACCGGGATCAACGATCCGATGTAGACCAACGAGAATTCAGAATGTTCAAAAATAAAAGAAATTAAATTAAAAATAGTAAATGAATTAAAAATAAAAAGTATATAAAACAAAATGTTCATTATTTTATAAAGTATTTTTCTATTTTTTAAATTATTTTTACGAAAAAAATAAAATAATGTATATACGGTATATAGTATTATATACAAGTGTGATATACCTATGTATTAGGTACAAATATTTTTATTTTATTATTTTTTAAAAAATATTTTTATTTTATATTTTATTTATTTACAAAATAATTTAAGGGACACAAATGGCTTTTATTTTATTTTATTTTTATTAATTAATTAAAGGTGTAAAATAAATAGGTGATGTATTATATACATGTGTATTTTTGTGCAAGGGTTTGATGAATTTATTTTTATTTTGTTTTTCTGATACATATTTTACTTTTATATTATTTCCAAGGCAATATGCAAGTGTGTAAAAGAATGAAAATATTTTCATTTTATCAAAAATAAATAAATAATAATATGTACAAGTATAGGTGATATGCACAATATATAGTGGACCCTTATCTCTCTCTACTTATTTTCTTTTACGATCAGGTGAAGACTTGAGCTAAATATGATATATTAACAATGACATACAAAATGCTAAGTTATTGTATTTAAATGTATTTACAGGTGGTTTTGCCAAAAAGAAGAGCTAAAATAAAAGAATAAAGAGTGAGAATCATAGATTCATCACCATAGTAGCCTACTGGCTGAAGCATCTAGGGAAGGTGATCTCCACTTGGGAGCAGCTCCAGACCAAGTACTTGAACAAGTACTATCCACTCGGCTGGACCAACGCAGCTAGAGCCATGATCAACAATTTCACCATGATCTCGAATAAACAGTTCCATGAAGCTTGGGATCGATTTAGAGAGCTCATTGATAGGTGTCCCCTCCACGAGATCAACAAGCCCAACCTCGTCCAGAGTTTCTTTTGTGGGTTGATACCCGAGCTGCAGTGGCTAGTGAACGCCTTGTATGGAGGTTCCTACTTCGCCAAGATGAAGACCAGGCCTGGGCCATCTATGAGGAGCTGGCATAGAACTATACAGTGATGTCTCAGACCCGTGTCTACACTCAGGGGAAGCCTCTCCCACAGGCAATTTCTTACCAGAGGATTGCATGCATCAAGGCCGGTCCTTCTACATCTTCATAAGCAGCAACACCAGCAGAGTCTTTGGCTACCAATATGGGTATCATTAGCCAGAAGTTGGACTATATAGAAATCATAGAGAAGAAGCAGTGCCAGGGCCTGGATAAACTCAACAAGATTGATGAGCTGGACCAAACCTTGAGTGATCTAAAGACCCAGATCATGTGCCTCTAAGAGGCACAGACGGCTTCTCAACCCCGTTCTAGGTCACAGACTGATCTAGGAGCAGTGCTTGACAACCTTCCGCCTCATACCACTAGGTTCACCACATTTAGGCAGAACCCGTCCAGCAGCTCCAACAGTACCAGCTACCACCACCCTCTTCAGACACTCAGATGGTGGTATATCATCCGGATCAGCCCTTGGCAACCCTTCTCCTGCCACTCCACGAGAAGGAGGAGCTGTTGATGGAAGTCAACGGGATCTGGTACTCCCAGTACCAACCACAACTCATGATCCATTGTGACCACCCCGTCTTTCGATGGCCTACTGGAGGCACTTCATCCCAGCAATTCAGGAGAGTATACAAATAGAGACGATTGAGGAGATCAAATCCAGAGACATCCTGCTCAGAGCAGGCCATCAATTCAGAGCAGATGACAGATGTAGAGCTAGACGTACACCAGGAATGTGATTTTGTGATTACCGATGATGAAGCAGTATGGACAGATCTAGTTTCATGAGCTCTTGTCACACCCTCAGAGATTGCAGAGCTACATATGATAGCTGATGAGAGTTCAGAGAGCACATTCATGCACAGGGAATTTTAGAGGCTTATGATTGCGATCAAGATAGCGAAGCAGATTATATTTCTTGTTATTCAGATCAATCAGACTCCGACACTTTTTTGGCTGGCAGGACTTTCATGATTGTTTACCGTGTCTGATTACCATAGAGTCGATGGCTAGGACAGAAAGTGAGCCAGTGCAGTTGACAGAAACACCAGTAGGGTCGTCTTCGTCATATTTACAGATTCAACAAGAGTTCTCACATGCAGATTTGGTAGCTTTCACGTAGAATTTTCAGAGGCCAGGTTTGCTAGCTCCTACTTATCCTGAATTGAAGACCTTATCGCAGAGTATGAAGTATAGATTCCTTGCAGGTGAGCTAGATATATTTTCAGTCACTATCTCAACTGATTTGACTAAAGACCAAGAATCTCATTTGATGGAGATTCTTGAGAAAAACCACAAGGCAATCGGATGGAGTGTAGCTGATCTCCATAGGATAAGTCCGACCCTGTGCTCCCACCACATTTACCTTGAAGATGACACCAAGCCATCGTGTGCGTTCCAGCGCAGGATGAACTCGAATCTTTGAGATGTGGTCATGGAGGAAATATCTAAGTGGTGGAGCACTAATTTATTTACCCCATCTCCGACTCCAAATGGGTTAGTCCATTGCATGTGGTACTCAAGAAGATGGGTATCACCGTAGTTGTGAGCGAGTCTGGAGAGAAGATAGCTACTCGAGTACCCACGTCTTGGAGGGTTTGTGTGGACTACAGACGATTGAATCAAGCCACCAAGAAGGATCAATTTCCGCTATCATTTATTGATCAGATTATCGAGAGGTTAGTTGGGAAGAATCACTACTGTTTTTTTGACGGATACTCGGGGTACAATAAGGAGGCCATAGTGCCTGAAGATTGAGAGAAAACGACGGTCACCTATCCGTTTGGAAAATATGCTTTTAGACGGACGCCCTTTAGTTTATGTAATGCCATGGCTACACTCTAAAGGTGCATGCTTTCCATCTTCTCGGACATGGTGGGAACATGTTTGGAGGTCTTCATGGATGACTTTTCAGTATATGGAGATAGGTTTGATGCTTTTATTGCCTGCCTAGATAGAATACTTCAACGTTGGTTAGAGGTCAACCTTGTGTTATCTTGGGAGAAGAGTCATTTCATGATGACTCAAGGAACGGTCCTTGGACACATCATCTCCAACAGGGGCATGGAGGTCGATCCAGCCAAGGTGATATCATCATGAAGCTCAATCCACCGTCCAATCTGAGACAGTTGCTGTCTTTTCTGGGGCTTGTCAGTTTCTACCGACGGTTCATACAGGACTTCAACCGAATTACCCTACCGCTCACTGATCTGCTAACAAATGACACCGAGTTCCTTGTAGATGATAAGTATCTTGCATCGTTTGAGACTCTCAAGGGATTAGTTGTGCTGACTCCTATCCTTCAGCCACCCGATTGGTCTCTCCCATTCAAGATCATGACGAACACTTCTGATTTTGTCGTAGGGGCTGTGCTTGGATGAGGTGGGATGGATGCCTTTTGCCATTCACTATGCTAGCTGGACTTTGGGTGTCGCTCAACGGAACTATACTGTGACTGAGAAGGAGTTGCTAGTCGCAGTTTTTACTTTGGATAAGTTTCGATCTTACATTCTTGGATCTGGAATGATGATTTACACAGTTCACACCACCATCCGATACCTCATGGAAAAGAAGGATGCCAAAGATAGATTGACCAGATGGATCCTTCTACTCTAGTAGTTTGACATAGAGATAAACCTGGAGTTAAGAATGTGGTGGCGGATCACCTCTCTCGATTAGAGAACCTTTAGGATCCTGAATAGACTACACCTATCACTAAGACATTTCCAGACGAGATGGTTCTTGCTATCACATCGCTTCCATGGTAGGCCGATATTGTGAACTATCTTGTTGCCAAGAAAGTTCCACAAGGTTGACCCATGCAACAACTTGAGACCTTCCTCATGAAGGCAAAGTCGTACCATTGGGAGGATCCCACCCTTTACCACGAAGGAGGGATAGTGTCTGGCGTTGGTTTATTCCTCGGGAGGAGCACCATAGAATCCTAACTTACTGCCACAAACTTGAGTAGGAGGACATCACTCTAGGAGACGAACAACATAGAAAGTTCTTCAATCCATCCTTTAGTGGCCTACACTCTTCAAGGGTTCATATGAATTCGTGAAGAGGTGCACCGATTATTGAAGGATGGGCACTTGTGGACAGAGATAATGCCGATGCAGCCCATTCACTTCTATGAGGTTTTTGATGCATGGGGCATCGATTTCATGGTTCCATTCCCTAAGACTCAGGGATTTGACTACATTATGCTTGCTGTGGATTATGTTAGTCATCGGGTTGAGACCATCCCCGTTCGAGCCGTAGATGCAAAGATTTGTAAATTTTAGAGGAAGAATATCCTTTCACAATTTGGGGTACCTAGAGTCTTGATTTCTGATGGGGGACTCATTTTATCAATGACAAGATGAGGGCCCTTGCTAACGAGTTCAACATTGACCATAGAGTTGTCAATCCATATCATCCACAGACTAATGATCTTGCTGAGGTTTCGAATAGGGAGATTAAGACTATTTTGCAGAAGGTTGTCTGCCCAGACCGAAAGGATTGGTCACAACTTTTGGACTCGGTCTTGTGGGCCTATAGGACTTCCTTCGAGATACCCTTGAGCACATCTCCCTTTTGACTCGTTTATGGCAAGCCATGCCACTTACCAGTTGAGATCAAGCACAAGTCACTTTGGGTAGTTACTGAGCTATTATTGGATCCCAAGAGTGTAGGAGATCAAAGGAGAACATAATTGGCAACCCTAGAGGAATTGAGAGACACAATCTTCTCGAGTAACCTACAATATAAGGATAGAGTGAAGATATGACATGATTCTCACATCAGCCATAAACAATTTGTGCCGAATCAAAGAGTATGGATATTTGATGCAAGGTTGAGATTATTTCAAGGGAATTACAAAGTAAATGGAAGGGACCATACTTGGCCAGAAAGGAGCACGATAATGGCAGCGTTGATATATCTGAATTATCTTTTGATTCCACCTTTCGAGTCAACGGTCGATGCCTGAAGCCATATCTCGATTATGATCTGTTGATCATCGACGTTGCCCTTATTCATCTTATATGAGATGTGATATTCGACTCACATCATTTGCATCTCATATCTGATTATCACTTCTACACCATAGCTGTATATATATCCATTTTTGCCCATACCATTCACTCTTTTTATCTAGCACCCTGTCTCCATCTCACGATTATGTCATACTTAGGGTGCACTTTGCCCTAAGTATAGGGGGTGTCAGACCTGTGATTATCCATTTGATTCTATTACCTATGTTTTGCCTCTTATACTTAGGGATATTTCACCCTAAGTATAGGGGAGGTAATATCTGTACATTTTATTCTTCGATTTTCCCTTTTCGTATAGTCTTCTATACTTAGGATTACTTGATCCTAAGTATAGGGGGATCACTTATTTCTATTCGTTATATTCTTTCATTCGTCGTTATAATATATCATTCTTTTCGCTTCCACATACTCAACATGAGGTATGCCTTCTTTCATCGCTCTCCGATCACTTTGAGGACATCATTCGAGCTAAGTATAGGGGGTGTCGCATATATTGTACATATACTTTAGCCATAACTCGTACTTTGTGTTAATAACATGTCTATTAAAAAAATTTTCAGAAATCTTTGCAAAAATTATGTTTGTACAAATTTTATAAAAAATTGTAAAAATATTTTGCTTACAAAAGATTTGTAAATTATTTTTTGTAGCAAAATTATCTATATAATACAATTTTTTTTGAAAAACTATGTGAAAGTAAAAAGTTTGCAAAAATAGTTTGTAAAACTAAGTTTGAAAAAATATTCTGAAAACTATTTTGCAAAATTATTTTACCACATAGAAAAATAAATAAGGGGTATGAAAACTACATGTATGCATTAAAAACCAAAAGCTTCCCCTAAAATCCAGTTTGTACATAAGACCTGTAATATAAACTCTTATGTAAATATGTATGTCTTTAAAATCTCTCCTTATTTTTAAAATACCTAAAAATTTGAAAAATCAACATTCCCATATAAAATGCATATTTTAAAAAATCCACAAAAAGGATTTCGTATATACTTGCATATGCAATTTTTAGAATCATGGTTGACATTTAAACTAGTCTGGAATTAAATTGAATAATGGAGCTTGCTTATGACCTTAATCCACTTAACTTTAGAGGAACCTTATGGGATTTAGGCTTAATACTTTTCAAATCCTTACTGACTTAATTTTTTGAGTCCACTAGGCTATGTTCACATGTCATCTTGATAAGCCTAAGTAAAACACTTAACAACTCACACATGACTCTCAGAGACAATGGCTTGACTTGGACACACATCTTACACATAGCTCAACACGGATGAGGTGGTGAGGAGGCAGAATCCTTTGGCTTGGGGTAGCATACAAGGGTAGTACACCTAGTCGGAACCCCTCGTCCTCCTCTACGGAGGGAAGTGCGCCTCAACTTGGTCTAGTAGCATTGAGGTCTAAAGACAGGAGACTGTAGGTTGCAATAAAGCTTCAAAAGAGGGATAGTCTGCTTACTCAAGAAGAAAAACTCCTTATGAACATGCTGCAGAGTGTAGATATTTTGTATATATGCACATAAAAAATGTGCAAAAATGTGAAAAACTCCAAAAAAGGGGACATGCCTGATTGAAAATAAAATGCTTGCCGGAGTGTATATAGTGAATAAGCAAAGCTTATGTATTCCACTGTCTCATCTCATGGAAGCTTGCAGCTGGAGACTTAGCTACACTAGTTAAGATCCAAGGGATACGTGGTTACACTGGTCACAGTTCATTCGCTTCTTTCCCCTCTTCTTGAGCTGGTTGTACTTGAACTTAGAAGGGAATACCCCATTCCTCGAGGAAAGAGTTGCTAGACTATGGTATTAGAGTTACCTTGTTGAGGGAGGTTGTTTCTTTGCCATTTCTGAGGTGGGGAGTTATATATCACTTACACAGTACAAGGAAAGATTCATAATCATTAGAGTTTGCATATGTAGACTTGTTCTGACCTGGTTGTTACGGAGTTCTGACTATAGAACTGTGGAACTTAAAGGCTATTGAGTCTTAAACCTATTTCCCAATAAGGTTCCACCAAACTAATAATCCAAAGGTCTGACTGAGTTCCATACTCCAATTTAATGAAGACAAGTTCAATAATCAACTCATATATTTTCCTTTTCTTTTCTTTCTGTTTTCACTTCTTTTTCAAATAAGTGTTTCCTAAAGGATTAGCAAAGTTAAAGTATAGGGCGATGATGAATCTACGATTATCATTCTCTATTCTTTTATTTTAGCTTTATATTTTAGCAGAAACACCTATAAATATATGCAAATATAATAAATTAACATTACACTAGTCCTTGTTAATATTGCATAATTAATACATATTTTTCAAAATTATAAAAGAATAAAGAGAAAAGAAAAAGAAGAAGAAGGATGTATTTAGAATAAATACAAAGTGGCCCAAACCCTGAGAGAAGGCCAAACCTCAGCCTGATCGATAAGGAATATAAATAGGGGGAGATAGGGCATATTGTACATAACACTTATGCAAATAAATATTTATATTTATTTTACATTTTGTGAATACATATTATTTTGAACACTTGTATATATTCCTAATAATAAAAAATTTAAAAAATCAGAAAACACAAAATAAAAATAAAATAAAATCCACAATTCATTGTACAAAAGCCATATATGTATATATTGTATACATTACCTATTTATTTAATACATTTATTCAAACCATAAAAATCAAATAAAAATCCTTTTATATTCCTCAAATTATTTTGTAAAAAAATAAAATATAAAATAAAACATATTTTTATAAAAATAATAAATAAAAATACATATATATATAATACATAGGTATATTATACCTGTATATAATACATTATACTTTATATACCCTACATACTTTTTTCATAAAAATAATTAAAAATCACAGAAAAAGAGTTTACAAAATAATAAACATTTTTCATTTTATTCACTTTTATTTTATAATCGGTTACTATCATATATTTAATATTCTTTTATTTTGTAAATCCTGATTTCCGATTGGTCCATGGTGGATTGTTAACCTCCGTCAACCTCGCCTTCCAGCTGACTCGGCCCGCTCCACCTTCGCCGGACCCGTTTTCTTCCCTTTTTCCCGATCAGGTCTGACGTCCGTTTACGTTGCTTCTTGCGCCCAATTATGCTCCTATGATCCATGATCCTCGTGGATCCCTAGGTGTAGCTGGATCTAGATAGGTTTTCACGCTTTCCTCGAATCTTCTAGACCCTGGGGTACTCCTACAAATCATCTCTTCTGCTTCCCGAGCTCAGCAGCTCGTTCCTCGCGACCTTCTAGCCCCCTAACTACCTCCAGCTAAGTGATAGGAGTCCGGAGCGTCCTTTAGAGCCTTGTTTGGTGGTCCATTGAGCGAAGCTCATCGCATGGCCGGAGCACCGCTGCGAGAAGCCTCATTCGCCTGCCGTAGCCTAGTCGAGGTCATAACCCTGTCGTTCGCCTTGCCTGAAGTTCCTGAATCCTTCAGAATCTCCAGATATCCTCCATTTCACTTACGCTTCCCTTTCCATTCTGATTTAGTATGTAGCCTCCACCGTAGTTCATCAGCTCTGACCATCGGTCCGGAGCCCCGTCACACCCACATCATCGCATCGATCTACCGACCAACCCATTCCCATACTTCCCTCGCAACATGACCCCCTTAGACTCACTCATCCGAGTGAGATTAAGGTTAGACATCCTCCCTTCACTTCTGCCAGAGGTCGAAGCTCACCCATCATCGCTTCTCTGGTTTCCCTGGCAAAATAACAGTGGCTGGAGCTTGGTCTTCGAGCCCGGAGTATCCTTGCAGATTCAGACACGTGCAAGAGCATCATTTGGCCCTTCGACTGACCCATCTGAACAACTCTAGGTGAGGCAGAGCTCCGCCGTGCCGACCATATGACCATCATTCCATCCATCAGAGTTGTCCATTCGACGTGGAGCACTTCTACGACTGTGCTGGACCCCTCAACGTCTTCATCAGAGCATTGGATCTCCCTCCATGCTCAATTGAAGCTCACGGGATCCCAGTTCATCCAACACCTTCTATTGTCGTCCAATCTGGAGCAGGAGTCCCAAATCTAATCAAGAACATACATGCACGCCCAAATTTTAATGGTCTGATCATATTCTGGGGTGAATCTGACACACACAATCCAACCTTATCAAAGCCGTCAAATCCTTTCCGTAGACATCATCAGAGCTGTACGTCAGAGAGTCTCTACACGGGTGCCACGTGTCTGCAAGGGTAAATTTCACCTTTACCTTGTCTTTTATGCTATTTACGTTTAGTCCAATAATTGTAATAAATGGTTAAAAACTTTGCAGTTTGGACCTCTAGTTTATTTATTTGCACTTTAGTCCAGTCGTGTTTGAGTCACGTGTTATGCATGTCCCTTTTGGATTAATTTCATAATTGGCCCTCGGAGTTTTATTGTATATTATGATTAGGCCCTCAGAACTTAATTTCGTTATGAAAAGGTCCATGTGAACTATTTTTGACTACTTGTCTTTTATTTAATGCAATAAATATTAAATCAACTCTAAAAATTATCTAAAAATTACCTATAACTCATACTAGCATGCATTCTTTGTGATAATTTTTGGGTGTTGATTTACGTGTATCTTAGATTATTAAAAAATCAAAAACCCATAAAAATTATCCTATTTATCTTAGAAAAACTATAAAAATTCGAAAAAGCCTTGAAAAATTCCATAAAAATTAATAGATGTCTTTTATTATCCTTTAGGTTCAATATCATTTTTGTTGAAAAATACCTTATAAAAATCATAAAAATTACAAAATACTCAAAATTGTAGAAAAATCCAAAAATATTGATTTCAGTCTCTATTTGTAGATATTTGCTTCTATTTTATCTTAAAAATCCCTCAAGAGTTTTGGACATTTTGACTATTTTTAACTTGCAATTTACTCCTGGCTATGCATTAGTTGTTATTTTTGTCACTGTTCGATTTTTAGAAAATTACAAAATATTCAAAAAAAAAATATATATATAATACTAAAAATAATATAATATATAAAACACAAAAAAAAATTTATTGCATTTTTTGAGTATTTTTTCTCCCTTAACAAAATACAAAAAGAGTGTTATCTGTGTTTTTACCACTTGTGCTTGTTTCTCTCTTATTAAAAAAATAAAAATTTGAAAAATTAAAAACCACTAAAAATAATAAAAAAATATTTTGAAATCATCCTACTTAGCTCTTATTTGTGCTCCTTGTGTTTGATCCTGGTCGCAATACCATGTAATAAAAGTAGCGTAACCGCTTACATTTGAGTGTTTCATCTCTTAGTGGTTTGATTTTCTGATCGATCGGTTTAATTGATTGAGGACAACGACAATTGATTCCACCTTAGTCAACCATGATATCTGTGTCATTACCTACCTACTTATTTTACATTTTTGTCCACCTTGAGTTCTCAGGCCTTGTGAATATGCTTCTAATGAGAATACAATTGTTTTTTATGAACTCTTTCTCATTAGCCACTTATAGACTTTTGAGTCAAAAATATTGCTAAAAAATGAGTTTCAAGTCATACGCGTAAAATATCAAAGGCTGGCATCACACCATGAATGAAAAGATTATCCAAATTTAGGGAGAGGTTTCAATGGAGGAATTATTTTTTAGAAAAAGATGAGAATGTGACAGTTAGTCAGTAGGGGTGCAAACAGACAAATATAAATGCAAAAATAGTTATTACTATATCGTTATCTATTTTAAAATCATAATATTGATACAAAAAAACTATCTTATGGATTGAAAATTACAAATCATATTCTTAAATATGGATACAAATATTCATGATTTGTATACATATTTAACAGATGAATACATAATACATTACGAATAATAAATGCCTCTTAACATTTACATTCAGATGAAATAACATTGTAAAAAATAAAATAGTATGCTAATTAACTTTCATAAAAATAATTAAATAACATAAAGATACACATACATACATATATTTTTTAGCGAACACAAGATATATATTTTTCAGTGAACATAAGATACATTATGATTGTAACAAGTACCCTAACTTTACAAGCAGTTATAATAATTTTAAAAATATTTTATTTTTATAATTATTATATAGTTTGTTACTATAAATAGTCATATTTAAAAAAATCTTTAAATTAATAGGAAATGATCATATCTTTATTGTATTACAAATGTTTAGTTTATTTTTATGAACGATTATTTCATATTAATGTAAGATTTATTTTTTTAATAAAAAACAATCATTTGTAGGGAGCACTTCAAAGAAAGGTGTCATCTTAGGCCATTGGATGATGAGTGTACGAGTGAGATTGAAACCACTAGGTGGTTTTCGTGCTAATTAACATTCCTAATATGCGGGTGGATTAAATTGGTGCAAATTTAGTAAAATACACATCATTGATCATTTTATATTTAAGAATGTCGAGTGGTGTACATAATTTTCCAAAAATATCTGATGGAATAAAGGTTTGCGTTTTGAAATAACTGTTATCAATTTATAAATGATTAAGATATTATAAAATTTTGTGTTATAAATGATAAAAATATAATTAACGATGTTTGAAAAAAAATCTAAATTTGATGAAAATTTGTATTTTTATGTAGTTGTATTTAATACGTAGCTGTATTTCCTAATATATAGGGTGCTTAGGTAATGAGCTAATTAATTGATTTACACCGGGAAACTTCCTAGAATGAAGAAATTTTTTGTTTCAACTAAATTTTCTAATAAATCAGATAGGTTTAATTGCGAACAAACAAAATATCGTAGACGACATATGCCTGCTATTTTTAAGAGGTATTAAATGTGTGGCTTATTTGTTAAAATTTCAAATTAGAAAAATACACGTCATGGTATATGCCATATTCAAAGAATATAGGTCTAATCTTTATTTTTCGTAATACATTATTTAATTATATTTAGTTTCATTTTCAACTAATATTCTGTGGGAGAAATTTTTATATTACAAGATTTTTTTTATAAAATCCATAGTCTATTTTGTAAAATGCATGTCAATTTTGTAAAATGAAATGATAATATCTCATTTCGTTTTCAACCAATATTTTGTGGGAGTAATGTTTGTAAATTATGATTTTTTTTTTTGTAAAATTCATGGTCTCTTTTGTAAGCTGCATACAATTGTTGTAGAAGAAATACGTGTTAAAAATGTATATATTATTTTTATATTTCCAACCAACATGTTTGTCTATATTGCGTGTCCATCATATTTCAGTATCAATTTGTAAATTTTGTGTGAATTTTGTAAAATCCAAGCTTTCATTGTAAAATTTGTACCTTGATCTGTAAAATAAAAGATCAGTTAGTAATTTATCATATTTTTTCATAAAAAGTAAGATAATTGATAAGATTGTAAAATATGTCAACATAATGTAAACATGTATGGAGAAAATGTAACTAGAATGCATTCAAAAAAGAAATAATGGATTCTGAACAAAAAATGAGATTATGACTGAGACACATATATTAAACAGTAAATCAGATCAAAAAACTATGACGATTTTTGTAAAATAATTTTTCTCTGATGAAAACTATGATGGCTAATATTTTTTCTCGAGGATCACGTAAAACTATGGCATTTTTTTTTGTAAAATTCGCATGTCATACAATTCCTTTGTAAATATCGCATAATGTCTTGCAAAATTAAATAACTTTATGTAAGATTTCCTTAGCTTTTGTCAACAACCAGCAAGTAACTAAACAAACAAAATCCATGTAGAGAATTCTTTTCTTTCTTAGGATACTTGAACTAAAAGCAATAGGATTCAAATTCAAAAACAATAACTTAATTATAAGTCAACTCAAATCGGTTAAAAATACATTATTTTGTACAACACTTCAATAACTAAAATATATCCTTCCTAAATCTAACTTAAGAGATAGTGATAGTAAAGAAGAAGAAATAATTTTCTTTACAGTATTCCTGAATCAAGTTAACAAGAGAAAAAACTCAGATTAGATCAATTCACATACCCAACTTGATGATAGAACAACGAACATACTATAGAGAAATAGAAACAACGTTCATGCAAATCATGACCTCCGACATAACTTCCACCATCAACGGATCCTCGAAAGAACCTGTAGCATTGTTGCACGACAAATTTTGGAAATCAAGAGGACGGGGGAAGATGAGATCCTTTTTGTAGGAAAATATTATATTTAGAAACACTTAACATGGAAGCAATTATCAACTTGATAATCACGTGAAAGAGGGAGATAATTAACCGATTCTAAAAATAGAAAATATGATAATTGTTTCCTATATGGTTTTAGATCAAAAAGATGATTTTGTTAACCACTGTTAATCCTAATCGGAGGCTCCTAAGAGGTGTCACACTATAATCATGGAAAGACGACCCTTTATTTCAAGTTTTTCCATCATTTATAACACCAACATGATAAAACATTTTGAGATGATAAATATTTATCTCAAAAAGTTGAAATATCTGTAAAAATGAAGGTACTCGCTATAATCCTAATGACTTCTCTGCTTATAAGAAAAGTCTCCTATATATACATGCATTTAAAAATGACTCCAAAATGGAATAAATTAGCATATAATCGTGTAATATATTTAGATATATGTCTACATACACACTGATATATGTCTATACAATATAATATAGAACCATGATTACAAATATCCGTATTTGTATCAATAAAAAAAAGGAAAATAATACATATATATATATATCCGCAAAAAAGAAACACACATACATATATCCATATCGTCATAAAATCTAATATGATAGTGGACAGATACACATATATCTCATGTGGTTGTATGACCCTACTCTATTACCCTACTTCAAGTAAGATACATTTCCTTCTTCCTTTCTTGTTTTCCTTCCTAACTCCGGACCTATGCTCTCTTTATATATATATAAACTCCGAATTCTTTCATCTAAAATAGAAAAAAAATCAACAAGCTTCATGAGAATTCATATTACATGTCTTTTTCATTGGGATAGAAAGGAAAAAAAATCAAATCTAGATATAAAGTTGTTATAAAGAGAGAAGCCCCATCACACAGGGTTGCTTCATCCTTGTGGTTTTCTAGCCAGAAACTTCTTACTGGGCCAAGAACAGTGTCGTTCCTAACATTTTGTAGTTTCTAGGCAAAAGGAAAAAGGGCCTCTATACAATTTTTTAGAGAAATACCATTGACAATTGTTGCATGCATGCAAAAGTAATTAAATAATACAATATCATTATTTTTTTAAATATATTTTGTATCATTCAAAGGACTAGAATTTTAGTGTTATAAAAAGGAGCAAGTTATGAAAACGCCTATGAGTTATACTTCCAATTTCAATATCGTACTCGAACTTTAAAAAGTTACAATACGATATTTGTTCTTTAAAATTAATTTCAATTTGGTTTTGAGAGCTATTGTGATTTAAGGCTAGAACCATAAAATGAACAACTTAATTCCTTCAATCCTAAAACAATTGAAACAAATATTAAAGATCGGGTCGTAAATTATTACTTTTAAAGTTCATGTATGGCACTGAAATTAGGTGTACAATAGAAGAACTTTTATGTAATCTACTATAAAAAAGGAGAGCATTGATCGGATAGCTATATAAGTGTAACTTGCATGATAGAAGGACACTTTAATACATATGTTATAAGGCTGAACTGACCCATCTAAAATTTCATGTCAGACATTTCTTATAGTGTTTGATCTCTCCCCCATATGAATATTCAAAATGAAGGCATTCAAGTGAAAAAAAAAGAAAACGTTGACCTTCAATGGCACTTATGTGCATTATATGCAAGAGGACATCTCCAATGCCAAACATTGGGTGAGATCCAATTTCTTCTCCCATCCCATTGAGACAACAAAATAGTAAAGTTAAGATCTAATCCTCATCAAAACAAGAGAAAAGTCTCCCTCCAACCAATCTCTTTACTTTATAGGGATTAGAGTTTTAATTAAGAAACCTAATTGCCTTGATGTCAATAAGGTCAAGAAGCCAACTAATTACCCCTTACTCTCCCTATCGTGCCCCCATCTTCTTGCCCTTAATTTATGGAAAATGGAGATGATCTCCACGCAACTTCCATGTTCATCCACATTAATGGCACATTTACATCATTGATGCTTAGCTAGGGAGTGCTGCCTTTGTGATGGGGAAGTAGGTCTCCCCATCAAAAGTCAAAGCATTGCTTCTTGTTTGATGGTTGTACTCCGGACTTTTCGATACTTCTATAATAATCGAGGACAAGAAGTATGCAGATCAACTGAATATAACTTCCATGTTCATCGTCTCCCAACTACTCATTTGTCTCGAGATTTGGAACTGCACAAATTCTGAAGGAGCAACCACTTCCGCATGCTCAGGGCCACCCCTGAGGATAGTTTCTGAGCGCAATGGTCCAGCACCCATCAACTTTAGGAGTCAATTTTTACATGTATTCAGCCTTTAATTTATAAAAAAATAGTATTTGTCCTAATGTGACCTTATATAAACACATTTTCAGTAAAACAACTCACTGAAAAATGTATCTTTATATAATCGAATTTTTCGATGAAACAACTCGTGGAAAATGGGTCCTTATGGAATCGAATTTTTTGATGAAACAACTCAATGAAAAATGGGTCATTACAGAATCGAATTTTCACTGCACAACTTAATGCTAAAGTTCAAAATTTAATGGAATTATATAAGGGTGCATTGTTGACTGAAATTTTTTACAAGGATCTTTTTTTTACATTTTCCTAGGGCCCACCAAATGTAAGGAATGGCATTGCACACGCTCATCCATAGATAAATCAATTGCTGATGGAGGTAGTGAAAACACAAGTTTCATGTAGCTCAACAAGATCCTTCCCTTTTCCATAATAATATAACATAGTTTTATATGATTTTAACTTAATTTTTTATGTTTCACATCTCTCTGGCATTTTTATTTTTCTAAAATATAAAAGTTCGATCCCTTTTTCATATATTCGTTGCTATATTACTATCAACTGTTTATCTAACAATTGTTGCCTTCCACTTAGAGCTAAACTTCACAAAATCATTGGTCACTTTAGGAATGATATGGAGAAAAATATAAAATCTTGAGACCAATACCATATGATTCTTTATTATAACTTCAAAATAGAAATATTCTTAGTTGCTTATTTAAAAGCGAAAAAAGTTGGTGACCTTTCTCAAATTATTGTCAATTACAGATCCATATTTTGTTGATAGAATACCTAAAATCATCACCAATTACATGATGTCACCTATAATCTTTTTAATTACATCAATCTTTGTATTCCTACTAACTCTTGCATCATGATCCTTGGACAGGGGTAAATATGTTTAATACAATAAAATTATAGTATAATAAAAATTTTATAAGGGTTATAACGTAACTGAAAAAGATTTCAGGGTCTTGATGTTAAAATTCCTACAAAAAAATAAGGGGTCTTGGTGTTAAAATTGATAGGATTTGCATCACTTCAGAGTACGTTTATGGTCCAAACCATTAAATCGAATCTAATCGAAATGGACAATTCACGAGATTTGGAATTACTTCAGGATAAAAAAAAATCATGTTGTAAAAGGCAAATTGAGTATATATTTTGAGTAAATTACATGTAAGTTCTCGAACTATACACCTGATTTCAATGTCATACATGAACTATAAAAGGCAACAATGTGATATTTAATCTTTAGTGTTTGTCTCAATGTGATTTTAAGTTGTTCTGATTTAAGATTAGATAAAATAATCAATTAAATTTCAGTAGTCAAGGGCAATATTAAAATTTATTTTAAAAATCACGTACAACAATGTTAACTTTTAAAGTTTAGGTACGATATTAAATGGGAAAAATGGGTTGTTCCTTACGAAGAGCTAACTTGGCTCCCTCACCCTCATTTTTCTTATTTTTTGTATTTTTTAAACTAAATATGTGAGTTTTAATCATTATATCTCGATATTATGTCATTCAAGTTTCGTGCGAAACAAAGGCTTCTACGACCTCCATATAGAAAGTCATTTTTAACGTCGAATAATTGTTGAAATCGACCCCATCTGGATGGAGACCGTATGAGTATTTGTTTCACACGAAACTTGAATGACATAATAAATGGATATAATTATGAAAAATCAACGAAAGTATTTTTCAAAAAAATAAAAAAAATGAGAAAATTAGGATGGGGAGCTAAGTTAGCTCCACTTAATGGGGCAGTTCCATTTTACCCATATTGAATTCCTATAGTTAAGGGATTTTTGTGCGATTTACTCTATTTTTTAATTATATATCTGAACTACTCCAAATTTAAGACGTAATAATGTAGTAGTTGATTTCTAATATTGTGTCTCAAAGTAATTTTGAATTAATGTAATTTAAGGTTAGAAAGACAAAACGAGCATCTATGTTCACTACAAAGAAAACAAGTTGTTGCTACAGAATTGTGCTCACGGATGTGGGACTTGTGGCCACGGAATTGGGCTCTGACCACGACATGTCGTGGCCAGTAGCCGTAGCTACAAGTCTCGTCGCGAGAGTTCTCTAATCACGAATATGTCGTGGCCACTACAAGTGACCACAGAACTTGTCGTGGCCACAACTCTTGTATGAAGCTTTGGCCACGGAATTGTATCTATGAAAAACTAGTGGCCACGGAATTATCGTGGCAACAAGTTTCCGTAGCCACATTCCGTGGCCGCAACTCATTTTTCTTGTAGTGGTTTCTGTAGCGGCTGATCGTATTGGATCAAAATTGTAAAGATTAGGTACCAGCTTGTTACTTTTAAAAGTTCCATAATGCATAATTCAGAGACTTTTATGTAATTAACTATTTTATTTATTTGCTTTTTTCGTAACGATAATTTTGGGTGTAGTATTTTTAACAAGGAAAAATACACGGCGAGCAATCAACGTAATGCAATTTAAAAAAAAAAAGAAAACAAAAGATAGAAACCAAAACATGAAGCTTGATGGACATTGCAAACTGAAATCTAACCTAATTTTGAATCCAGAATCAAAACCAATGCCAACTTTGTTATCTTACATTCTACGCCAACAATACTAATCAATTAAAAAAAGTTAAATTCATAGAAATACAATTCTCTGATATTTCATTTATATCTACTTAATAAGAATTTAAAATATATGACATATATAACCTAAACGCATACAAATAAGTAAAAGTAAAAGTAAAAATCTACAGCACAAAAGATCCAATTTCAAATTTCACAGAATACGTTTACTTGTGAGACAAAGGACTACATACACATAATCATGAAAACTTATTAAAAAATATAAAATGGGTTTTTTACATATACATACTCCTGAAAACATTACAGACCCCCGTGTATTTGTAATTACATATATAGGGTTATACATATATCGCAAAATAAATCTCGTTTAACAACAGATTTTCCATTGTCGTAAGTTGGACAAACATTGTGGTAACGGGAACTTTTTTTTTAAGTTGAATATAGGTTGGATTATTTAAACATGCGAGATATAATGAATTTTTCCTGAAATAATATTGTTAACATACACTACAAGAAAAATGAGTCGTGGTCACGAAATGTGGCTACGGAAACTTGTGGTCACGTTAATTCTGTGGCTACTAGTTTCTCGTAACTACAATTCTGTGGCCAAAGCCTTCACACAAGAGTTGTGGCCACGGCAAGTTCTGTGGTCACTTGTAGTGGCCACGACATATTCGTGGTTAGAGAACTCTCACGACGAGACTTGTAGCTACAACTATTGGCCATGACGTGTTGTGATTAGAACCCAATTCTGTGGCCACAAGCCCCACATCAGTGGGTATAGTTCTGTAGCCACAATTTGTTTTCCTTGTAATGATATAAAAAAGAAAGAAAGTTATAATAGAATTAAATATAAAAGCATACATTTTTTTTTAAAATAGTGGCAATCTGTGTCATCAGACTATAATCGTGGCAACAAGAACTTAGTTTGCGACGCTATAACGGTCATACATAATCCTTTACAAAAATAGTCAAAAAATCGCTTGTTGTCATAACTCTCTGGTAATAGAATATCTGTTGCATGTAATGCCTCCAGATGAATCGCATCGAGATTTTTTTCTTACTTTGTAGCATCCAAATTTCGTTACAAAAGAAACAATTTTTACGTAAAATTTTTTCTTCGTTACAAATCATCGCTACAATGGTAATTTGTTGTAGAAGTAGTATAAACACTCATGTAATCGCAACTATGTGTAACTATAAGATAACATGGATATAATTATGTAGTAACACAAGCTCTCATATGTGGTGCATGCATGTAAAAACCCTAATGTGTAAAAATTTTCTCATGGTAAATTTGAAATCAGAGATGGATAAAAATCGTGGATGATGATAATATCAGATTTCAAATCTTGATTCATGAATGCCAAAATATAAAAGAGAAGGTGAGGCAAATACATATATATGTGGCATCCATCAATGCATGCACATTGTCACCACCTCCTCATCTTAAATTCTTCTGTTCTTTCTCTCATCAACACACAAGAAATAAAGAGCCTCACATGGGTTTACAACATCCAATTACTTAGACCCACTAAATGGAACCTCTTCATTGTACATATGCACATATATAATTACATCTACAATTAGGGCAATTAAGGGACTCACCCATAAGTCAAACACTCAGGAGAGAGAGAGAAATGGAGAGCAATAAAACACCTTTGTTCCAGTGAAGGACTGATGGGCACAGATATTAAAGAATGCAATAGTATTAAATCTTGATGGGATGGCATGGTGGTGGGAGAACAACTAATAAAAATTTTTCCAGCTCAAGCAATTCAATTTCTTTCGATTGATGGTTTCCATTTGGACATGCAATTACTCCAACATGATTATATGCATTAATGATACTTCAATCCCAACTTGCACAATTATGTGGAGATCTTGCTTGAGATCCACTCTTGGAGCTTGTTTGGTTACTTACTAGGTTGGGTTGGTTTGAGGTATCCTCCTGTGAATAATAACTATTTGGAAGGTTGGGAGGGTTGGAATGATAATTGTGATGTGATGTGACATTGATTATATGTTATATTAACTTTTTTAATGATTATAATATGTTTTTTTATGTTAATAGTTCTATTTGAACATAGTTAAAAAATATTATATCAAAAAATTGTATGATCAATACAATTAATCCCAATCCATGAATGTAAGGTTGGAGCTAGAGGTATGCCAGGGTACCCGGTGTATTAACCAAACATGCCCCTGTGTGCAAGATATGAGAGGAGGGAAACTTGAGTCCATGGGTTCAATTCTCCCATTCAATGAATAATTAGTCATCTACCCATGCTTTACCAAGGTGACATGAGTTTGAAGCTAGCGCTATTTCTCGAAGTTTATACCTCTTATATGTTATTAGATAAGGCGCGTGTCCTCTTAGCCTTGCGATTTAGCGCCATAAATGAGAACATCATGTGGTCAAGTCGCTCGATTCGGATAAAGTAACATAGGATATAAACATGTGTTTGTTTTATTTAGACAGACCTCTTGACCAACGCTCGAAGAAATTGTGTACGACGTAATAACAAGATTAGGTCAAAGAGCGAAGACCCTTGGTCGGAGGAATTCCGAACAATGATCCTTTTATTTATCTCATGATATTATTAAATATGTGTGATCAATAAAGACTCAATAGTGCATTGATTATTTAGTAGAGTTCACTCTTGTAACTAATTCTTATAAATGAATTTTTATGCTTGAACCCCCACCTCTATTTCGCTCCATCCCGCACTTTCTCCTTCGCCTTCGTTATCAAACCTCACAAGATCACCAAGAAAGTAGCTCAATAAGAAGAGATGTGTATCAAGAACAAATTCTAAAGTTATATTAGTATGACATCTCCTTTGTAGAAAGTACCTGATTTACTTGTACTAGTATCGAGCATTAGATTCCTTCAAAGGAATGCATGGAGGAGTATGTTTATAATAGATTTCAACATTTGCACCCCTACCACCACAATAATTTTTACTTTTGTACATGTGCACCTTTGTTGGCTTTTTCGACACTAATGGTGCTAACTCTCAAAGACTTTCAGTAAAAAATATGAAAGTTTTATAAGATTGCCTCAAAGTTTCACTATCTTTTTATTTATTGTCCTCATTTCCCCTATACTCTCCCTCTTGCTACTCCATCTATCAAATTAGGGTAAAAAATCATCTTACGAGAAGAATTTATGTCTTCATCAAAGAGGCATAATTTACATCCCTATTGAGACATGATTAAATAGATCTAGAAATAAATAGATGCTAACATTAATAGATAGATGCTAACATTTAACAAAGGTGTCACCACAAAAGGGCCTAGCAACCTGACGAGTCGCTAAATACGGTGTTTAATTTAAGTCACGTTGTAGCACGTGTACTTAGCGATTCGGTCAGAACTGAGAGAGAATCTCCGTGAAGAGTGTCTCGGCTTAATTTATATCCCGGGCAAGTCCGGGGTCGAACTCAGGGAGGCAAAGGAACAACTTTGGGGTTAATTTACAAATTTAAGATCTAGATATCCAAACGGTATTTTTTTTAGATTTTTTAATGCAAATAGGACGTCAAAATGCACAATGCAAGTGAATAATATACTAAGGAAGCATACAACTTAGTCAAATTAAGTTTAATGTCAAATCAGTTCAATTCAGCCAAATTATATTTTTTCTAGAATACTAATCCAGTGGGGAACACAAAACACATTTTTTTGGAATTTTAGGGGTTAAAATGCAATAACTAAAAATGCACACTTTTTATGGGTTTTTTCACAATTTATCACACAAACAGAAAGCAAAAATTATGAAAAATTTACTGGACTGAAAACATGATGCAAGGAAGCTACAGTAATTTTTTTGGAATTTTTTGACAAAATATGAATTTTTTATGTATTTTTTAGTGGAAACAGAGTGACAGTGAGTAATTAATTCCTAATTAATCCACGTTATCAAATTAATCAAAGTGTGATTTATCTCAAGTAGATATTTCGATGAGCAATCCAGGAGACTTGAAATTTCATGAAAAAGATGTATGTGGATTTAATTAAAAATCAAACACTAAATTCACTCTATAAATTATTACACGCACAAGACAACTCCATTTTAGATGAAATTTGGACTGTAAGTTCATCAACTATTAAGGCATCATATATAATTTTTTTGGAATTTTTAGAGCAACTATGCGTGAGATATAAATTTAATGGCACAGAATGGGTAAACTATGCAAAGTTTCAGTTAATCATTTTTAATTAATTACCCAACTACCATAAAAATACAAGAAAATAGTCTGATGGTAGACAATTAGTTGCTCAACACCATACCACTTTTCTTTGAATAAAAAGATGCATAAATGATATCCAAATTAAAAGGAGAACACAGGGGTGTTTGTGCAAATACAGAAAACAAAATTACAAGGCAACTTATGTACAGGGACTAAATTGTAATTACAAAAACTAAAGAAATAAAAAATGCAATTTTTACAATAAAAAAAATAACCTTCCCTTCCTCCTCTTCCTCTGCAACACGATGGGGAAAACCCACCACCAACGGTGGCGTCGGGCGGCTGTGGCGGGCGGCGCGGCCGCGCCTCACGGCGGATGGACGGTGGCGCGGAGTGAAGGTGACGCGGCTCAATGGGGCGGCGGTGCGCGACGGACGGGGTCGCGGATGGAGGTGGAGTGCGGCGTCGGGGCGCTTAGGCAGAGGTCGGTTGGAGGAAGCTAGCGCGTGGAGGAGGCGGCCGCGCGGCTGGCGCGACGGAGGCGACCGCGCGGCTGACTAGAAGGGGTGGCGGCGGTGGTGGGCGGCTCAGCCGGCCGCTGTTGAGGAGAAGGGGCGGCGGCGGTGGGTGCTCCCCCACCGCTGTTGCGGATGATTTTTTTTGTTTTTTTTTTATTTTTTTGATTTTTTTTCTGTTGTAATAAATAAAGGACTTTTTTTGTTTTAACTTTTTTTAATTTTTTTTAATTTTTTTTAAAACAGGGAATGAACATGATGAGAGAAAAAAAAATTGGTGATGGTGAGGATTGTGAACTAAATAAATGAAGGATTTTGGATGGTGAATGTGATAAAAAAATTGCAAATGAAATAACAAAGATGACAAAATAAAAATAAAATTACCTACGATGATACGGTCGCCTATGGAGTGCTCGTGAGAGCACGGTCTTCGCTCGAATCGCCGGCGCGCGATGAGTTGCGGCTGCGATGTTGGCCAAAAAGCCAACGGATCACACCGGAGAGAGGGCCGTCGTCGCTCGACCGCGGTTGCGTCGCTGTCACCGATTCAACTCAGGGAACTAGGCTCTCCTCACATAAAGATGGATCAAAGGCAAATTGAGGAGGATGGAATGTATATATAGATGATGAAATGAGAAGTTATTATGTGGGTGGAGTTGAATGGGAAGTTGGATTATTAATGGAGTTGAATGGGAGGTTTAAGAAATGGTGGAGTTGAATGGGAAGTTGGTGGTGGAAGAGAGTTGAATGGTGGTTATTGTAGAGAATGTAAAATAATTAAATAAATAAAATGAAATAAAGTAGGCTACTTTAATTACAACAAAATAAAGAAGGAAAAATAATGGTGAATTTACAAGTGAATACAAAACACCATGTACACATTTTTTTACTTTTCTAATATGTAATTTTTTTGTCTTTTTAATAAGAGATATTTACAACGGAAAAATACAATAAAATACTACAATTAAAATACAACACAAGTATGATTTTTTTGTATTTTTAGTAATTAAGAAAGATAAAATAAAAAATGAACAAAGAATGAATATATACATAATGTACAATGTACATCTAGGTCCCAAAACCCAACTTTTGCAAATGAGCTCCGATTTTAATGAAAGCACTTCCGTTGGATAGATAATTTTCTAACTTGAACTTTAAAAGTGAGTTTGGTGAATTTGGAGTTCATACGGAGCGGGAATTTAGCTTGGAAGTTGGACTTTACGGCTTTTTCTCATTGGGATCTAGGAGCATTTATTTGAGATATAATTTGTTTTGTATTTTTGTATTTTTATATACATTTTTATGGACATGTTAGAAAAGAATTAGCCAAAAAGGAGTTGAAATGAAATTATTAAAAATACATGAAGTTTTGGGCTATTTACAAGTATAAAACTCCTTTATTTCTGCGGCTTTTTATGTGTAATTTATTTTGTACAATCTAATATACAATAATTAATGTATTTTATTTACAAGAGTCATTTTGTTAGTTTATTGATTTTATGGACATTTATTAGGGAATTTACTCGGGGATTTTGCTAAGATCAAGATATTAAGATGATGAATCGCGGATTCATCACAACCCTTCAAGGAGAATAAGCCTTGTGAAGTTTTAATATTGAGAGACATGGTACAAGCCTCGCCAAGGTTGTGATGCTCAAAATGAAGACTTAAGAGTAGGCTACTCTCCCAAAGCATCAAGTACATGCCTTGTTAAGTCATAAGAAGAGAGGACACATGTTAAGATGCTAATTTTATGCCCAACCAAGGTACCTAGGTGCTCACCAAGAACAATCATTTCATGAAGTTGGGAAAGCTACAAGAATAAAATGACCACTTGAGGTCTAAGCTCCTTGATGAGATTCATGAGATCCCTAAAGATGCCTTCCAAAGATAAGAACCCAATAGATCTCACACCATACTAATGGGAAGTTGCATTGGTAGAAGAAGGTTAGATCATAAAAGAGATGACCAAGTTTAGGTTAAGGTGTAACCTTATCTATCAAGACATAGCTTCTCTCTATGACATGTCCTTTTCCCAGATCAGAATATATAGTCTAGAAAGGAATGGCATTTACTATGAACTCTATAGATTATTCTCCCATTTCTCTACAACTAATGCAGTGCGTGGAAAATGGATAGAGGCTTGATAAGTGGGGCAAAATCATCCTATTAATGATTTCTTTTCAATGTCACTGCCCCAATCAAAACCAATAATATCAAAAAGGAGCAACGCCTAAAAAGGGAGCATAATTGTGGACAACATAAACGTGAATCATGCTCCCAAGAATTGTATGTAGATCACGTCCTCTACTTTATAATCACATATAGCCACATGGAGGTCTCTGATAGAACTTGCAGATCGAATACACTCTAGAGGGTGGAGTGGGGGTGAATGGAATACGACAGATTAAATTTTTTTTTGCAGAAGTAGAAGACAAGCAATGAAATCTGGTCAACGGCAAAAAAATGAACAATCACATAGCATAATATGTTAATTTGAAAAGCCAAACGAGTGAACATCATGACCCAAGCTTTCTTGACTTAGGATTTCAGGTTAGTTGAGTCAACCAACTTTTCCACTATATCCTGAGATACTTAGATGGATATCTCAACCGATTACAAGCACGCAACTTACAACCTTAGATCACACACCGAAGTCACAACTTTGGATCAAACACCAAAGCTACCACTACAACTGAGCTAGTTGCAGCACTGCTTTAGGCTTCACCTTGAGCTTCCTGTAGAGAGAAATCCAACAGTATCTGAGTAGCAATGTTAGCTGAACAAGATAAAATAATTATATGAGCTGACAAAATAATATCAAATAAAACAGTCACATCACAATAATCAGATCAACAGAGATATTATATGATTAAAATGTACAAATACTTGATTCAACCAGGTATATCTCTAAACTAAGTGAAAGCTATATAATTGAAAAATATCACCGAATTTTTTAAGTAGCTTCAAGAGGATCTATGACTGCACACAAAGAGCTTGAAGAGCTTACTATAGATCAGGACTAGCTTTCGGCAAAAAAATATTCTCTCTTGAAAGCATGAACACTCAAGAATGAGAGAGATGAATACTCGAATGAGTTGTGTATTGAAATGAAGAGGTGCGTGCCTCTTTTTATAGTGATTGTACCAAGTAACCGTTGGGAGCAAAAAATAATAGCTTTCAAATATGGAATGATCGATTAACAAAAAACAACGATCAATCAATGCTCATATGATCAATCAGTCATTAGCCCATGAAAGATCATAGGGTCAGTTATAGAATTCAAAATTCAATTAAATGTCTGATCATAAAAAGCCGCTTATCCATCAATAAAATAAAACAACCAAAGGTAGATAATATTCAAATAATGCTCAATCGGGAATAAAGTAATGAGTGATCTTACTACTTACCGATCATACAAAAAATAATAGTTGATCGGTTCAAAGTGTTCTTCAACAATGCTACGGATGAACGATTAGATCAAGTGCATTGAGTGATCATTGAAAGATTGATCAACAAAAATTTGCAACGAGTGACCAAGTGATGATCTAACTTGAAGTTGACTTTGCTGCATAAGATTGACTTGACCTATAACAACACTGACTTTTGTGTAGATCATCAGAGATACAATAATTGAAGACTATTTAGAGTATATTCGATTATTACACAATAAGTACAAGACAAGACACTTAATAACAACATATAATAAGAAAGGAAACTTCTGAAGAGCTTCTCTAGAGGTCTTGAACCTTGTCTAAAGATCTTGCAAAATCAATACATGTATGCAAGTAGATCTAATGTATGTGTCAGCTATAAAATAAGGGTAGTTAAGATTCTAACAACCTCCAGTGAAGGAAAGGCTAATACTATAGGGGCATATCTAGGCTAAGCATATCAAGAAGCCATCTTAACCAAGGACCTTAAGCAGTTCCAAAACAAGATAGACTCCTAAACTCCGACCTTTGTATCATGAATATTAAGGAAAATATTTCCCAATCAAAGGAGATTGTTTCACACAATCAACTACCTTTATATATAAAGGAGAGAAAAAATTATATTGTTTTCCTCTAATTCTAGTGGTCAACCTCTCTTCTTCCTCAAGATAATCATGGGTGCTTGCAACTCCCACATTCATCTCGGTAGAAAGTTGAGATCCAAGTTCTCTAAATACATACATATGTTCAAATGTGGAACCTAATTAAAAATATTTGTGTTTCATGTTGTTATTTGTGGTCTCTATATCTACATTTCTTCTCTACACGGTATTTTGAGGAGTGCTCGATGATATTGGTCTCCCCTTCCCTATCACACCCATCATACATGATTTGTGTCCCTACTTTCTCTCATCCTAGCACTCGTTGCAATCACTCCTCCCCCCAATCACCACACGATAAAGACCTATCACTAATGCACATCCCCCTCTATCATATCCCTCTTAGGCACATCCCACCTCCCAGATCTTTCTTCCTTTGATGTAAACTTCCTCCTTGACATGTATTTGCTCTCACCCACCCATTTATTGCACCATCTTCTTACATCACGACACTAACCCCCTTTCTACACACACTCGTCATATCTCAGTGTTCATGAATGCCTCTGTGAGTACTTGTACGACAACAATACTACTAGAAGGTGGCGAATAGTAGATATCTCAAAATAATAACTACATAAAAATATCGATAAACAATCGAGCACATAATAGAAATAACAAGCATGAATCATTACTTGCACATAGATGTTAATGTGAAAATCCCATAAGGTAAAAACCACAATCCAAGTCTCCAAACTCATAATTCCCGATCGACCAAATCAGTAAAACTATCACTACATAAATTTATTTAATATGGATAATTCAACTATTTTTACATGGGTTTTAATCACTAAAGGCTTCATGTTGCTTTGGGTCATACTCAACGTTATGGTTCATACATCAAGTTTCCTTACAACTATATAAATAAAGTAAAGATACATATATATAAGTAATTTTTTTATCATGCCCACAAATTCTATATGATAAGCGATATTAATAAATGAAGAATAGAATACCAATGGAAGTGTAGAACTCTCAAACTGTGAGCATTAAAGAAAATAGTTGAAAGTTGATCACAAGTAGAATAAATCTTGTGTAAGTGCGTATCTCCAATGACTTGTAGAGAAATAAAGACTGTTCAACAATGATATGGGCTTGGGGAGAGAAAATGAAATGCCTTGTGAAAGTATTTGTGGCTTTAATGTATATGCTATGGAAAAGCTTCTCTATGCTCAATGGTATTCCATGTATGCTCAATGTGTATTGAGACACGAATAGTTGAAATATATCTATTATGGCTTATATGAAATATTGAGGGTCAAATCAGGAATGAAAGAAAATATTAAACACTTTCCTGAAAAATCTAATTGATTGATAAAATTCAAATAAGCTAATTGATCAAATTGACAAGTGATTGTTCAATAAAGTCTAGGCGATCGATCAGTTAATCAATTGGTTGTTAAATGACTTATTTAAAAGCAATCAATCAAATTGATTGAGTGATTAATTAATAAATAAACGATACTAAAAAGTGATCAATCATGTCACATCAAGTGATGGATCAAGATATAGGCAATATTGAAAATTGATCTATGAGGTCACAAAGAGTGATTAATCAATCAATATAGTCATCAGTAAAAGTATCTAATCGAGACACTAAAGTGATCTATTGACAAATAACCAGTAGAGAAAAGTGACCGATCATATCACAAAAGTTATCAAATAACCTTGGTGGTATTTGTGTAGAAATGCAACTTGAGTGAGTGGAATACTTTTAAATGAACATCTATGCATTCTTATAATAGTTGTGAGCTTCAACACTTACATGCATAAGTAAAAACATAACAACACTTGAATCAATCAAAGTAAAACTTTGTCTTCACTTTTGAGGCTTAGGCTAAATATATATGTCATTCTTGCAAGTTACAAAGATAAATAAGACAACTTAACCTAAGGGCATGTCCGGTTCAGGTTACCCTGAGGTAGCCTGATTTACTCCTCTTTATTTCTAGGTTGAAATTCCATCACAAATCAATGTGGCATCAAATCACATTCCTCATTCCAACCCTTACCAACCCTCCTAACCATCAAATCAAATACTATTCACAGCAAGTTATTCCAACCCAACCCAATTACCAAAAATGATATGCCTTTGACGACTTCGCCATTGCACCATCTCCTCCTCCTGTCCTCACCCCCTCTTTTTCTCCCAACTTCTCCATAAATGATCCATCTTTCCTATGATGTCATGTTTTCTCACCTCTGCCCCCATTACTTGCTTGAAAGACATCGTTGGCCCTTCCTCCTCCCATGGTCATTGATCCAATCACCTCCCATCCCACACCATTGTGCTTTCCCACTCTCCGCCCTTGCTCGTAATCCTAACTCCTCTTCCCCTGCTACATTACGGTCCACCACCCTCCCGAAGAAGTGCAAAAACACCACCAACGCCACTCCATGCATTGCCGCAATGACCGTCCTGACGGTCATGAGCATCAAATCGAGGCCATTAATGAATCTATGATTCATCATCTTTATTCTTTCATTTTGGATAAAATCCTTGGTAAAATATAGTTAAATACTCACTAATTCCTATTAATTAATATTTTAACCATATTTATTAATATCATATATTTAACACTTATTTTTATCTAAAATAAAATAATAAAGATAAAAAATAATAAGAAAAGAAGGATTTATATAATATATACACAGAAACCGATCCTAACCCCAAGACTGGGTTAATATTGACTTGTTGATAAAATAAATAAATAGGGGAAGATAAGGATCATAATGAATAAAAATATCAGAAAATCTAGATCATAAAAATATATTTATTCATTTTTCATCTTGTATATTTCACCTATTTTATTTTCACCAAGAAAATTTCAAACCAAATTACTTTCTTCACAAAAGTTGTTCATAAAAATATATACTAATTTATAAAAATATCAAAAATGTTATTTAACTTAAAAACAATTAATTATAATAAACCTAAAAAGTCGAAAAAGTGATTCCAAGGTTCATAACTATTTATAGAAAACTCCAAAATGACCTAACTCACTTTTAAACTATTTTTTATAAATAATACTATTTATTAAAAATATCAAAAAAATTAGAATAAAATAGATGAATTTTGGCATTTGGGCCCCATTGTCTATATGTACTATATGTATAAACTTCCTGATTTTTTAATAAATTATTCTTAACTCTGTTTAACTTAATTTCTTTTCTAAAATGTTTCTAAAAATTGATATAAAAATATAACTTAAGTAAAAATACCAATAAATCCTGAAGCCACGAAGCCATGACCTAAATTTTCTGAACCTCATAACTCGGTCATATGGACTCTAAATTAAGGGTAGCCACTTTTAAAGTTTGTTTTATAGAACAATCTATCAAATGATACTAATATCACTAAAATCAGAGTTAATATGCAAAAAGTTAGTTTTGGGACTATATTGATATATAATGTACCTTAATTTATATTATTTGATATATGTTATTTATTATATTTATATACTATTTTATTGTTAAATTAAATTAAGTAAAGATCATTTATTTATTTATTTATTTAATAACTATTATTTAATTATTCATTAAGTTGTTTAATTATCTCAATAATTATATATATAACTATTTAATTACTAATTACTCATTAATTACTAATTAGCCATTTAATTATTTATTAAATTAATATAATTATTAATTTATTTAATTTTGTTTTTTTATTCTTCTGTCTTCTTCTTTCTCTCACTTCCATTCCCTTTTCTCTTCCTTATCGCCTCTTCTTCCTCCTTTCTTGCGTAGCCCGCTTCCTTCCTCTCTTCGTCGTCAATTGTCCAACGACCGACCATTCCTCCAACCACCCGTGGTTACCAAACTCGTCGCTGGTGACCGAACCCACTTTCTTAAGCACCACAAAATTCCCCCTATATATACCCCTATACCCTCTCCAATGCCGGCATCCACCATTTCACCTCCGTTTCTCTTCCATCGAGTTCCAGCGAGAGAGAGGTCGAGTTGCGACATGGCTCAATCCTCTGTATTCGAGAGAGCGAGGTCGGTGTGATCCCTCGCTGATGTTGACCTTATTCTTCGTTGTATGCCAGCCTCCGGCATTCGCCGAGCGTCGAGGCAAAGACTTCGGACATCGATCGAGCTCCGACTTTACAGGCGACTACCATCTCTAACTTCTAAGTTAGCTCTCCATACCTTTTCTTCTTCTTCTTTTCTTATCCATTCTCTCGATTTCTCTGTTCATATTCCTCGTCTCGTATTTTTCCATCTCGATTCATCAGTTCCAGTACCGAAGTTTTTTTCATCTTCGATAATTAATAGCCACCTTCTAAACCTTCCGCTTCTTGTTCTACCTGCATATCTGTTCATCTCCGATCGCACATGGCGATCGAAGATCGAGCTTCAATTGGACTCCCTCACCCACCTTTCCCCTTTGATTTTGGATCAAGCCTTGTGCTTGAGTCTAGATTTAATTTGCAGGAACAAGTGCATCATCAGATCTGAAGCAACGACCTGTAGATCTGATAACATCGCTTGGAGCCCCATTCGATTTGAGGACAAACACACAGTTCAACTACCGTACTATAAAAAAAATCAACGTATTAGAGTCGTTCACCACTCGATCTGATCTTTCGCTACTCTTTGATTCACTTGGCGGCATGCACATAAGCAGCGAATTGATGAATCCTCATTCACCACTCTTTATTCTTTTATTTTAGCTAATTATCTTGGCAAAGCATCATGTAAATATGTGTAATTACAATAACTTAGCATTATGCATGCATGTGTTAATATATCATAATTAGCATGTATTTGTGTAAAAATAAAAGAATAAAGAATAAAAAGAAAAAGAAGGAAGTATTTAGAATAAATACTGAGTGACCCAAACCCAAGAGAGGGCGAAGCATTGGCCTGATCGCCAAATAAAATAAGTAGAGAGAGATAGGGCCACTCTAGTTTGTATATATGTATCATATGTCTACATAAGTTATTTTTGCCAAAATTAAATAAAAAGATATTTTTTACTTCCTTGTATATATTTCTAAAAATAAAATAAAAAACAGAAAAATAAAATAAAATAGAATAAAATTCTCCCCCTCACTTGTACATAATACATGTATATTTGTTTTCTTCCATATTTATTTTATACTTGTAAATAAATAGAAAAAATAAAATAAAAATTGTTTTATACTCCAAAAATTATGTTGTAAATAAATAAAATATAAAATTGGGTATTCTTGTAAAAATAATAAATAAAAATAATTGTACAAAATACATAGGTATTTTATACTTGTATATAATACATTATACTGTATATACCATAATTTATTTTTCATAAAAATAAATAAAAATAACAGAAAAATAGTTTGAAAAATAACAAACATTTTTCATTTTATACACTTTTTAATTTAACGTCATTTATTTTTTTATTGAATTTATAAATCTTTTTGTAAATGTTATTTTCTGATTGGTCCACGGCGGATCGTTGACTCGGGTCAACCCCCTCTTCCAAGGCTTGATCCAATCTGACTGACCAACCGGACCCTTTTTCTCCCATTTCTCTAGGCCAGATCATGCATCCCCTTGCTCCGAATTTCTGCCCGTGCCTTCCCCATGGCTCCCTGATCCTCACGGATCCCTAGAGAAGCACTGATTATTCTCGGATTGCGTGCCCTGGCCCAGTTATTCCAGCTACCTGGGATGCTCTGTAAATTGTTCATTCGCCTCCCCAGCTCAGTAGCTCGCATCGTACCCCTTCCTGATACCCTAGAATCCTTCCTCGTAGTGACAACCGTCGGAGGACACCTTCGGTGGTCGAGTTGGTGCCGTGTAACCGCAGCTCACCCTTCGTGGACGGAGAACCGCCGCGAGAAGCCTCCTTCACCCGTCGCAGCTTGGTCAAGGCCACAACCCCGTCGTCCACTTCGCCTGGAGCTCAGGATTGTGCTCAGACCCTCAGGTAGCCCTCTAATCCTTCCTAGCTTCGTAGTTATCCAATCTTTCATCTGTACGCCGCTTGTGCTCCACCAGCTCTAACTAGCCGGTCGGAGCTCCGTCACCCTCACTCATCCGTTCTGAACGATCCACACGCTCACCTCCATCTTTCTACGCAGCCTGATCATCCTGATCATCGTCTCTAGAGTTGAGATTAGGCTCGAGGTCTCCATCATGCCACCGGAGACCAACCCCCATTCGCCTCCGCTTCTCTGCTATTTAGACCTAATAAACCAGATCGGAGCGTAGCTCTGAGTTAGAGCAACCCCTTGCAGGTCTTGTCGTATGTGGAGAGTCCCCAGATCACCCTCATCCATCCTCGTCGGAGCATCTCCATGTCACTTGCACTGCCTCGTCGACCAGACTGTTGGATCTTCCTTCCATGCCGGCCATCTGATGCGGAATAGGCCCACGACTTCACCGGTGCCTTCAGATCCTTCATCAGAGCCGAGGATTGCATCCTTGGGTTCGACGAAGTTCGCCCAGGCACAGTTCATCTAGATGCCTTCGCCACCGTTGGATCGACTCCACCTTCCAGACTTCATCCCGTCCGTTCATTCACTGGAGGTGCTAGACCGTTAGATGTTAGATCTAGCGATTCCGTACTAGCTATGTCCCTAACTAGCAGACACCGTTAGATCTGACATCTGATGTGCCCAAAGCCGCACGATCGCACCCCATCAGCAACTGACACATGTCCCTCCACGCGCCTCTCATGTTCCTCCATGGATATATTGCATCTTCTACCCTGTATTTATTTTGGTTTATGTTTTAGTTTGTAAAATAAAATATACAGTTGGACCATTTTGCATTTCAGTCGTTGTAGTTTCTTATATTTGCAGTTTAGTCCTTCCGGTTTGAATTCATGTGCCTTGTCACATGACTAGTGGGTTATTTGCACTATTTGTCTCGAACTTTTCTTCTGTTACTGATTGAATAGAAGTTTTTCAAATTTGCAAATAAACCCCTATTAACGTGGATTTGGAGCATGTGCGCTTTTTAGTGGATAAATTGCAGATTGGACCTTGGATTTTTATTGTCTATTATTGTTTGGTCCTAGAATTTAAACTATTTGCAATTAGGTCCATGTGATCTATGTGTCTTGTTTTGAATTAAATAAATAGCAAACTTACTCCAAAAATTACAAAATTTTGACACGTAGCTCCTGCTATTGTATAGGATTTTTGTAATTTTTGTGGCGTGTTTTGTTTTTGTTTGATATTTTTTAAAAATAAAAAATCTTAAAAAGTGTCTCTGGTTGTTTTGAAAAATCAACTAAAAACATTAAAATACCTTCAGAAATTCTAAAAAATCCTGATTGCTTATTTTGTGTTGCTTTAGTTTCTATGTGATTTTTGTTTAATTCCCATTTATAAGACCCCTAAAAATTGAAAAAGACTAAAAAGCTTATAAAAACACTTGAATATTTAAAAAAAATATATTTTTGTTTTGAATTTTTAAGCCTTTTTGGATCTTAAAATATTTGCTTGAGTGTTAATTTTTGCCTTTTCTTTATTCATTTTCTTATTAGAAAATCATAAAAAAAATTTGAAAATTAAAAACCACTCAAATTTCTTCATTTGCTTGGTTACTTGACTACTTCGTAGAATTTCATTTCGTGCTCCTTGTGTTCGACCCTGGTAGCTATACCAGGTTAAATAATTAGCAAGACCACTTGCCTCATTTTTCGTGTTTGATTTCTTTCGTTAGTGGTCTAATTTTTCCGTTGAGCCTGGTTCTAGTGGTTAAGGTTGCAACGACCTTTGATATCACTTAACCTTAGTCGTTCGGGCCGCTCATCAGAATGGCGCCGTTGACGGGGAGCCGGTAACCGGTCCGCAACTTGTACTGGCTGGGAAAGATGTAACCTTGGGATCAGGTCAGTCTCCTGAGAGCATTGGATTCCCAATAGCTCGCTTAATCACTCTGAAAGACTGATTGATCAACTAAATAAAATCGACAAGATAACAGACCGAACCTTTACGGTCATCAGCTCTGCGTGAGTAGGTGAATTGGGGGTTTGTTTGCCCGATCTTGTGTGTTTCCCAGGTCTCATCCGCCTTGGCTCTCTACATCACGATGATTGTCCGGAGGTCCCTTAGGCAGCCTTTTGCTGCACCGCTTTCGATCACTCCGCCCCACTCATCTAGGTTGGTTCGCGAGAGCCCAGACCCGCTCTCCGAACCTGAGTTTGACTCTGCCCTGTTCCCCCTCAACCACCCTTCTACCAGTCTTGAGGTGCCCGAGCAGAGACCACAACAGATGTTTGTTCATTTGACGGCACCTGAGTTCGGGTCTTTTGCCTTTGCAGAGACCATGGCCAGCAGCGAGGGACGCACTGATGGACCCGCCCAGACCAACACGTACGTACTTGATCAGGGTACCATCAACAACACCCTGTTAGCCTCCCTGGAGACCATGCAGCGTCAGATCAGAGACCAGAGGGCTTTCATGGTTGATATGTGCAGGGAGATGGTGCAGATGCAAGCGGATCAAGAGGAGCAGCACAGAGCCGGTGGAGGAGGAGACATTCCTGGGGGAGGAGAGACAGATGAGTCAGTGCAGCTAGCAGCACCAGCATGCCCAATGAGAGAGTTGCACAATCCTGGTGCGACTCTGACCCACAGATGGATCCAACTGCCAGCCATTCTGGGAGATTTCAAGCTCCCACCTCAAACCATCCAGCTATTTCCCAGATTTCACGGGCTAGCCATCGAGGAGCCGCATCTCCATCTCCAGGAATTTGAGATGATCTGTAGTACGGTTCACGATCGACTCATGGACGAGGAATTTGAGATGATCTGCAGTACGGTTGAGGCAGCCTATTGGCGAAAGCACCTAGGAAAATACGTCACATCATGGGAACAACTCCGGAACGAGTACTTGAATAAGTACTACCCACTCGGCCGAACAAATGCAGCGTGAGCCCACATCAACAACTTCTTCATGCTTCCCAACGAGCAATTCCATGACGCATGGGACAGATTCAGAGAGCTCATTGACCGGTGTCCTCATCACAACATATCCAAGCCCAACCTTGTTTAGAGTTTCTTCTACGGGATTACATCGGAGTTGTAGGGGCTAGTGAACGCATCCTGTGGGGGTTCCTTTTTCACCAAGGATGAGGATCAGGTCTGGACCATCTACGAGGAGATGGAAGAGAACTATATGGTGATGTACCAGACCCGCCTTTACACACAGGGGAAGCCCACACCATAGGCCATGTCCTATCAGAGAATGGAACGGGTCGATTCAGGTCCTTCCACATCTTCAGCAACTGCAGCATAGGCAGAGTTGTCGGCTGCTGATATGGGTATCATCAGCGAGAAGCTGGACCGCATCGAGATCATTGAGAAGAAGCAGTGCCAGGGCATGTCTCAGATAGATCAGATGGCATAGACGCTGAGTGACCTGAAGGCCAGATGATGTGTCTCCAAGAGGCACAGACGGCTTCTTAGCCCCGTCTCAAGTCATGGGCTGACCCCAGTAGCAGCAGCTCGACCCAGCCCTCCGCTCACTTCAGACAGGTGCACCATATTCAGGCGGAGCCGTTTTAGCAGACGCAACAACAATATGTCCAGCTCTCACCAACATCAGCAGTATTCTCACCAGTATCCCCCTCATACTTTCCAGCAGCAGCAGCCTCACTTCCAGATAGGCAACCCGTCCGGTTCTCATGGGCCAGCCTATGAGAACCCATCACTTGATGATTTAGCCCACCTTATCTTCGAGTAGCAGGCCACTTTCAGGCGGGAGATGGACGAGTTCCGTCAGAAGATGAGGGAGATCGTGAAGGGCAAGGCCGCCATACCCGCTCAAATCGAGCCGAATTCGAACAACCTGAAGAGGAAGTCTGAGCATGTAGAGTTTACAGAGGTTACCACTCCTAGTGACTCGCTTGGTGATATTACTGCATATACTTTTGATGCTGACTTTGTTACACTTAGGAGCGGTAGGATGCCAGCCGGCGGTGCCTCGTCTGAGCGACTACACCATGAGGACTCAGGAGCGCCAGACGAGGAGGAGAGCGGTGTTGTTGCCACTCATGATGATGATGATAGTGGTGATGGCACCATCAAGGATGTAGATCCAGCCGACGGTACTGAGGCTGTCGCTTCACTAGATACAGGAGGTGGTGCTGATGCCACCAAACATGATGATGTTGAGCCAGGTGCGGTGTTGATGCTGCAAGTCCAGATGCTGCGGGTGGTACTGAGGCCACCCATTCTATTCCTATTGCATTTCCTTCTATTCTTGTATCTTAGGAATATTCAAAAATTAATAAAGGAAAGTGTTCTTTACTTGCGAGTCCATCTACGATGCCTGGAGATGTTGGTATGGATTCTGTTTCACCACAGCAGTAGGGACCCGATCCTAGCCCTCCATCTGAGGTGGTCCCATCCATCACCTTCCCTCAAACACTCCTCTTGGCTATGGGGAATAAAAAAGAAGATACAAAAAATCCCAGTAATTAGAGTTCAGCCAGCAGATGATAGACAGATTTCAGATTCAGCTGACTCTACAGGAGGTCCTTGAGCACATCCCTCTCTTTCATAGGAACCTTAGAGAGAAGACCACCATTCATAGGAAGAAGAGGAACCATCATGCAAATATCCATGTGCTCACTCGTGCCACATGCTTCGCCATTCAGAATCGTCTGCCGGCCAAGAGACCAGATGCAGGAGTTCCCTATGTAAGATATCATATACATGAGCAGAGGTTCGATCAGACTCTATTAGACAGCGGCTCTTCCATCAACCTACTTCCGGCAGCCTTACTCGATCGATTCCAGTTTGGCCCTCTTCGACATAGCAGGACAGTCCTTCAGTTTGCTGATAGATCTGTCAAGAGGCTGAAGGGGTTGTTGAAGGATGTGGCTGTCACAATTCAGGGTCTGAAATTCCCTGTGGACTTCGTTGTGTTGGACATGGAGATCCCTGAGTCTGTGACCAATAACCCCATCATTCTAGGACCCCGTTCTTGGCCAGAGCTAAGGCAGTGTCCGATCATGATAGTGGGAAGGTATACTTTCACGTTGAGGGTGAGAGTATACAAATAGAGACGATTGACAAGACTAGAGTATGAGATTCAACCTACTCAGAGTAGCTCAGCGATTCAGAGTAGATGACAGAGGCAGAGCGGGACGTCCACCAGGAGTTTGATTTTGTGATCACAGATGATGAAGTCACTTGGACAGATCCCGTTTCACGAGCCATCCTCTCACATTCAGATCCCACAGATTCTCTGATTCCAGCAGAGGAGAGCGTGGAGAGTACACTCTTGGAAGAGGACACATTCAAGGCAGCAGACCGCGTTCAGGATAGTGAGGCAGTTGATATTTCTTTTGATTCAGATTCAGATCCCTCGGAGTCAGATATTGATTGGGCAGAGTTTGGTGAGTTGATTCCATATCTGATTCCTACAGAGCCAGCATCTAGGATGGAGACTAATCTGATTCAGAGTACAGATACACCAGCAGAGCAGTCCTCACCAGGTTTTCATGATCAGCGAGAGTTCTCCCATGCAAATTTGGTTACTTTCACTCAGAATTTTCAGAGGTCAGATTTTCCAGCCCCCAGTTGCCCAGAGCTGAAGCCCTTGACGTAGTCGCTAGGGTATAGATTCCTTACGGGCGAGCATGAGATGCATCCAGTCATTATCTCAGCAGATTTGATTGGAGAGCAAGAATCTCGTTTGATGGAGGTTCTTGAAAAGAACCGCAAGGCGATAGGATGGAGTGTAGCTGATCTCTAGGAGATAAGTCCGGCCCGGTGCTCCCACCATATCTATCTCGAAGAGGATGCCAAGCCATCACGTGAGTTTCAGCGACAGATGAACCTGAATCTTCGAGAGGTTGTCATGAAGGAAATCTCAAAATGCTGGAGTGCTGATTTTATCTACCCCATCTCCGAGTCCAAGTAGGTTAGTCCATTACATGTGGTGCCCAAGAAGACGGGCATCACTACAGTTGTGAGTGAGTCTGGAAAGGAGATCGCTACCTGGGTATCCACTTCTTGGAGGGTATGTGTGGACTACAGACGATTGAACCAGGCCACCAAGAAGGATCATTTCTTGTTGCCTTTTATTGATCAGATTATATAGAGGCTAGTTGGGAAGAGTCACTACTATTTCCTTGACGGGTACTCTGGTTATAACCAGGTGGCCATTGCGCCCGAAGACCAGGACAAGACTACATTCACCTGTCCCTTTGGGACATATGCTTTCAGACGGATGCCCTTCGGTCTATGTAACACCCCTGTGACTTTCCAAAGGTGCATGTTGTCCATCTTCTTGGACATGGTGGGTGAGTGCTTGGAGGTCTTCATGGATGACTTTTCGATCTATGATGATGGGTTTGATGCTTGTCTTGACTGCCTAGACCGCGTCCTTCAACGATGCATCGAGGTCCATCTTGTATTATCTTGGAAGAAGAGTCACTTCATGGTGACTCAAGGGACGGTGCTTGGTCATATCATCTCCAACAGGGGCATGGAGGTTGATCCGACCAAGGTGGATATCATTAGGAAACTCAATCCACCATCCAACCTGCGATAGTTACGGTCTTTTCTGGGGCATGTTGGTTTATACCGGCGATTCATTCATGATTTCAACAGGATTGCCCGATCGTTGACTGATTTGCTGACCAAAGACACCAAGTTCATTGTAGATGATAAGTGTCTTGTGTCATTTGAGACTCTCAAGAGTCTGGTTGTTGAGGCTCCTATTCTTCAACCATCTGATTGGTCTCTCCCATTCGAGATCATGATGGATGCCTCTGATTTTGCCGTAGGGGCCGTGCTGGGACAGAGGAGAGATGGAGCGCCATTTGCCATTGCAGTCACCGAGAAGGAGATGCTAGCCGTAGTCTTTGCTCTAGATTAGCTCAGATCATACATCATTGGATCTAAGGTAACTATCTTCATAGATCATACCGCTATCAGGTACCTCATGGCAAAGAAGGATGCCAAAGCAAGACTGACTAGATGGATCCTTCTACTCTAGGAGTTTGACATTGAGATTAAGGATAAGCCTGGAGTCAAGAATGTGGTGGCGGATCATCTCTCCCGATTAGAGCATCTTGAGGAATCTGAGCAGATTGATTCTATTTTTGAGACCTTCCCAGATGAGGCGATCCTTGTTATTGCCTCGCTCCCGTGGTACGCCGACATTGTGAACTATCTTGTTGCCAAGAAAGTTCTATAAGGTTGGCCCAGACAGTGACTTGAGACCTTCCTCGCGAAGGCCAAGTTCTACCGTTGGGAGGATCCCATCCTTTATCATGAAGGAGGGGATAGCATCCGGCGTCGATGCATTTCTCAGTAGGAGCACCATAGCGTCCTCACATACTGCCACAAGCTTGAGACAGGAGGACTGAAGGATATGTGGAGATCCTTAAGCGCATCACGGAAGCGTGAGGATCGCATCGAATGCGATCGGGAGAGACTAGTCGCACTAGTTGCTCCAAGCAGCAGAAATTAAAAATTTTCAAGTGACGAAACCACATGATCCAAGAACACTTCTCATATCGTTTCGTCTAAAACACACACAAGTAATAGGATTACCTCTTGAAGCGTGGTTGCGATCGAGTCTCTAAATGAAGAGACCTCCTGTCTCAAGTCCGATCCGACGGAGGAGACGCTTGCGAGCGTGTTGATGAAACACGTACTTCTCGCAATCCATGCTGATGATCCAAGCGACGGATCTCCTGATCTCGACACACGAGATCCGACGTCTTCTTCACGATCGAGGCACACCGAAGGAGACGGAGATCCACGAGCAAATGATCGGGCAACATAACAACGACTCTGCGGTGATGGAGACTATCTCTAGGGCATCCATGGTGGATGACCATATGAGAGAGTGGGCATGTAGAGAGAAAGAGAGAGACTTATATTCTCATTGTGTAAAGAAGAGCAAATGGGTGCCTCTCTTTTTATAATATTTTGGGATCCATGGATCTCAATCCATGGGCAACACAAATCCAATGACTCTCATTGATTTGTGTTTCTTTTCATGGCTATGACTAGTGTTGGGAAAAACCAAGAACAATTAATTTAATTTGGATTAAATATATATTGATAAATCAACATAATTTAATCCTCAAATTAAATCACCAAATCTTGGAGATAATGGAGATGGAAATCTCCATTCCATATGGGAGAGGTGGACAACCACCCTTTCCATATTAGAATTGGTGGTCATCCCTACTCCTAATTGGAGTAGGAGATTTCCAATGAAATCTTGGAAATCTCCAAGATTCCATGTATCTCCAATATTTACAACAACAACTGTTGTAAAATATTCTACAAAAATAATTCATAATTATTTTGAGAATATTGCAATCTTGCCATTGGAAATTTATGAATCACATTCACCATCCAAAATAAAATGTAAATTGCATTTTCAATTTAATGTCCAATGTGAATCCAATTCATATCAACATTTAATTAACAAATGTAAATTACAAATAGCTCTCTCTTATATATTATAAATCACATTTATAATATATGTGATTAATATGGATAGTGCTATCCACAATATTCAATATCCATGATAATTAAATCACATTTAATCATCTTGGATCTCTATTCTCATGTGCCCAAATAATATGAATCACATTCATATTATTTACATCTTTGATAATCAAATCACATTTAATTATCTGAGATAGCTCTCTTTATAATATGAATTGAATTCATATTAATCATGACAATTAAATCGATTCATATTAATCATGATAATTAAATTACATTTAACTATCCAGTTTCTCAATGCTCAGATACTTATATCAACAATTAAATTATCCTGAACTCTTTCAAGGATAATGCACTTTCTCCGCTAATACTTGGAGATAAGGACAGGGCGATTGTATTGTTCCATGTATAGTGACTTGGATATTGAGATTACATCTCAAATCCAGATCTCGGGCCTCCCATAGATGCTTGATTAAATCAAGACCGTAAATCTAATCTTCTCATTACATCTGAATCACATTCAGATCAATGTCCAACATTTGGACTAAGATTACATTATTTCTTTACTGAGAGGAGTCACTAAAATCCAGACCCGTTTCATCACTCCCTAGGAATGGAAACGTCATGGTTATACAACCGTTTATGATCACATCACCCTCACGTATTCCCAATACCTGTACATCCTGCATACTGGAAGACCCAGAATAATCCCGAAGTATAAGATCAATTTTACACTGTCAACTTTAGGGATTTATCATTAAGTTTCTCATCTGACTATTGGGAGTTGGTATCGATCATATACTTTCCAAAAGTATATATCATACCCATGTGTTGATCATATACTTTCTAAAAGTATATATCAAACCTATAAATTCAGTCAAGCTTCCAAAGCGAGACGATTGTGCACAGAATTTGATTCTTCCCAATAACTCATGAGTGAGCTAATGTCTTCCGGTTCAGTAATGAACCTGTATGATCCTTTGAGAGATCGTATTACTCATATGCCCTTATATGCACAACAGTGCACCGGTGTATAGACCTTGATTAGGTCATCAACCTATTGGTCTGCCAAATGTACATACTCAGATATATAGTAACACATCTATCTCTGGTCAGAGTATGCGTGCCTATATCATGACAGCATACGACATAGGACTTTGGTTTATCTCGATCTCGTTAAGTCAACTCTTTGACCTAACTAATCTGACACCTCCGAATCTCTATTCCTATGCAGAGGACCTGCATCAAGAGGTCGGTTAGATATCAGCCTAAATGAGAAAGGATTGCCATATCCTACTCAGGCTGGAGATCATTTCTTAACAATCATTTGACAGTGCTTGATGAGTCCTCAATCTAACTCTTTAGATGTTCATCCAAGCACCGACCACTATGATTCAATATTTGAATTAATAGTTGTATGATCATCAAGATGGCCATGTGATGACCCGAGAATTAACTCACGAGATCCGGGTATAGGTAAAAAACGGGTCGTTGCGACCCGAATCTCAAAGCTCAGTCAATAAGAAAACTAGACCACCAAAATATAAGAATCAGTCAAAAAGCCGAATAGCGGTCTCGCTATTTATTTAACCTGGTATAGCGACCAGGGTTGAACTCAAGGAGCACAGGTTGGCTTAAAAAGCCTACAAAATAGTCGGAAAATCAAATAAAAAGAAGAAAATATTTTTGGTGGATTTTATGGATTTTTAATTTTTTTGTTATTTTTAATTATAAAGAAAATGTAAAACAAAGGCAAAAAGGTACAATCAAGGGATTATTTCACATAACAAAAAGAGTCAGAAAATTAAAATAAAAATATTTTTGGTTTTTATAAATTTCTAAGTGTTTTTGGAAATTTTCTCAGATTTTTATATTTTTTTGTTAATTTTATAAAAATGAAATAAGGCAAAAATTGGAAATCAATATGCAGCTAGATTTGAAAGGCTATTCAAAAATATGAAATAGCCTCAAAAAATCTGGAGATAATTTTTATAAAAACTACAAATAAAAACTAAGCTACAGGAAAAGAAATTGTAATTTTTTGAATTTTATATAATTTTTAATGATTTTTATAATGTTTTTAGGGTTTTTCAATTTTTAGGGGTTTTATAAGTCCAAATCAAACAAAAATTGAACCGAAGTGACAAGATAAAGGAACAAGCTAAACTATTTTTTTAGAATTTTTGGAAAGTTTTTAATATTTTTAATTTATTTTTAAATGTAGACAGTAACAAAAAATGGAGGTTTTAGAATTTTTAAAAATAGAAAATTAAAGAAAAATGTACCAAAAAATTATTGTAATTTTTACACAGTGGTAGGGGCCATGTATCCAAATTTCAGTAAATTTGGAGTTGATTTGATATTTTATTCAACCAATCAAACAAGCATAGCACAGAGGGACCTAAGTGCAAAGAAAATAAGTTCCAAGGGCCAGATGATAACACGTGTAAAAAGACTGGGGCCCAATCCACAAAAAGCCCAAGGTCGCACGTGAGCGACATGTGAATCACACTCAGAGGGACTAAAATGTCATTCTTATTAATAAAGATTCAAACCATAACATCCAAAAAGCCCAAGCCCATACATGCAATTATCCCAAAAACTCACGTGACGAAGCACGTGCACCACACACAGAGGGAGTAAAATGCAATACTAAAAACTGTAAGGTCCAAGTGCAATTGTTACAAAATTAAAACATCTACGACACGTATTTACAGGACTAAAAAGAAATATGAAAAGTGCAAAGGGCCTAAATGATATTTACCCTTTTATTATGATCCAACGGCTGTGGGGAGTCCATCATGATCTGACGGCTCTGGATGGTGGACACCTCTTTGCGATCAACGTCCTGGATCTGATCCGCAGATGGATCAAACAGTCAAGAGCCCCTCACAAACGGATGGTTGAGATCTGAACTGGCGAAGCGACTCGATCGAACGATGATGGAGGGTCCTCGAAGAACAGTTCATCGGTGAACTTTGCTTGGACAATACGCACGCTCGGGACCTCCTCCGGTGCTGCCAAGAAGGGGAAAAGGAAGCTGACGGTGTCCTGCAGCTACTGAGATGCTCCGATGATGCGGGGAGCAGCTGGAGCGCTCCGACGATGAGGAGGAGTTGGAGCGCCTGTGCTCTGATGGTCGGGCCTCCAGATGAGGCACCTTAGCCTTTTAACCTGCACAGGAAGAAAGAGGATCGAGGGCAAACTGCCTCGACCCGGTTAAGGGCGAAGGGGGTGAATGGGGGAGTCGATGCGTGGGTCTCCGGTGAGCGGCGGCGGAGGAGACCCGATAGCCCTGTTCCGTGGCGAACCAAGGTAATAGGATGGGTGAAGAAGGTGCGGAGAAGTCTCGTGAAGGTGAAGGAATGGTCGGGAAGGTGAATGGATGAACGGATAGGTCACAATGGTCTGGTAAACGTCGGGTGGTCGGAAAACTTAAAATCTAAATCTACTGCTAACTACTGACTAACTACGCTACCTGGTGGTCGAAGTCGTCTGGGCTGGAGGTGCTGGACCTCCTGGGGTCATGGCCTCAATGGAGCGACGTGTCCAGAGGCTGAGCTCACCTCACGGCGGAGCACGGCGATGGAAATCATCGGATCTGAGGTTCTCGGCACACGCGACCTTACTGCAACCCTCTCTCACACAGCTGCCACTCAGGAGAAGGAGAGGAGCTCATCGACGACAAGGGGGAAGGCCAAAGATGCGTGAAAGGTGTGGCTCCGATGAGCTTTATACTGGACGAGGATCCGAGAAGATGGGAATATAGCATGCGGATCTAGGAGCGGATACCTAAGAGGAATATTGGGTGTGAATCACGGGTGACTCCTCAACAATCGGAGCCTCGGATCGAGATGGATGGAGAACGGATTGATTTGGCAAAATTCGGAGAAGTCAGGTCAAAAATCATATCCGCGAAGAAGTGGTCCAGGGGGGAGAGTTGACCGGGGGTCAACAATCCCCCGTGGACCAATCAGATTATTTCATTTCAAAAACATTTAGAAATTCAAAATAAAATAGAAAATGATTTTATTTAAAAATATTTACAACATGAAATTTTTTTATTTATTTCAAATTATTTTTTAATAATTTGTATTTATTTTTTTGAAAAATAAATTATGTATATACATTATATTATTTTATATACAAGTATAAAATACCTAGGTATTTAATATTTTTATTTTTGTTAGTTTATTTTTGTACAATTATCCTAATTTTATATTTTATATATTTACACCATAAAATTTAGGATATAAAATAAATTTTTTTATTGATTTTTATTATTTATTTACAAGGGTAAAATAAATTGGAATAGGTACATATATACATGGTATGTACAAGGGCAGGAGAGAGAAATGATTTTATTTTTATTTTATTTTATTTTTCTAATTTTTATTTTATTTTTAGAAATATTTACAAATTAATAAAAACCACTTTTTATTTTATTTTAATGTTTAATAAAATAAGATATATACATGAAGGAGTATGTACATGGTGAATGGCTTATCTCTCTCTACTTGGTTTCTTTTGCGGTCAGGCCAATGCTTGGCCCTCCCTTGGGTTCGGGTCACTCGATATTTATTCTAAATATCTCCTTCTTTTTCTTACTTCTTTATTCTTTTATTTTTGCACAAAAAACATGCTAATTATTGCTATTTACACAAATCATGCAGTTTGGTAATTTATTATATTTACAAGTATCTACATGGTGTTTTGCAAAGATTTTTAGCTAAAATAAAAGAATAAAGAGTGATGAATGAGGATTCATCACCCCCCTATACTTTACTTTTGCTAGTCCCTTAGCAAACACTTATTTGAAAAAGAAGTGCAAAAGAGAAAGAAAAAGAAAAAGAAGGGAAATCAAGGTTGATTATTAAACTTTCCTTCATTAAATTGAAGTATGGAGCTCAGTCAGATCTTTGGATTATTAATTTGTCAGAACCTTATTTGAACTTAGGTTTAAAACTTAATAGCCTCTAAGTTCCACTAATCTATAGTCAAGACTCCACAACAATCCAGATCAGAACAGTCTACATACACAAACTCTGAAGACTATGAATCTCTTCTTGTATTGTGTAAGTGAGGTATAGCTCTCCACCTCAGAAGTAGCAAAGTGACAACCCTCCCCAATAAGGTAACTCTAATACCCTAGTCTGGCAACTCTTTCCTCGAGGAGCGGGGTATTCCCTTCTAAGTTCAAGTACAACCGGCTCAAGAAGAGGGGGAAGAAGAGAATGGACCATGGCCAGTGTAGCCAGGTATTTTTGGGAGCTTAATCAGTGTAGCTAAGTCTCCCTGCTGTAAGTTCATAAGATGGAACATGGATAACAAGCTTTGCTTTATTGCACTATATACACTCCGGTGGGATTATCATTTTCTCTCAGACCCACCACTTTTTTGGAGTTCTTTTTCTTTTTGCATTTTTTGATGTGCATATTTACAACATATCTACAAAGTGCAACATATATACATAAGGAGTTTTTCCTCTTGAGCTAGTAGACTATACCTCTTTTGAAGCTTTATTGCAACCCACAACTCCTGTCGTTAGACCTCACGGCTACCAGACCAAGTTGAGACACACTTCCTTCACTAAAAGAAGAAGAGACGTTCCGCCTAGAAGTACTACCCTCATATGCTACCCCAAGTCAAAGAAGACTGCCTCCTCACCACCTCATCCGTAGAGAGCTCGGTGTAAAGTGCTGATCCAAGTAAAGCCATTGTCTGTAAGAGTCATACGTGTGTTGTTAAGTGCTCTACTTAGACTCATCGAGATGACATATGATCATAGCCTAGTGGACTCAAAGAATTAAGTCATCATGGACCTGAAAAGTCTCAACCCTAAGCCCTATAAGGTTCCTCTTAGAATTAGGTGGATTAAGATCTTAACCAAGCTCCATTTTTCAATTTAATTCCATGCTAGTTTAAATGTCAACTATGATTTAGGAAAAACTACACAAATATTTACAAAATTTTACAAATGTGCAAAATTTTTGAAAAATGTTTTGAAAATGTGGATGTATGCATGAATGCAATTTTTGCAAAATATTTACACAAATTTACACAAGGTTTTTGCAAACTTTTTGTTTTTCAAAACATTTTACAAAAAAATTGTACTATATACATAATTTTGATATCAAAATATTTACATAATCTTTACACAAAAGATTTTTACAAACATTTTTACAAAAATAATTTTGTACATAGCTATGTATGTGCAGAGAAGAATTTTATTTACAAGAAAATTTTTAATTTTTATGAATTTTAAGGGTTTTTAGCTATTTTTATTTATTAATACACTCACACAAAGTATGAGTTATGGCCAAAGTATATATGGAATATATACGAAACCCCCTATACTTAGCTTGAACGATGTCCTCAGAGTGAATCAAAAGCGATGATGAAGACATAACTCGTGCTTAGTATAGAGAAGTGAAAAGAAAGGCTATATACAAAGATGAATGAAGGAATAGAAATGAAAGAGAGAATCTCGGGGTTTTCCCCCTATACTTAGGATTAGGTCATCCTAAGTATAGTAGGTTGTACACAAAGGGAAATCCAAGTGAAGAATGTACAGGGTCTACCTCCCCTATACTTAGGGTAAAATATCCCTAAGTATAGGCAGCAAAACGGAGGTAGAAAAGAAGACAAATATATACAAGATGGAAGGGCATTACTCCCCATATACTTAAGGTGAAAAATCCTTAAGTATAGGCAACAAGAGGAGTAATGAAACATAACGAAATGATCACTCAGTGTTTCCACCCCCTATACTTAGGATGAGGTGTATCCTAAGTATAGCAAGAAACTCCTAAGCGAGACCTGGGGTGAAAACAACACGTAAGAAAGAACGATCAAATCATGACAAAACACGTATATACAAAAGGGTACAATGTTGAGGTGCCTCTCAACAAGCGCTAGATTTTACGCCCCTAGCTGGGCGCAAAGGCTAGGATAAAGCTGTGTCAAGGTTCAGGACGACATTTGTAAGGCGAATGTCGTACTGTCGTCGCAGTCTCGGTATGAGAACAACGACGAAATCAACAATGTAAAGAATGACACCTAGGTATGCAATCAGGCAGGTGTCCGATACCGGCCAATGATATGGGAAGATATGATCGGGATCCGGTAGCACAAAAGAAATCCTCAGCTTAGGATCAGACTGGAGTGGAGGTGTAGAGCCGAAGGAATCAAATGTGGAGAAGGATGGATCAGTCATGGAATCCTCCACGTCAATCAGCATCTCAAAAAGGTGTGGAAAGTCAAGATCAGGAGACTCCCTACGAAAACTGATATCTGATGCATATAATGGAGAAAAATCAGAAAGATCATCAAATATCTCAAGGGTCGGCTCATCCTCGCGAGGGTTGTCAAGGTGAGGTGACTCCGAATATGAAAGATCAGAAGACTCGATTTCGTGATCTGCCAGATCGGATACACTCTCAGAAGGTGAAACCAAGTAGACATCATGTGGGCCATTCTCCCACAGATAACCCTCGGGGAGAAATGCAAGATCATCAGTGAGGAGAAGATCAGAATCTATAAGGGCATCTGCGCTGCTGTCAAGCACCCACTCTGTGCACCAGAATGCATCATCATCTGAAGTTTGTCTCTGGTTAATCTGGAAGCAGGAGAAGGTACTGGTCAACACTGTGGAAGCTATCGATGTGGCTGCGGCTAATCCTTGCTCTGCAGCAATGCTGGCTATCATCTGGTCCTCGTAAAATGTATCTATCTCGTCAAAATGGAGGACACCATGCTCAAATGCATGACTGTCTATATCAGTCATCTCTAAGTGGTATCCTGCATCGAGCCCTGGCTGCTGGGCTAAGTCCTGATATCTGTCTAAGTCGGAGAAGTATCTATGCAAAGTAGAAGCTGAGTCATCCTGGACTAGACACTGAAAAGTCTGTACTGATGACTGTGATAGCGGGGGCTCCTCCGTCTCTTGGAGTATGAGAAGATCTGATATCCAAGACTCGTCAACTGAAAACTCTAGGGCTGACTCGAACTCTAGCTGGAATACCAACGGGAACTCGAGTAGTCTTTGGGCCAGAACCTCCACTGTGGTAGTCATCTCCTCTGTCATCTGTGCTGCGGCAGGATCCATGTCCTCGGGCTGGTGTGTAGAAGTTGTATCTTCATGTAGTGCGGCACACCCCACTGGTACAACAACATCCTCATTTGTTGTCCCGACTACGACATCTCATGAAGTAGGGCTCTGTGAAAGTGATCTCGAGATGGCATCAAGTAACTCAATATCAGAACTGCGGTGTGAACCACCACATGAGGTCACGACCAGTGCTATCTGATCGGCGGTCATCCCCCTCATGGATATGTCAATGAGGTCGGTCGGTGAAAGTTCGTGATCGAGAAATCTCCTCAAGAGGTCAAGAAACCTCAGCCATGCATCATGCACTGGCTACTGGGGTCTACTGAAAATCTGTGATAACAGACCGCATCAAATATGCTCTACACTGGGGATAATATCTCTGTAGAAACTCGAAGCGTAGCTCTCCCCACGTAGTGAATCTCCTTTCCAATCGTCTGTGTCATGTCATGGCTCTGCCCTGAAGTGTAAAAGGGAAGGTCTTCAGCATCAGCTCCTTTGTAGTGATATCTGAATAAGTCTGTGTCCTGTAGAACTCCTCGAACTCGGCCAGATGAAGATACGACTCCTCGTGCACCTCTCCTGAGAATGTCAGCAGTCTCTGAATAAACTCCAAATCCAGAATGAATGGTCCGAATGTAGAAGCTGACTGAGCTCCCTGTCCTATCTGCTCATCCATCATACTGGCATAGGAGGCATCTGATACTCACGTCTGTTCTCTATGATAGCGTATGGAGTGCACTCTCATCCCTATAATGAAATCGTCCGGGTCTCGCATATGCTCAATCTAATTTCCGTAGACGTCTAGCGGAGCATGCCCAGAAGAATGAAAGGGAGAGGAGGGAGGGAACGGAAGGTCGGTCGGAGATCCGACCTCCCTCGAGGGTGGAATGGACTGATGGAAAGAAGATGGAGAAGCCGCAAGAGTCGGCAAGAAGTGAGGGGGGTCCATCATCCAGGGGTAAAGAAGAGGAAGAAGTAGAAGATTGAAGGGAGGGTGGGAGGGAGAAAGATAAATGACTGGAGGAGAAGATAGATGGGAAGGCGGAAGGGATCTGGAAACACACAAGATGAGAAAACAAACCCCTGATTCACCTACTCAACACTGAGCTGAAGACCATAAAGGTTCGGTTAATTATCTTGTCAATTTTATTTAGGTGATCATGTCAGTCTTTCAGAGCGATTAAGAGAGCAGATAGGGATCCAATACTCCCAACAGACTGTCCCGTATAAAAGGCCGGTAGTCTGATAGGAAATCGGATATGGCTCTAGCCTAATGTGTGGGTCACTCTCTCTCTCATCCAAACCAAACAAGGAGGGGGTTACTCTCCCCAAGACAAATTTTTAAATGAGATGTCTTTTAGGGTCAAGTGTGTTTAACAATCCCGATTTTATTATTTTTTGTTTTTAAGTATTTTTTTAAAAAAAACAACAACCGTCTAACGAATTTTCCAATTTCTTCTTTATTCCTAATCCAGAAAACATGGGGAGGAAGACGGAAAAGCCGAAGCGCGACGAAATCAATGATGCATGCACGAGATAGAAGGCGTACCTTGGTCTAGCAGTCTACATGCAATTATGATCCACGCATAAATTTAAACTAAGTTACATGGATGCAATACGAGAACCATCCTAAACAGAAGCTCCTATTATCGTGAAGCACCAGTTTATTTGTCTAAGTCCAAGCGTGTTCTATGGGAACAGATATTCTATTAGGGCTTTGGACCTAATGCTACCTGGCTCAGTCAAATAAAAACCTAAGTCTAGGGGCTCAAGCACAAAAATCCACGAAAAGCAAAAGAAAATAAAGCAAGAAAACCAAAACTGTGGTGGGGTCCCCCGAGCACACCGGTGCTCAGTGAAACAGGCCCCAACAATCCACAAGTTTGAATGTCCCTGTACCTGTATAATTACAATAATATGGTTCTGACTGAAAATAAAACTAAATTAAACTACACTACAGCTCCCAAGCACTCCTGTCTGGCTCCTCTCGCGCTCTCCTGCAGCTTCGTGCAGAAGGGAGCCGTCTTCGATCCTCGCGGTTGCGTCGGCTTTTCGAAGAAAGTCGCCTCGGTCGTCGGGGCCCTCGCAAGAAAAATAGACAGAAAATGCGTCAGACCACATTTATTATAATAATTCAAATAAAATAAATTAAAAGAAAATATATGCAAAAATGGAAATAAACAAATAAAATAAAACAAACAAAAACAAAATAAAAGAAAATAAAAATAAAACAAAAGAAGACAAAAAAAGCATTGACAAACGCATGAACCCTACAGTGCCCCCCCGACCCCCTATCCCCATTACCGCCGCCACAACCACCACCACAACCATCTCCCCTTAACTCGGTCGTTCCCAAGCCCACCAATCCCACCTCCCTCCCAGTCCTCACGGATCCCAACAACATGCCCTCTTGGAGCCAGATCTGCGGGGCGGACAAGACGGTAGCCCCGCCACCAACTCGTCACCTTGCTTTCACGCCTCCAGTTCTCTTGGATGGGGAAGAAGTCGCTTTCGTTTCGGAGGTAAAAACATGCTCGCTTGATAACCTATGGGAGAATACACTTACCTTCTACGTTCTCGGGAAGACCCCTTATCGTAAGCTCCTTACCTCCTTCATCGAAAAGGTTTGGAGACCTTCGGGGGCCTACAAGCTATTTCCGAGAGCTAACGGATTCTTCTACCTAAAGCTCTCAAATGAGAGGGATTGTGACTGCATCATTAATGGAGGACCATGGCTCTTCCAAGGTCGATTCATGGTGGTCAGGCGTTGGGAGGCAAGCTCCTGCCTGGAGCATGATTTGCTAAGTGAAATCCCTGTCTGGGTGAGATTCCATGGCCTTAGCCTTGGACATTGTTCGGATCTTATCCTCAACAAACTCGCTAGTTTCGTGGGAACTCCTCTTTTCATGGATAGTGCTACAACCAACGACAATTCTGAGGGCTACGCGCGATGCTGTGTATCCATCCATGCCTCAAAGGTCATCCCCAAGATGATTCCTCTGGTCTTCTTCAGTGGCCTTAGGCAGAAATTGTTGGCCTTGTTGAGACAAAGATCAGGCCTCAGAGCAGGAACAAATTTGCCTCCATCATCCTGCAGGGATGGACCTTCATTCACAATGATACCGCGCTGGGCCGTATCTATGTTATGTGGCGGGTAGCGTGCTGGTCTTGTACCGCGCTACGTGTCTCCCCCCAATCAATTTCTGTCACTTGTTCCAATAAGGGAGGACTCATTCTGACTCTCACTGTGGTCTATGGTTCGAACAACTTGTCCACGCAGAGGGATCTATGGGATGACCTTATGCTCCTAGACCAACCCAGCCACATCCCTTGGGTTGTCCTCGGAGACTTCAACACTGTGCGCTTCTTCTCTGAAAAGGTGGGTGGTAGAGCGCTGGCCTGTGGTAGCATGGATGATTTCAACAATTGCATTGCCCATTGCGGCCTTCTGGAAATGGACTCCTGTGGTAACCACTGGTCGTGGTCCAATTCTACCATCGACCCCTCCAGAATCGCTGCTCGGTTGGATCGCGCACTGGTCAATGATGCATGGCTTGCTCTCTTCCCAAACGTCAAGCTCTTTTACACTCCGTCGTCCTTAAGTGACTGATGAATCTCGTATTCATCACTCTAAATCTCATTTATTAAGCTCAAATCCCTAAAAATCAACAACATTCTTGCATCTATTTTGCATAATTAGCATTCATGCATGTTTCCATAAGAATTGCATTTTAGCACAAAAATCTGCACAAAATAAGAAGTCAAAAATCCAAGCCAAAATGACCTGTAAATAAGCCTAACTTCCCAGATTTTTAACTCACTCATGCTAACTCCGAATAACTCAAAACCACTTCCACTGTGTACGTGTCACTAACAGGAATAAAGGAAAAATACAAAAAAAAAATAACTAACCCAAATAAGTAGACCAAAAACCCAAACCCTAATTTCAGGATTTTCGGACTAAAAGCCACATATCTTCTCCATCCAGTGTCCGATTTAATCCTACTCACTTTTGAACTAATGTGCATTCAATTACCTTCAAAATAAGACCAAGTTCAAGTGAATCGGAGCTCATATGTGAAAGTTGGGTTTTGGGCCTCTTTTGTACATTGTACATTTTCGCGGTTTTGATCTTGTATTTTATGTATATATTTTCTTAATCAATAAAAATCCAAAAAAAAATTAGAATTAAGTGTCTTTTATTTATCTTTGATTTTTCCATATTTTTCCGGATTTTTATCTTGTTTAAAAATGACAAAAAAATTATAAAACCCAAAAATCAAGGTATTCTATGTACATAGGATACCCCAAAAATTCACTTTGTGCAAATGATCGATTTTGGTTTTGATGTCTTCATGAAAGTTGTAGATCTCATCGAGACGAGCAATTTTCGTGAAGAAAGTTTTTCGATCCGAGGCCATTTACTATTTATTTTCGATTTTACAAGATCATTTCTTTCTGAATTTTCTGGTGCTGACACGTGGCAGCACCTGGTGCCGCCACGTGTCAGCCATTTTTGGCACCTTTATATATTCGTTTTATATAAAAAAATAATAAAAAAAATTAAAAAAATAAAGAGACGCACGTGCGTCGCACGTGCCTCCAAGGCACATGCTCCGCACGCGCGTCTCTCTCTTCCTTTGATGCCGCCACGTGTCCCACGCAGGGCCGCCCGATCTCGGTCGATCGGACGGCTCCTGCTCGTCTTCCTCCTCCGAGCCCCATTTCCCCTTTTGACCCACCTCCGTCGATCTCCTCCGAGATCTCTGCCGCGGATCTCGCGAGCTCCGCCCATCTCCGATCGCCGCCCCCGCGTATCCCTCTGATCGCCCTCATCCCCGATCTTCCTCTTCAAATCAAAACCCCCAAATCGAATCCCGACCTACCCCCTTTCCATCTCCGACCGAAACCCCCTTCTCCTATTTAAACAACCCTCCACCGCATCGTACCCTCATCCACCGTTTTGCGCTCCATTTTCATCTCGCGGCGGTGACAGCGCCGGCGAGCTCCATCTTCACGGCGAGATCCGAGGGTCTCGCGACCCTCGTTGCAACTCACGGCAACCTTCATCGCCGCTTCTGCTTCAAGCTCCGAGTTCTCTCGTTGAGCCACCACCGACATCAACACAACCGCTATCAATCTCCAACGCTCTTCCACGACATCGACAACCCATCACCGCCTCGACTTCGCCTATTATCAACACCCTTCGCCTGCAACTCCGGCCACCGTTCTTCTCCGACAACCACCGCCGACCCGCCAACGTCTCGCACGCCGTTCAACACCAACCCACCTCCGTCCAGAAGCCCCCCATCGACTCCAGCTTCACCGCCTCCGACATCGTCGTCCCCAGGCTCCGCTCCACCTCCGCCTGGGCATCCTACGCCACCAGCGAGCTTCGTCAACAGCCCCGCTCCGCCTCGACAACTCCGCCCAGCCTTGGCCGGACGACTCGACCATCGCCACCGCCACCCTCCGTCTTGGCCGGATACCAGTCATTGACGTCGCCGACAACCTCCAACGTCATCAACGACCAGCAGCTCTCTCTCGCCGGAGGCCGTTTGTCGGCCACAGCACCACCACCTTTAGCAGCCACCAGAGGAGCCTCCCCCTTCGCCGGCCGGGCTCGAAGCCCGAGACCCTCCTCACGTGCGTCGCACGTGAGTGAGGGGACGTCAGCACCCAGCCCCCGGGTCACATGCCTAGCACGTGACCGCGGGGCCATTTGCACACAGCCCCTCGGAGATTCCTCTATTGCGCGCGTGTCCAACCTTCCAAGGGGCACGTGCGTGGCTCGTGCCTCCTTGGAAATTTTGCAACATCAGCCCTCTGGTTATTGGTAATTGCAAACAAGTCCCCCACTGCAGTTTACTTTATTTCTTTTATTTATTATATTTGCATCTGGACCCCTGTGTTCCCCCTCAGTTTTGAACACTTTATCTACATTATTTTATTATCAAAAAAATAGCATGATGTTGGTTAATTAATTCTCTACGCTTTGACATGTTGTGGGTATTTTTGTGACGGACGATTATTTAATAAATAATTGTTTTGTGAAAATTGGCATATTTTACCCATTTTCTGCTCTGAAATTGATAATTGACTAACCGTTGCTTTAAAAATTCTCAAAAAATCACATATTGTAGAGTTAATTATCCTTAACATTGTGCCTAAAAAGATTTACATTTGCATGCATAATTTGTCCTGTAAAAATCATTTTGTACATTTTAGTATTTAATTTTTAGTAGGTATTAAACCCCACATTTTCGAGGTTTAAGATTTTTCTGAGATCCGTCACCTAGTGATAGATCTCAGATAATTTTTATCCTTGAAAATAAGTAGGTTTGATATTTATTAAAATTAAATATTGAAAATCATTTTGTTTGCATTTAAAAATCCATAAAAAATTCATATTCATCCAAAAATTCCAAAAAAATATTACAGTACATCCATTTCATTATAATTTACATTGTGGCCAAGTTTCATATTTTTCGGACATCGTTTGATTGAAATCTACATTTTAGTCCCTAAACTAAGGCCAAATTTGCATTTTGCATCCTTTATTGCATTGAAAATTCCAAAAAAAGACCGCCTCGAAAACCGAACACGAACTTTGATAGACTTAATTCTAGGTTGTTCCTTTGCCTCCTTGTGATCGACCTTGGGACTTGCCCAAGTAAAATAAACATAAAACCACGAAATTAAAAATTGAATAACTTATTTGTGGTATTTTCTTGATCGTTTCCGATTGCCGCCTACAACGCACAACTCGATAAGAACAACTTCTTAAACGCAGCATTTCCGGATTCGTCAGATGGCGCCGTTGCCGGGGAGGCAAACGGCTTAGATTTCTGTCTAAATTTTTTTATTCGGTTTTCCGCATTCGGGTAGTCTGACCCCCGAATTTTTCATTGTAAATTTCATTTTTTTTCTGCAATTTATTTTTCAGCCTTTATTTTTTCATATATTTTTGAGTCACTCTCTTACATTTTCTCTCTTATTTTTCTTGCGAGGTACCTTGTACGTGGAGCGGTTTTCAATAACCGACGCAACTTCACCAAAAACCACAATTAATTTAAGATCGAGTTGAGTCGTGAGAGAGAGTAGAGTCTAGGTTTTTAATTTCTGCACTTTTATTTCTGCTCATTTATAGCGGTGTCCGTTTGGACTCTCGCGTGTGTAAAAGACCTCTAAACTTTATTCTGTGGTGTGTCGTGGCCTGTTTCACTCTCCGGCGAGGGTGGGGCCCGACTTGAGTGGCGATTAGGATAGACCTGCACATACGGCTCTCAGAGCATTTATATTTTTGCTTGTGCTCGTAGGATCTTAAGCCACACTGCACTTTAATTGAGACGCACATAGATCGTTCAACTTAGCCAAATTTAAATCAATTCTTCCCGCTAATAGAACTTTCGTTTAGGTGCGGTTTTTCCATCGGCTTGCATTTCATATAGAATAATTTTTAAATTCTGTCTAGCATCCCACATGGAGATTGCGAGGATTCACTATAAGTCTTCTAACTGAGCATTCATCATAGTTTTCCGCGTGCATCGGCTTTTCTCGAATTCCTCTCTCTTGTTTTATAACATAACTTTAAAGGAAATTGGGACTAGACGGTAGACGTGTATTTGTGCTCATCTAATTTTTCAGTGATCACCTCATTAAAAACGGGACTGCTAAATATATCTGATCTCAAATAACCCATAAAATCAAGAATTTCTGCGGGAGAGAAACCCCGACCTTGGATGATTTTATTTTTCTGAGTGAGCGAGAGACGACACTTAAGGATAGAGCCCAAATCCAAAACCTCAGCTCGCTAAATTTTTGCCAAGATTGAATTATCACCAACTAAAATTGAAAAGATAATAGCCGAAATCTTACGGCTTCATTGTGTGAGTTGGTGAACCCAGGGTTGATTTGTGTTAGTATTGGTGTGCGTGAACCGATATCGAAGATCAATAGCCGCACATTTGATAAATTTTCTGTCCCATACAATCATCTCTCCCATCTCTTGATTTTAATCTCATCATGGAAATTTTTCCAAATTTCAGATCCAACCCATCATTTCTCTCAACTCCTTCAAAAATGACCGAACACCACTATGAAAACAAATCTATGTCGGTTTGGCCCAAATCCACTACTTCCTCTTCGTTTAATCCTCCAACATTTGCGGGAAGCTTTCAACCGCAGATGACTTCGACATCATTAAATCCTTTTTCAAATCATCCAACCACACCATCTTGGAGTGAACCGTCTTATTCTCACTCTCTCGCCAATGAAACATTTCAAGATCAAAATCTCTTTAAATCCCATGACTGGCAGAGAACCCAAACCCAGATGGAAAGACATGCACTTAATGATCATCATCGTTGGATTGACCATGACAGACCCCTGGTCAGACATGATACTCATACAGAGGACTGGACTGAACTCCTAGACACATATAAACCCTGTATGCTGACTCCACAATATCAAGATCTGACCAAACATGATCAAAGGACCGAATTCTACTCAGATCAAATACACATGCCTGTAACATATGAGCAGTCTCCTTCCGTAATTTTTGAGGAGAAATTTTCAAGAAATGATCGTATAATGGATATTCCAAGAAATTCTCCTCTCCGCACGTACAGAAAAATGGAAGATGGAATTATTGAACAAAATCCGAGTGTTCCCATGATTGATCATGAACAAAATTGTGAGGATAATGTTTCGAGGATAAAAACAAGATTTGAATTGATGGAGGACAAATTTCAAAAATTTGCCGACCGAGTAATCTCATTCTATGGTGGATCGGGTGTAAAACCAAATGAGGAAATGATTGGATTCCATGATGAAAATTTTGAGGATATTCAAAGACCTAGGGATGACTCTAATATCAAAACTTCTGCTCATTATTCCCCTAGGAATGACTGTGCCTCTGATCCATACCCTGAACATCTACGCCCCTTCTCATCTATGGACGACACCACATTGCCACACCACACAGAAAATACAAAAAAATTTGAAAATCCAGAAAATCTCATAAAAATTGAATCTGAAGAAGATCTGAGGAATTTGGATCCTGCTTTACGGGAAGCACTGGAAAAATACTTGATTTTTGAACTTCTCATTATAAAGGCCATTGAACACTTCCCTGACCTTAAGAAATTTCTAATGGACAGATTAATCGTCAAAAAGACAGGAAGGATAAGAACAAAAACTGAAAGACATATCTTGTCAATGGCCTCCTCCTTGGTGTTGAGGAGAAAAACCAAGAGCCGCATAGTGAAGCGGTTGCCCAGATTTGACTGTGAAATCAAAGACACAATTTTCACACATGCTCGTATTGATGATGATTCACCGATCAATATCCTCCCAACCTCTGTATTTCAGGAACTCAAACTCGGACCGATTCGGAAGATACGAGAGATTGTACAATTAGCGGACCGATCGATAAAAAGGCCGAGAGGAACCATTTCTGTCATCATGAAATTCCAAGGTGCTCCGCTCAAGGTAGAATTCACGATCATTGATATTGAGCATCAAGGAGAATTCACCCAGTCTCCAATCATTCTCAGAAAACCATTCTTGGCAGTGGCCAAGGCGAGTATCGATTGTGAGACTCGGGAAATAAATTTTACGGCGTTGGAATCACTACGATCTGATACAGTCTTTGAGGAACCACGATTTTCTGAGGTAACCCACGAAGTCCCCAACAACCGCAACCATAAAACGGTAGAAGAGCCCTACCCCGCTGCTACACCTGAGATTGCGTTTGTTAATGAGACTATTGGTTTAGAGACTCTCCCCGATATCTCAATTCCCGCAGCTTTCTACTACGATCCTGAGACATTTGCATGGTCGCACCCTGGAGCAACCTACTCTGATTATCTTGACCAAATGCTCCCAAATCAAGAGTGCACCAATATTCAGGAAACAAAGAACGAACACGTAGCCCGAACACCGACCAAGGAGAAGAATTTTAATGGCTATTCATCCGGGTACTCAAGTGAACCGACATCTTCACGAAACAAGAAAAAGAAAGTCACCTTTGATCTTTCGGAAGAGGAATCGGTTGATGATCCCTCATCAGGTCCGGAAAAGGTGGTCTACATGAGTGAAGTCTGCTCGACAGCGCTAAAGCCATATCTTCGCAAGGATCCAAAATTCGATTCTCGTTGGACAACTCCTGTTCCTAATTATTACTCATCCAAAGCTGATGCTCCTACCTTCCACAAGTACACTGGAATTATTTCTTATGAGCTGACTGAGACTGGAGCATCTGAATATTCATCTGAGGACAAATCGATTGATCTTAAAAAGGAACGAAGCTTGAGGAAACAATTGAAGAAACAAAAAGATATGAACATCTGGAGTATGTCCACTTTCAAATATTATTCCTCTGAGGATAACTCTGATGATGAATATCTTTCATCTGACTCAAATATTTCATCTACTACCCATCATGATACTTCTGAGGATGACACTGATAATAGTTGGGAATCACATGTCTCATCTCCAACTCATTACGATCTCCCACCGCAGGCTCACAAGAAGATCAGCCGTAAACCGCCTTAATCATCGGCTACCCACCCTCCCTCCCGACCACATCGGTCTCCTTGTACAGCTTCTTCCTCTACTTAGGCCAAGGCCTAAGTATAGGAGGGACCGATGCCATATGTATATACCATTTCTCATTCCGATCTCTAGATCACTCCATATCCATCCTTCTTCTATACTTAGGCTGACCAAAGCCTAAGTATAGGGGGAACCGACACCCACCTGTATATACTCTCCTCATTCACATACCCTGACCGCTTCATTTCTTTTTCGCTCTTCTTCTATACTTAGACTATTCACAGTCTAAGTATAGGGGGGCGATTTTGTAAATCTTGTTCTTTTTCACTCTCTTACGCTTAGCCCGAGCTATGTCTTCTTTACGCTTCTTGTGCTTTGAGGACACAGCACTCGCTAAGTATAGGGGGGTCTGTATATATACTGTGTATATATTTTAGCCATACCTCGTACTTTCGCGTAAGTCTATATGTATTTACGGGGTGGGTTTTTCTTAAAAAAAAATCCCACTAACACTGACCTTGCCCAAAATTTTTGAAAAATGGCTTCTTATTCATTCATTCATTCAAAAAAAAAAGAAGAGAGAGAAAAGAATCACAAATAAAAAAAATTGTGTCTGCATTTCACACACTCGCATCTCATCAAGCATCGCATTTGCATATGTGAAAAGTCTTTGGGTTCTGAACCGAGTTGTGAGCCGAAACCGAGAGTGGTCTGGACTTGACCTTAATCCACCTAATCTTCAGAGGAACTTCACCGAGAAATAGGATTTTAGAGTCTTCAGGTCTTTGACTTAATTCTTTGAGTTCCACATGACAATGTACAGCGTTTGACTCTTAGTGTCTAACCTGGTCTCTTCATTCTGGGTACAACTCTGGAATAGGGAATTAATTTGTACTCTCGCACTATGCACTTAGCTCAACTCAGACGGGATGTTGGAAGACTGTGTGAGTTTCTTTTCTAGTAGCGTGGAAATCTAAAGACCGGAGTACGGGTTAAAATAAAGCTTCGGAAAAGGGATGGACGGCTGGGCACAATTTTTCTAAGACCCCAAAAAATGTACGGAAACAAAAGATTCTATATCCGTAGGGGCACAACAAGATCGAAGCAGAACCACCAAAAATTCCAAATACAAAGAAACAACTACCAAATAAAATCTGACCAAAAAGGTCCAAGCTTCCAGAAACCTGCAGATCTTGGTGGAGACTCGGCTACACTGGCCATCTTCACAAGGAGAGGTGACTACACTGGCCACCCTCCAGTTCTTTTCTCATTCTTCTATCTTCTCCCCCCAATTCGATTGTGAACACAGCGCGACAAACCTTAGAAGGAAATACCTGACTCCCCGAGGACGAGTTATTGGAGAGGAGGCTTGCGCGGTAGTCCGGCATTCTGGGTGGGAAGAGCTCAAATATTTCACACACAAGAGTCGTTTATTCAATGTTCATAGGGTATACTTTGGGAAGATGATTGATCTAAGATGACTTCTGAGCCGAAACTGTAGCAATGATGTGTAGAACTTGAGGGATGTTGATTTTAAAATTCTAAGTCTCACAGAAGTTCCGACACACAAATAATCCAAAGGTTGAGTTTAGGCTTACTTTCACCTTCAGCTCATGGTCTTGGTATGGAACCCAATCTCATTTCACCTCATGGCATTTCTTTTTATGCTCAGGGACGAGCATGGTTTAAGTATAGGGGGATGATGAATCTCGTATTCATCACTCTAAATCTCATTTATTAAGCTCAAATCCCTAAAAATCAACAGCATTCTTGCATCTATTTTGCATAATTAGCATTCATGCATGTTTCCATAAGAATTGCATTTTAGCACAAAAATCTGCACAAAATAAGAAGTCAAAAATCCAAGCCAAAATGACCTGTAAATAAGCCTAACTTCCCAGATTTTTAACTCACTCATGCTAACTCTGAATAACTCAAAACTACTTCCACTGTGTACATGTCACTAACAGGAATAAAGGAAAAATACAAAAAAAAAACTAACCCAAATAAGTGGACCAAAAACCCAAACCCTAATTTCAGGATTTTCGGACTAAAAGCCACATATCTTCTCCATCCAGTGTCCGATTTAATCCTACTCACTTTTGAACTAATGTGCATTCAATTACCTTCAAAACAAGACCAAGTTCAAGTGAATCGGAGCTCATATGTGAAAGTTGGGTTTTGGGCCTCTTTTGTACATTGTACATTTTCGCGGTTTTGATCTTGTATTTTATGTATATATTTTCTTAATCAATAAAAATCCAAAAAAAATTAGAATTAAGTGTCTTTTATTTATCTTTGATTTTTCCATATTTTTCCGGATTTTTATCTTGTTTAAAAATGACAAAAAAATTATAAAACCCAAAAATCAAGGTATTCTATGTACATAGGATACCCCAAAAATTCACTTTGTGCAAATGATTGATTTTGGTTTTGATGTCTTCATGAAAGTTGTAGATCTCATCGAGACGAGCAATTTTCGTGAAGAAAGTTTTTCGATCCGAGGCCATTTACTATTTATTTTCGATTTTACAAGATCATTATTTTCTGAATTTTCTGGTGCTGACACGTGGCAGCACCTGGTGCCGCCACGTGTCAGCCATTTTTGGCACCTTTATATATTCGTTTTATATAAAAAAATAATAAAAAAATTAAAAAAATAAAGAGACGCACGTGCGTCGCACGTGCCTCCAAGGCACATGCTCCGCACGCGCGTCTCTCTCTTCCTTTGGTGCCGCCACGTGTCCCACGCAGGGCTGCCCGATCTCGGTCGATCGGACAGCTCCTGCTCGTCTTCCTCCTCCGAGCCCCCTTTCCCCTTTTGACCCACCTCCGTCGATTTCCTCCGAGATCTCCGCCGCGGATCTCGCGAGCTCCGCCCATCTCCGATCGCCGCCCCCGCGTATCCCTCTGATCGCCCTCATCCCCGATCTTCCTCTTCAAATCAAAACCCCCAAATCGAATCCCGGCCTACCCCCTTTCCATCTCCGACCGAAACCCCCTTCTCCTATTTAAACAACCCTCCACCGCATCGTACCCTCATCCGCCGTTTTGCGCTCCATTTTCATCTCGCGGCGGTGATAGCGCCGGCGAGCTCCATCTTCGCGGCGAGATCCGAGGGTCTCGCGACCCTCGTTGCAACTCACGGCAACCTTCATCGCCGCTTCTGCTTCAAGCTCCGAGTTCTCTCGTTGAGCCACCGCCGACATCAACACAACCTCTATCAATCTCCAACGCTCTTCCACGACATCGACAACCCATCACCGCCTCGACTTCGCCTATTATCAACACCCTTCGCCCGCAACTCCGGCCACCGTTCTTCTCCGACAACCACCGCTGACCCGCCAACGTCTCGCACGCCGTTCAATGCCAACCCACCTCCGTCCAGAAGCCCCCCATCGACTCCAGCTTCACCGCCTCCGACATCGTCGTCCCCAGGATCCGCTCCACCTCCGCCTGGGCATCCTACGCCACCAGCGAGCTTCGTCAACAGCCCCGCTCCGCCTCGACAACTCCGCCCAGCCTTGGCCGGACAACTCGACCATCGCCACCGCCACCCTCCGTCTTGGCCGGATACCAGTCATTGACGTCGCCGACAACCTCCAACGTCATCAACGACCAGCAGCTCTCTCTCGCCGGAGGCCGTTTGTCGGCCACAGCACCACCGCCTTTAGCAGCCACCAGAGGAGCCTCCCCCTTCGCCGGACGGGCTCGAAGCCCGAGACCCTCCTCACGTGCGTCGCACGTGAGTGAGGGGACGTCAGCACCCAGCCCCCGGGTCACGTGCCTAGCACGTGACCGCGGGGCCATTTGCACACTGCCCCTCGGAGATTCCTCTATTGCGCGCGTGTCCAACCTTCCAAGGGGCACGTGCGTGGCTCGTGCCTCCTTGGCAATTTTGCAACATCAGCCCTCTGGTTATTGGTAATTGCAAACAAGTCCCCCACTGCAGTTTACTTTATTTCTTTTATTTATTATATTTGCATCTGGACCCCTGTGTTCCCCCTCAGTTTTGAACACTTTATCTACATTATTTTATTATCAAAAAAATAGCATGATGTTGGTTAATTAATTCTCTATGCTTTGACATGTTGTGGGTATTTTTATGACGGACGATTATTTAATAAATAATTGTTTTGTGAAAATTGGCATATTTTACCCATTTTCTGCTCTGAAATTGATAATTGACTAACCGTTGCTTTAAAAATTCTCGAAAAATCACATATTGTAGAGTTAATTATCCTTAACATTGTGCCCAAAAAGATTTACATTTGCATGTCATTTTGTACATTTTAGTATTTAATTTTTAGTAGGTATTAAACCCCACATTTTCGAGGTTTAAGATTTTTCTGAGATCCGTCACCTAGTGATAGATCTCAGATAATTTTGATCCTTGAAAATAAGTAGGTTTGATATTTATTAAAATTAAATATTGAAAATCATTTTGTTTGCATTTAAAAATCCATAAAAAATTCATATTGCATCCAAAAATTCCAAAAAAATATTACAGTACATCCATTTCATTATAATTTACATTGTGGCCAAGTTTCATATTTTTCGGACATCGTTTGATTGAAATCTACATTTTAGTCCCTAAACTAAGGCCAAATTTGCATTTTGCATTCTTTATTGCATTGAAAATTCCAAAAAAAGACTGCCTCGAAAACCGAACACGAACTTTGATAGACTTAATTCTAGGTTGTTCCTTTGCCTCCTTGTGATCGACCTTGGGACTTGCCCAAGTAAAATAAACATAAAACCACGAAATTAAAAATTGAATAACTTATTTGTGGTATTTTCTTGATCGTTTCCGATTGCCGCCTACAACGCACAACTCGATAAGAACAACTTCTTAAAAGCAGCATCTTCGGATTCGTCAGTGACCACCTGTTACTGTTAATCCGTTTTGCTGAGGCGCCACTCTCACGCAAACCCTTTCGGTACTTTGACTATTGGGCATCTCGTCCCAGCTACTGTAACGCGATCGAGCTACCATGGACTTCATGCGTCCACGGTAATCCGCTCTTTCATCTGCAAAAGAAGTTTAAGTTGGTTAAGCTTAGCCTTAAATATTGGGCGAGTAGGGAGGCAAATGTTATTAAAGACCACAAGTCTATGGAACACACGCTCTCCACTATCAATAGCATCCTTTCGTTGGACCCCTTGACCCTTTCATGGCCCAGCTGGAGGCGGACACAAAAGAGTTCATTGACAAGCTGGAGAACGACCTTGAGTCAGCTTGGCGGCAGAAGAGCCGCATCGACTGGCTCAAGCTCGGTGACAAAAATACTAAGTTCTTCCATCTCTCGGCCAAAGGTCGTGCTTCTCGCAATGCAATTGCATCGCTCATTGGTAGTGATGGGCGCTGTTTGGATACCTTCTCTGAAGTGGCATCTGCTGCTGTCGACTTCTACGGTAATTTGCTTGGCCCTGCATTCCCCCGGCCTAGTAGACTGGACCCCCCCACCCCTAGAGCCATTCTCTCTAGGGAAGCTCGTTCTTGGTTGGTGTGTCCTTTTGATGAGGATGAGATTTTTAACGCACTTCGCTCCATACCTTCCTCTAAGGCCCCCGGGCCGGACGGGTTTAACGCTGGCTTCTTTAAAAGGCACTGGAACATGTTGAAGGGAGACATCATTGCTGCCATGAATTTTCTACATAAGAGAGGTATAATGGTCCGTGAGGTCAACCACACCTTCCTAACCTTGGTGCCTATGGTCCCCTCTCCTTCGGGTATGGGTGACTACATGCCCATATCATGATGTAATGTGACATATAAATTGTTCTCCAAGCTTCTTGCTTTGCGCCTCTCCATGGTCCTGCCTCATCTCATCTCTAACAATCAAACCGCTTTCATCAAAGGGAGGGTGATTGGTGATAATTCTAGGTTAGCTCAGGAGCTTGCAAGTGGGTTTGACCGGTCGACCAATCGTTCGCGTGCCTTCTTAAAGATAGACCTTACTAAAGCCTTGAGCATCAGTTCATTCTTAAATGCCTGGAAGGGATGGGTTTCCCGCAGGTCTGGATTGGTTGGATTGCGAATTGCATTCTCACTTCTTCGTTCTCAATCTTGGTGAATGGCTCACCGTTGGACCTCTTTAAGGGCTCACCGGGCCTCTGGCAGGGTGACCCTATCAGCCCTCTTTTATTTGCTATTGGTATGGAATCTTTGTCTCTTCTTGTGGAAGCTGCGGTGGACCGGGGAAATTAAAGACTTTGGGGAGGGAGCGTCTCCTTGCTACGACCCACCTTATGTTCGCCAATGATATCCTCCTCTTCTGTAAGGGTAATCCTGCTTCGTTGCTTGCAGCACGGGAGGTGTTTGCCGAGTTTGAGGCAATCTCGGGCCTCAAATTGAATGCTCATAAAAGTAAATTATTTCGGCCAAGGAGTGCCCCTACAGATTTTGGTGTTACCTTGCAGATCGATATCCTCAGATCTAACCTCCCTACTACCTACCTTGGGTTGCCCCTTACTTCCTCCTCCAGGAATGGGGTTCTTGCCGTTGCTTTGGAAGATAGGGTTAGGGCCTTGCTTTGTGGCTGAAAAGCAAAGGCCCTATCCCTTGCCGGCCGCCTTCAGCTCCTTCGCACGGTTGTCTCCGGTGTCCTTCTTTACTGGGCTGTGGGGTCTCTCATCCCAATTGCCACCGCGCGATGCATTGACAAAATGTGTGCTAATTTTCTTTGGTGCTTTGGTCGTAGTGATGTGGGCTGGCACACCGTCTGCCTTCCTAAGGCCGAGGGAGGTCTTGGCCTAAGATCACTCGTCTCCCTCCGCTCTGCGATGATTGTGACATGGACTTGGCAGCTTCTTTCGACCGACCATTCTATTTGGGATAGCTTTTTGCGAAGAAAATACCTTCATAATGTTACTTTTTGGGAGGTTACTCCGGGGTCCAATGCCTCCTTAATCTGGCGGGACATTCTTGCTGGGCGTGATTCCATTCGCAGTGCTATTAGCTCTACTCATGCCGGTCACTCATGGACCCGCTCCCCAAAAGGTTTCTCCTTCAGCGATGTATTCGAACTTGTTCGTCTCCGTGCTCTTGTTGTCCCATGGGCGGCGATCGTTTGGAATGTATCTTCCGCCCCTAAACATTCCTGCTCTCTGTATTGTGCTGCTCTAAATCGGCTGTCGACTTTGGATAGGCTTGCGAGGCATGGCTATGCCGCGCCTGGTTTGTGCTACCTATGTGGGCTGGAACAAGAATCCTGTGATCATATTTTTCTTCCGCTGCTGCTTTGCTGCCTCCACTTGGGACCTGGTCATTTCCGGCCTTCGCCTTCCAACGCCATCCTCCCCCTCCTTGGCTGGTATCATGGATTGGGCACGGGCTTTGCAGGGCAAGGACATAAAAAACTTGCTTTGCATATCTCTTGCTGCTACTACGTGGACAATTTGGAGGGAACTCAACCTCAGATGGTCCTCTGGCACTGTCTCTACGGCCCCGGCTGTGGCTCGAGCCATCATTTCTGCAGTCCATGTTTTGATGTGCTAATTCTATCCCGTTGCTTGGTTCTTGATCTTCCGAGCACGAGTTGGTTTGTTTTTCTGTTTGCTTTGTTCCTTTTTTCCATTGCCTTTTGAGGTGATGCCTGTAATTTTTTACATCAATGATATTATATACTTACCCATAAAAAAAGAAGACGAAAAAGCCACGAAAGCCGCAAAAGAAAGAAAAGCCGCGGAAAAAGCCACGAAACTAAAAACTGAACAAAAACAAAAATAGAAAGATTACTAAGCCATGCTCCCCGACAACGACGCCATTCTGATGACCCGAGAATTAACTCACATGATCTGGGTATAGGTAAAAACACGGATCGTTGCAACCTGAATCTCGAAGCTCAGTCAACAAGAAAACTGGACCACCAAAATATAAGAATCAGTCAAAAAGCCGAATAGCGGTCTCACTATTTATTTAACCTGGTATAGCGACCAGGGTCGAACTCAAGGAGCACGGGTTGGCTTAAAAAGCCTACGAAGTAGTCGAAAAATCAAATAAAAAGAAGAAATTTTTTTGGTGGATTTTATGGATTTTTAAATTTTTTGATATTTTTAATTATAAAGAAAATGTAAAACAAAGGCAAAAAGGTGCAATCAAGGGATTATTTCACACAACAAACAAAAAGAGTCAGAAAATTAAACTAAAAATATTTTTGGGTTTTATAAATTTTTAAATGTTTTTGGTAATTTTCTCAGATTTTTACGTTTTTTTGTTAATTTTACAAAAATGAATACAAGCAAAAAATGGAAATCAATGTGCAGCCAGATTTGAAAGGCTATTCAAAAATATGAAATAGCCTCTAAAAATCTGGAGACATTTTTTATGAAAAACTACAAATAAAAACTAAGCTACAGAAAAAGGAATTGCATTTTTTTGAATTTTGTAGAATTTTTAATGATTTTTATGATGTTTTTAGGGTTTTCCAATTTTTAGGGGTTTTATAAGTCCAAATCAAACAAAAATTGAACAGAAGCAACAAGATAGCAGGACAGGCTAAAACTAATTTTTTTTAGAATTTTTGGAAAGTTTTTATTATTTTTAATTGATTTTTCAATTTAGACAGTATTAAAAAATAGAGGTTTCTGAATTTTTAAAAATAGAAAATTAAAGAAAAATGTACAAAAAAATTAGTGTAATTTTTACACAATGGAAGGGGCCATCTATCCAAATTTCAGCAAATTTGGAGTTGATTTGATATTTTATTCAACCAATCAAAGAGGCACATCACACAAATGCAAAGAAAATAAGTTCCAAGGGCCAGATGATAACATGTGTAAAAAGACTGGGGCCCAATCCCCAAAAAGCCCAAGCTCGCACGTGAGCGACACATGAATCACACACAGAGGGACTAAAATATCATACTTATTAATAAAGATTCAAACCATAACATCCATAAAGCCCAAGCCCATACATGCAATTATCCTAAAAACTCAAGTGACGAAGCACGTGCACCACACACAGATGGACTAAAATGCAATACTAAAAATTATAAGGTACAAAGTGCAATTATTCCAAAATTAAAACAACTATGACATGTATTTACAGGACTGAAAAGAAATATGAAAAGTGCGAAGGGCCTAAGTGATATTTACCCTTTTATTATGATCCAACGACTGTGGGGAGTCCACTCATGATCTGACGGCTCTGGATGGTGGACACCTCTTCGCGATCAATGTCCTGGATCTGATCCGCATATGGATCGAACGGTCAAGAGCCCCTCGCGAACGGATGGTTGAGATCTGAACTGGCAAAGCGACTCGATCGAACGACGATGGGGGGTCCTCGAAGAACAGTTCGTCGACGAACTTCGCCCGACCAATACGCACGCTCGGAACCTCCTCCGGTGTGCCAATAAGGGAAAAAGGAAGCTGGCGGTGTCCTGCAGCTACTGAGATGCTCCGATGATGCCGGGAGTAGCTGGAGCACTCCGGCGACGAGGAGGAGTTGTAGCGCCTGTGCTCTGATGGTCAGGCCTCTAGATGAGGCTCCTTAGCCTTTTAACCTGCACAGGAAGAAAGAGGGGTCGAGGGCAAACTGCCTCGACCTGGTTAAGGGCGAAGGGTGTGAACAGGAGAGTCGACGCGTGGGTCTTCGGCGAGCGGCGGCGGAGGAGACCCGATAGCCCTGGTCCGTGGTGAACCAGGGTAATCGGATGGGTGAAGAAGGTACAGAGAGGTCTCGTGAAGGTGAAGGAATGGTCGTGAAGGTGAATGGATGAACGGATAGGTCACGGTGGTCCGGTGAACGTCGGGTGGTCAGAAAACTAAAAAATCTAAATCTACTGCTAACTACTGACTAACTACGCCACCTGGCGGTCGAAGTCGTCTGGGTTGGAGGTGCTGGACCTACTGGGGTCATGGCCTCGATGGAGCGATGCGTCCAGAGGCTGAGCTCACCTCGCGGCGAAGCACGACGGTGGAAATCACCAGATTTGAGGTTCCCAGCACTCGCGACCTCACTGCAACCCTCTCTCACACATCTGTCAATCAGGTGAAGGAGAGGAGCTCATCGACGACAAGGGGGAAGGCCAAAGATGCGTGAAAGGTGCAGCTCCGATGAGCTATATACTGGACGAGGATCCGAGAAGATGGGAATGCAGCGCGTGGATCGAGGAGCGGATACCTAAGAGGAATATCGGGCGTGAATCACGGGTGACTCCTCGACAATCGAAGCCTCGGATCGAGATGGATGGAGAAACGATCGAATTGGCAAAATTCGGAGAAGTCGGGTCAAAAATCAGATCCGCGAAGAAGTGGTCCAGGGGGGAGAGTTGACCGGGGGTCAATAATCCCCCGTGGACCAATCAGATTATTTCATTCACAAACATTTATAAATTCAAAATAAAATAGAAAATGATTTTATTTAAAAATATTTACAACATGAAAAATGTTTATTTATTTTCAAATTATTTTTTAGTGATTTTTATTTATTTTTATGAAAAATAAATTATGTATATACATTATATTATTTTATATACAGGTATAAAATACCTAGGTATTTTATATTTTTATTTTTATTAGTTTATTTTTGTATAATTATCCCAATTTTATATTTTATTTATTTACACCATAAAATTCAGGATATAAAATAATTTTTTATTGATTTTTATTATTTATTTACAAGGGTAAAATAAATAGGAATAGGTACATATATACATGGTATGTACAAGGATAGGAGAGAGAAATGATTTTATTTTTATTTTATTTTATTTTTTATCATTTTTATTTTATTTTTACAAATATTTACAAATTAATAAAAAACACTTTTTATTTTATTTTAGTTTTTAATAAAATAAGATATATACATGAAGGAGTATGTACATGGTGAATGGCCCTATCTCTCCCTACTTGGTTTCTTTTGCGGTCAGGCCAATGCTTGGCCCTCCCTTGGATTCGGGTCACTCGATATTTATTCTAAATATCTCCTTCTTTTTCTTTCTTCTTTATTCTTTTATTTTTGCACAAAACATGCTAATTATTGCTATTTACATAAAGCATGCAGTTTGGTAATTTATTATATTTACAAGTATCTGCATGGTGTTTTGCAAAGATTTTTAGCTAAAATAAAAGAATAAAGAGTGATGAATGAGGATTCATCACCATTGTACATAACCCTAATTGTACTAAGGGACCTTTTATGCAAATTATTTATTTTTCATTTCAGATCAGGGAATGATATTTGCAATAACATTTATTGCATAATGGCTCATCATGGGCTCGCATGTCCAACAATCTCCCACTAGCCCAAAGAGCCATTAATGGGCTAATCATTTAAATCTACACTCATGTGACAATCATAGTCTATTAAAAAAATAGCTAGGTAAGTTGACCAGTCACTCTGTTCCCAAAAGACTATGCCAAGTCCTTTTACCGTACTTGCATATCTCCTAGTGACAGTGTTTGCATCCCATGCGAATGTTGCATCTCATGCAACCAATACTCAATCATGTCAGTCGTAGTGTCCTTGACACTGCACCTCAATAATTATTATAACCAGTATGTAATTTCTATCATCCTTATTAGAATACCCTTAATGTTGGAGATCTCTATCTCCTAAGGTATTCGTAGTTAAGACCTCTTAGATCTCCATCTATAAAGTCTTAATTACTTGAAGATAAGACTTAGAGATCACTATCTCTAAACTCTTGCTATCTTTGAAGATTTGTTATTACTGCAATCAAGTGTTTTATCACTATAGTAGGATTAGTAGCAGTTTACTACTCCCACTACATGGCATACATCTGGCTTTTCTATACATATCCTCAACCCTATGAGGTGCTATCCCTTTAGATAGGTCAGTACCATATCTTGAGGAAAAGAATCCTTTCTTGGAATTTTCCATGGAAATGTCCAAGGTATACCATTAATGTGACGATCCCAATACCCTCTTCTCTGTGCTTCTGATCAACTTCAGAACTAAGATCTAAAAGGTATCCTTGAGAACATATCTCAATGTATGGAATAGCCAGTCTATAAAACACTTATTATTATCCTTATATCATTCCAAATGATTAGGATATCATCTACGTATAGTACGATGAACACAATGACACTGCCACTAAGCTTCACATAGTACATCAAGATTTTGTCTGAAATCATAACATTTATGAATTCATCAAATCCAATGTTCCAACTACAAGAAGCTTATTTGAGTCCATAGATGGAGTTTCTTTAGCTTGCACACCTTACTTTCCTCAACCATGAAGCCCTGGGGCTACTTCATGTGAATATTCCCAAAGAGGTATTCATGGAGGAATGTAATCTTGACTTTCATCATGAAGATGTCAAAGTCAAGTTGTGTAGCTATAGTTAGCAATATTTTGATGGGTTCAAGCATGGTCAATGAAGAGCAAGTCTTATCGCAAGCGATGTCTTCTCTTCGGTGTGCATCTCATGACTACGAACCGTGTTTTGAAGGTCTCTACCTTCTCATCAGGTTCCCTTATTCTCTTGAAGATCCATTTACACCTTAATGGGTCTTACCCATATAGGTGGATCCTCGAGGGTCCATATACAACACTTGTGTATGAAGTCTACTTTAGACTTTATTGCTAACATCCATTTTTCCATGTCATGATCTTTAGAAGCTCCATCATATGAAGTTAGATCATTTTCAGACTTAACTGACACATAGAATACATCCTCAAACTCATTTGAAGATGTATTAGTGTTTCATCTTTAGTTGTCCCTTTAGTTTTTGATTTCACGAGTCTCATTATGTTTCTCAAGATTAAATGAGTTTCCTCACTTCATTTTCATCTTGATTCTCAAGAGTCTCATCCTCTAAGAATCACATACTCAGTTATGAGATCTTTTAAGAATCTCAAAGTCATAAAGTAGGTATCCAATACCATCCTTTATTTTTCTAATGAAGTAGCACTCTCCAGTGACAGATTCCAACTTACTTGCATGGAACCTTATTAAGGATATATATTGTAGTTTCATATATATCTTGGAAACTAATAGATAATTGTGCTAATATTCATCATTGATCACATCATGTCACACATGATCCAATTGTATCTCCCTACAACTCCTATTGAGTTTAGGTTTATTAGGAGGAGTGAGACAGAAATGATATTCATATCTCTATAAGGTATTCCATGAATTCATCTAATATGTACAAGCTACCTATGTTAGATCAAATTCATTTCATCTTCCTTCAAACTTTGGTTCAAAACCAAAATTGTGAAATTTTTGAACATTTAAAAGGTTTCTAAGTGAAGAGAGGAAATCTCATATCACAAATAATCATCAATAGATATCAGATATCCATAATGTTTATTCTGATATAGATGATTCACATACATATGTATGAGATCTTGAATACCTTCACATCTTACACCATTACAAGGAAGGGTGTATTGGACATTGTTACTTTTGAATACAATATTCCCAAGTATGTAAGATTTGAAATTTTAGACATTCTAAAGTTTCATCTCTTACTTGTCTATTGATCCCATCAATAGACATATGTCCAAAACATGCTGCCAGATCATTGTCAAATAATCTTCATCCTCCTATTGATCTTTAAAGGTTTAATTTTCAGTATTAGAAATCTTATTGAACCATTCATTAATTTCCTAATTTAGTGGAGTCCACTAGATTTTAGATTACTATTTGAAATATATCCATCATAACTCTCTATGATATGTTTATTCCAGAATTCATTTTGTTTCCAACATTTAGAAATAAACTATGAGTGTATTCTAATATCCAGCTCATAGAGACATTCTCTAAGACTAAGGGCTCCCACTAAAAATGTGAAGTCTATTAATCCAATGAAGATTGTTGCAACAATTTCATCAATATCCATGTGGATGACTATTAAACCTTTAAGATCAAATTTCTAATCTTCTGATACATATGCAACCGGCAAGTGTCATTAGAAGACTGAGATACAATTATTAGACTTTATCTTATCAAATAAGTAAGTCAATTTCAATGATTATATGTAGATTATTCTGATGTACTATCTGATTCCTTCTCTAAGGATTCTAGGTAGATTTGATAGTCATATTATCAATACATCAACTTATTGCAGTATTGGCATTCATCCAACTCTTTGGATGTCATATGGAAGTTACAGAAGTACAGCCAACTCTTTGACTTTCCTTCTTACTTGGGTCCAACCCATGCTTCCACCGCACTCCCTTTATCTATAAACAACCATTGCTTAAGACGAAGGATCTCTTATGCTGAATTCAAAAGATTTCAATATAAGAGCATTTCAACATTTGTACAGGCTTCATTCGATTCATACAATATGAATAATATGAAGCATCATGAATGACCAGAGTATAGACAGCAGAATGATGACACTCATCGTATCTACAACCATCTAAACTCTTAAAACATTGGTTCAGTGGGTATTCAAACATTTTGAATACATCATCTCTTATAGAGCCACCATGTCATTCATGATTAAATGTCGAGAGCACATATGTATGCCAGAACATCTTCTTAGATTTTATAAGGATTGATTGACAATTGCGATCATCATCGAATGTCACTTCCAAAGTACAGTCGATGGGAGATCAAGACTGTAGAGACATACAAACCCTAGGGTTGTAGTCATATTGTCTACTTAATTGTCATTCCTCATTATTATGAGGAAGACTTGAACATTGCAACCACATACATTACGTGTCCAACAGCAAGTACAATATCTTGATCATGGATCCAATCCATGATAATTTACTGGTTATTATTGAGTATAAAATTGAGTGGGTTTAATGAAGGATTATCTGAAATAAGAAATTTGCATAAATATATATAAATATATATTTTACTTTGATTTGGGAATTTTCGTATCAAAGTTGTCTTGCCTTATTAACACTGAAAGTTCATTCCCTTAATCACTTTCAATGTAAGAGATATACTTACCATCATATCTCAGCAAGATCTGGGATCTCTTTCCTTATCTTTGTTACATCCCAATAATATGAGAACCTGTAACTCCGATTAAAAGAAGCGGGAATATATTCCACCTTGCAAGTCCAACTTGCATTCCCAATTCGGTCTTTAACACTTGGTCCCACCACCCCTAAGGTGATGTTGACCCGTCGTTAATTGAACCAACCGTCAACAGGAATAATACTCGCGACGTGCAATCCAATATCACCCGATATTGGGGTCACTGTGCATACGGCCTTACTCTTTCGAGAAGCAAAGAGTCTGATCCAGATGCGCTTGCATAAAGGAGCCGCCACTTCGGGCAGACGTCTCCTACATGCAATCCCTGGCGACGGAAACCCTTCGCCTTGACGGGAGACCATGGATGTCACTTATGTGATCCTCCACCTCATATTCAAATTTTAATTAATTATCATCAATCATATTCACATAATTAATCCTTCCAAGGGAAATACACATCTATTCATAATAGAGTGTTTTTAATTGGATATAATTAATTTAATCATATTAAACCAATTATCAATCCAATTCAATCAACAAACTTGATTGGTTTTACTTGAATATTTATATATATGGTATTATCTAGAAGTATGTATTAATTCAAATTTTAATAATTAGAAAAAAAATACACCTTGATTTCTCCAACATTATCGAGTCCCTACCCGCTGTCATGGCCAGTACCAGCGGGAGTGGGATGGACCACAACCAATGCGACCCGCTACCCCAACGCTCCCCGACTAGACACTATATCCACCTCAGGAAAGGATAATGCCAAATAGATCAATGTGTACTTGAGATGATCATCGGTTCTTCAACCGAAATTATACCATATAGTAATAATCAAAATATTTTTGATTATAGGAAAATTTGCTAGATAAATTCCCAATCCTATTCAAGCAAGTTGTTTGTTAATTGAGTTTCCAATTATGATCTAGATCAAATCTAATCAATTTATTGGTTGAGGCCAAGTCAATTAAGGAAATAATCATCATTAAATATTTCTCAAATATTTTTCGTAATTATTTCATGAAATTAACAATTAATTTCACTAATTGACAATCACATGGTTCTTGATTAGGAATGTAATTTCAGCAGTGACCCCTACTTACTAAAATTAACGTATCTCAATCAATTCAAACCAAATTAGACAAAATCAGTTTCCAAAGATTGCTAATTTTATTTATGACAGAACCTAAGTGATATTTCACGTATTTCTAGGCAGATCAAAATAGTAATTAACTCATTAATCATGTTAAGATTCACAGTTCCTGCAACAGTGAATACATGTTCATTAAAACAACCATATCTTGAGCAAACGAGACAAATTACGTAAACTCAGATCCTATGGTTTCCTTATTAAATGGTGAACAAAATCCAATTATTATTTTTATGTTTAAATAATTTAAATAGGGCCGAAAATAATCACTAAACTGAGATACGAAAATGAAATGCGATAAAAAATTTCGCAAACCCTAACGAACCCAAGTCGTCCTAGGTTTATGGATCATACCCGAAACCTCCAACCTGGCTCTGATACCACTTGAAGGATATGTGAAGATCCTTAAGCGCATCACAGAAGCGTGTGGATCGCATCGAATGCGATCGAGAGCGACTAGTCGCACTAGTTGCTCCAGGTAGCGGAAATTAAAATTTTTCATGGGACGAAACCACATGATCCAAGAAAACTTCTCGGATCATTTCGTCTAAACCACTAACAAGTAATAGGATTACCTCTTGCAGCGTGGTTGCGATCAAGTCTCTAAACAAAGAGACCTCCTGTCTCAAGTCCGATCCGATGGAGGAGACGCTTGCGAGCGTGTTGATGAAACACGTGCATCTCGCAATCCATGTTGATGATCAAAGCGGAGGATCTCCTGATCTCGACACACGAAATCCGACGTCTTCTTCACGAGCGAGGCGTATCGAAGGAGACGGAGATCCACGAGCAAACGATCGGGCAGCATAACGACGACGTTGCAGCGATGGAGACTCTCTATAGGGCATCCATGGTGGGCAGCCATATGAGAGAGAGAGAGTGGGCGTGTAGAGAGAAAGAGAGAGAGACTTATATTCTCATTGTGTAAAGAAGAGCAAAGGGGTGCCTCTCCTTTTATAATATTTTGGGATCCATAAATCTCAATCCATGGGCAACACAAATCCAATGGCTCTCATTGATTTGTGTTTCTTTTAACGGCTAAGATTTGTATTGGGAAAAACCAACAACAATTAATTTAATTTGGATTAAATATATATTGATAAATCAACATAATTTAATCCTCAAATTAAATCACCAAATCTTGGAGATAATGGAGATGGAAATCTTCCTTCCATATGGGAGAGGTGGACGGCCACCCTTTCCATATTGGAATTGGTGGCCTTCCCTACTTCTAATTGGAGTAGGATATTTCCAATGAAATCTTGGAAATCTCCAAGATTCCATGTATCTCCAATATTTACAACAATAATTGTTGTAAAATATTCTACAAAAAAAATTCATAATTATTTTGAGAATATATCTTGCCATTGGAAATTTGTGAATCACATTCACAACCCAAAATAAAATGCAAATTGCATTTTCAATTTAATGTCCAATGTGAATCCAATTCACATCAACATTTAACTAACAAATGTAAATTACAAATAGCTCTCTCTTATATATTATAAATCACATTTATAATATATGTGATTAATATGGATAGTGCTATCTACATTGTTCAATATCCATGATAATTAAATCACATTTAATCATCTTGGATCTCTATTCTCATGTGCCCAAATAATATGAATCATATTCACATTATTTACATCTTTGATAATCAAATCACATTTAATTATCTAAGACAACTCTCTTTATAATATGAATCGAATTCATATTAATCATGATAATTAAATCACATTTAATTATCCAGTCTATGCTCGAATACTTATATCAACCATGAAATTATCTTGAACTCTTTCAAGGATAATGCGCATTCTCCGTGAATACTTGGAGATAAGGACAGGGCGATTGTATTAATCCATGTATAGTGACTTGGATATTGAGATTACATCTCTAATCCAGATCTCGAGCCTCCCATAGATGCTTGATTAAATCAAGACCGCAAATCTAATTTTCACATTGCATCTGAATCACATATAGATCAATGTCCAATATTTGGGCTAAGATTAGATTATTTTTCTACTGAGAGAAGTCACTAAAATCCAGGCCCGTTTCATCACTCCCTAGGAATGGAAGCGTCATGGTTATACAACCGTTTATGATCACATCACCCTCAGGTATTTCCAATACCTGTACACCCTGCATACTGGAAGACCGAGAGTAATCCCGAAGTATAAGATCAATTTTATACTGTATACTTTAGGGATTTATCATTAAGTTTCTCATCTGACTATTGGGAGTTGTTATCTTATAATACTTTCCAAAAGTATATATCATACCCAGGTGTTGATCATATACTTTCCAAAAGTATATATCAAACCTACAAATTCAGCCAGGATTCCAAAGTGAGACGATCGTGCACGAAATTTGATTCTTCCCAATATCTCATGAGTGAGCTCATATCTTCTGGTTCAGTAATGAACCTGTATGATCCCTTTGAGAGATTGTATTACTCATATGCGCTTATATGCACACCAGCGTGCCGATGTATAGACATTGATTAGTTCATCAACCTATTGGTCTGCCAAATGTATATACTCAGACATATAGTAACACATCTGTATCCGGTCAGAGGATGCGTGCCTATATCATGACAGCATACGACATAGGACTTTGGTTATCTCGATCTCGTTAAGTCAACTCTTTGACCTAACTAATATGACACCTCCAAATCTCTATTCCTATGCAGAGGACATGCATCAAGAAGTTGGTTAGATATCAGCCTAAATGAGAAAGGATTGCCATCTCCTACTCAGGCTGGAGATCATCTCTTAACAATCATTTGGCGATGCTTGATGAGTCCTCAATCTAACTCTTTAGATGTTCATCCAAGCACCAAACTCTATGATTCAATATTTGAATCAACAGTTGTATAATCATCAAGATGGCCATGGTACATAACCCTAATTGTACTAAGGGACCTATTATGCAAATTATTTATTCTTCACTTCAGATCAGGGAATGATATTCGCAATAACATTTATTGCATAATGGCTCACCATGGGCTCGCATGTCCAACAAGGACATCACTCTAGGAGGAGAACGACATAGAAAGTGCTCCAATCCGGCCTATGGTGGCCTACTTTCTTCAAGGATTCTGATGAATTCATGAAGAGTTATAGTGACTGTCAGAGGATGAGCACTTGTGAACAGCGTTATATGATGCCGATGAAGCCCATTCACTTCTGTGAGGTTTTTGACGCATGGGGCATCGATTTCATGGGTCCATTCCCTAAGAGTCAAGGATTTGAGTACATTCTGTTGGTCGTTGATTATATTAGTCGTTGGGTTGAGGCCATCCCTGCCCAAACCGCAGATGCTAGGACTGTTTGCAGATTTTTGAGGAAGAATATCATTTCATGGTTTGGGGTGCCTAGAGTTTTGATATTTGACGGGGGGTCTCATTTCATCAATGACAAGGTAAAGACCCTTGCTAGCGAGTTCGGTATAGATCATCGAGTAGTCACGCCATATCATCCTCAGACCAATGGTCTAGCCAAAGTGTTGAATAGGGAGATCAAGACTATATTGCAGAAGGTAGTCCACCCTGATCGAAAGGATTGGTCACAACTTTTGGACTCAGTCTTGTGGGCATATCAGACTTCCTTCAAGACTCCTTTGGGTATGTCTCCCTTTCGCCTCTTTTATGGCAAGCCCTGCCATTTACCTGTTGAGATTAGTCATAAGTCACTTTGGGCTGTCACAGACATATTATTGGATCCAGTGCTTAGAGATTCAGCCTTTCCGAGCAGCCTACAATACAAGGAGAGAGTGAAGGAGTGGAATGATTCTCATAACAGCCACAAGGAGTTTGAGCCAGATCAAAGAGTATGGTTGTTTGATGCTAGGCTTAGATTATTTGCAGGGAAGTTGCAGAGCAAGTGGAAGGGACCATACCTGGTCCGAAAGGTACATGACAATGTGAGCATTGACATATCCAAAATGTCATCTGATTCTACCTTTCGTGTTAACGGGCATCGACTCAAACCATATCTAGATCATGAGCCCCTAGTCGTTGACATCACCCCTATTCTTTTTGCGTGAGATGTGGTCTTTGACGCACATCTATTGCATCTCACGCCTAATTACCACTGTCTTCCTCTTTGTATAGATCTATATGTCCATATCATACCATTCTTCAGTCCAACACCCAATTTTCATCTTATGATTATGCTATACTTAGGGTGTACTTTACCCTAAGTATAGGGGGTGTCCGCCTTTTGATCTCTCTTTGGATTCTTTTTACCTCTTTTTTGCTTAGGCATATTTTACCCTAAGTATAGGGGAGGTAGATCCGGTACATTCTTCCATTCAGATTTCCCTTTATGTACAATCTGCTATACTTAGGATTACTTGATCATAAGTATAGGGGGAAACACCGGGCTTTTCATTCTATTCTTTGATTCTTCATTGTAGTATAGCATTCCTTTTCACTTCCCTATACTAAGCATGAGTTCTGTCTTCTTCATCGCTCTTGATTCACTCTGAGGACATCGTTTTAGCTAAGTATAGGGGGTGTCGTATATATTTCATATATAATTTAGCCATAACTCGTACTTTGTGTGAGTGTGTTAATAAATAAAATGGCTAAAATCCTTTATCTAAAAACCCATAAAATTTTAAGAAAATTTTCTTGTACATAAAATTCTTTCTTGCACATACATAGCTATTTATAAAAAATATTTTTGTACAAATGCTTGTAAAAATGTTTTGTGTGTAAAACGTTTGTAAATATTTTGGTATCAAAATTATGTATACAGTACAAAATTTTTGTAAAATATTTGAAAAATAAAAAGTTTGCAAAAACCCTTGTGTAAATGTGTGTAAATATTTTGCAAAATTTATGCATTCATGCATTCATTCATTCAAATATTTTTCAAAAATTTGCATAAAAATATTTTTGTATATACTTGTACAGTTTTTCTAGATCATAGTTGACATTTAAACTAGCCTGGATTTAAATTGAAAAATGGAGCTTGGTTAAGATGTTAATCCACCTAATTCTCAGAGGAACCTTATAGGGTTTAGGGTTAAGACTTTTCAGGTCCATTAGTGTCTTAATTCTTTGAGCCCACTAGGCTAAGATCACATGTCATCTTGATGAGCCTAAGTAGAACTCTTAACAATGCACACATAACTCTCACAAACAATGGCTTTACTTGCACCAGCACCTTACACATATCTACGGATGAGGTGGTGAGGAGGCAGTCTTCTTTGGCTTGGGGTAGCATACGAGGGTAGTACTTCTAGGTGGAACCTCTTGTCTTCTTTTAGTGAAGGAAGTACGTCTCAACTTGGTCCGGCGGCATTGAGGTCTAAAGACAGGAGTTGCGGGTTGCAATAATGCTTCAAAAGAGGGATAGTCTACTGACTCAAGAGGAAAAACTCCTTATGTATATATGCTGCACCATGTAGATATGTTGTACATATGCACACCGAAAAATGTGCAAAAGAAAGAAAAACTCCAAAAAGTGGTGGGTCTGATAGAAATGAAATACCCACTGGAGTGTATATAGTCAAATAAAATAAAGCTTATGTTACCCATTCTCATCTCATGAAGCTTGCAGCAGGGAGACTTAGCTACACTGGTTGGGCTCCCAAGGATACATGGCTACACTGATCATGGTCCATTCTCTTCGTCCTCCTCTTCTTGAACCGGTTGTACTTGAACTTAGAAGGGAATACCTCGCTCCTCGAGGAAAGAGCTGCCAGACTAGGATATTAGAGTTACCTTGTTGAGGGGGGTTGTAACTTTGCCATTTTTGAGGTGGGGAGCTACACATCACTTACACGGTACAAGAAAAGATTCATGGTCATTAGAGTTTGTGTATATAGACTTATTCTGATCTGGATTATTGAGGATCCTTGAGAATAGATTGGTGGAGCTTAGAGGTTGTTGAGTTTTAAACCTTAGTCCAAATAAGGTTCCGACAAACTAATAATCCAAAGGTCTGACAGAGTTCCATACTTCAATTTAATGAATACAAGTCTAATAATCAATCATGATTCACCTTCTTTTTCTTGTTCTTTTTCTTTCACTTCTTTTTTCAAATAAGTGTTTGCTAAGGGACTAGCAAAGGTAAAGTATAGTTGGGTGATGAATCCTCATTCATCACTCTTTATTCTTTTATTTTAGCTAATTATCTTGGCAAAGCATCATGTAAATAGGTGTAAATACAATAACTTACCATTATGTATGCATATGTTAATATATCACAACTAGCATGTATTTGTGCAAAAATAAAAGAATAAAGGATAAAAAGAAAAAGAAGAGAGTATTTATAATAAATACCGAGTGACCCAAACACAAGAGAGGGCCAAGCATTGGCCTGATCGCCAAATAAAATAAGTAGAGAGAGATAGGGCCACTCCAGTTTGTATATATGTATCATATGTGTACATAAGTTATTTTTGCCAAAATTAAATAAAATGTGCTTTTACTCCCTTGTATATATTTCTAAAAATAAAATAAAAATCAGAAAAATAAAATAAAATTCTCTCCCTCACTTGTACATAATACATGTATACTTGTTTTCTTCCATATTTATTTTACACATGTAAATAAATAAGAAAAATAAAATAAAAATTGTTTTATACTCTAAAAATTATGTTGTAAATAAATAAAATTTAAAATTGGAGTATACTTGTAAAAATAATAAAAAAAATTATACAAAATACATAGGTATTTTATACATGTATATAATACATTATATTGTATATACCATAATTTATTTTTCATAAAATAAATAAAAATCACAGAAATAGTTTGAAAAATAACAAACATTTTCCATTTTATACACTTTTTAATTTAACATCATTTATTATTTTTTATTGAATTTATAAATCTTTTTGTAAATGTTATTTTCTGATTCGTCCACGACGGATCGTTGACTCGGGTCAACCCCCTCTTCCAGGGCTTGACCCGACCTGAGTGACCCACCAGACCTTTTTCTCCCATTTGTCTAGGCTGGATCATGCATCCCCTTGCTCCGAATTTCTGACCGTGCCTTCCCCATTGATCCCTGATCCTCAGGATCCCTAGGAAAGCGTGGATCATTCTCGGATTGCGTGCAATTGCCCGATTCTTCCAGCTACTTGGGATGCTCTATAAATTGTTCATTCGCCACCCAACTCAGTAGCTCATGCCGCACTCCTTCTTGATACCCTAGAATCCTTCCTCGTAGTGACAGACGTCGGAGGACACCTTCGAAAGCCTCCTTCGCCTGTCGTAGCTTGGTCGAAGCCACAACCCCTCCGTCCACTCCGCCTGGATCTCAGGATTGTGCTCAGACCCTCGGGTAGCCCTCTAATACTTCCTAGCTCCGTAGTTATACAATATTCCATATGTACGCCGCTTGTGCTCCGCCAGCTCCAACCAGCCGGTCGGAGCTCCGTCACCGTCACTCATCCATTCTGATCGATTCACATGCTCGCCCTCCATCTTCCTACACAGCCTGATCATCCTGATCATCGTCTCTAGAGTCGAGATTAGGTTCGAGGTCTCCATCTATCGTGACCTTCGAAGACCAACCCCCATTCGCCTCCGCTTCTCTGCTTTTCAGACCTAATAAAACAGACCGGAGCGTAGCTCCGAGTCAGAGCAACCCCTTTCAGGTCTTGTCGCACGTGGAGAGTCCCCAGACCACCCTCATCCATCCTTGCCGGAGCTGCTCCAGGTCACTTGCGCCGCCTCGTCGATCAGACCGTTGGAGCTTCCATCCATGCCGGCCATCTGACATGGAATATGCTCACAACTTCACCGGTGCCTTCAGATCCTTCACCGGAGCTGAGGATTGCATCCTTGGGTCCGACAAAGTTTGCCCAGGCGTAGTTCATCTAGACGCCTTCGCCGCCATTGGATCGACTCCACCTTCCAGATTTCAACCCGTCCGTTCATTTACTGGAGTTGCCAGACCGTTAGATGTCAGATCTAACGGTTCCGTACTAGCCACGTCCCTAACCAACAGACACCATCAAATAAGACATCTTGCGTGCCCAGAGTCGCACGATTGTGCCCCATCAGCGACTGACACCTGTCCCTCCACGTGCCTCTCATGTGCCTCCATGGGTATATTGTTGGACAAGCGAGCCCACAGCGAGCCATTATGCAATAAATGTTATTGCAATTCACTCCTTAATCTGAAATAAAGAGTATATAATTTGCATAATAGGTCCCTTAGTACAATTAGGGTTATGTACCATGGCCATCTTAATGATCATACAGCTGTTGATTCAATTATTGAATCATAGAGGCTTGTGCTTAGATGAATATCTAATGAGTTAGATTGAGGACTCATCAAGCACCGTCAAATGATTATTAAGAGATGATCTCCAGCCTGAGTAGGAGATGGCAATCCTATCTCAATTAGGCTGATATCTGACCGATGTCTTGATGCAGGTCCTCTGCATAGGAATAGAGATTCGGAGGTGTCAGATGAGTTAGGTCAAAGAGTTGACTTAACAAGATCGAGATAACCAAAGTCATATATCGTATGCTGTCATGATATAGGCACACATCCTCTGACCGGAGATAGATGTGTTACTATATGTCTGAGTATGCACATTTGGCAGACCAATAGGTTGATGACCTAATCAAGGTCTATACACCGGTGCGCTGGTGTGTATATAAGGGCATATGAGTAATACGATCTCTCAAAGGGATCATACAGGTTCAGTTACTGAACCGGAAGACATGAGCTCACTCATGAGATATTGGGAAGAATCAAATTCCATGCGCATAGTCATCTCGCTTTGGAAGCTTGACTGAATTTGTAAGTTTGATATATACTTTTCGAAAGTATATGATCAAGACCTAGGTATGATATATGATTTTGGAAAGTATATGATCGATACCGACTCCCAATGATCGAATGAGAAACTTACTGATAAAACCCTGAAGTAGACAGTGTAAAGTTGATCTAATACTTCGGGTTTATTCTGAGTCATCCAGTATGCAGGATGTACATGTATTGGGAATACCTGAGGGTGATGTGATCATAAACGATTGTATAACCATGACACTTCCATTCCTAGGGAGTGATGAAACGGGTCTGGATTTTAGTGACTCCTCTCAGTAGAGAAGTAATCTGATCTTAGTCCAAATGTTAGACATTGATCTGAATGTGATTCAGATGCAATGAGAAGATTAGATTTGCGGCCTTGATTTAATCAAGCATCTATGGGAGGCCCGAGATCTGGATTTGAGATGTGATCTCAATATCCATGTCACTATACGTGGACCAATACAATCGCCCTGTCCTTATCTCCAAGTATTCGCGGAGAAAGCGCATTATCCTTGAATGGGTTCAGGATAATTTCATTGTTCATAATATGTATCCGAGCATTGAGAAAATGGATAATTAAATGTGATTTAATTATCATGAATAATATGAATTTGATTCATATTATAAGGAGAGTTATCATAGATAATTAAATTTGATTTGATTATCAAATATGTAAATAATGTGAATGTGATTCATATTATTTGAGCACATGAGAATAAGTTATCCAATATAATTAAATGTGATTTAATTATTGTGGATAAGAATAATGTGGATAGTAATATCCAATTATTCATAATATATTATAAATGTGATTTATAATGTATTAGAGAGAGCTAATTATAATTTATATGTGTTGATTAATTATTATGTTTATTGGATACACATTGTGTAATTAATTGATAATGTAAATTATATGTTGTTTTGGGTTGTGAATATGATTCACAATTTTTCCACGGCAAGATTGCAATATTCTCAAATATAATTGTGAATTAGTTTTGAAGAATAAAAGCCAACAAAAGTTGTTGGAAATAAATAAAGGAGATTTTCAAGGAGATATGCAATCTCATGGATTTCCATGAGATTGCAATCTCCATGGAATCTTTGGGCAGCACATCATTCCTATAAGGAATGTGTGGCCGTCCACGTTGGAAGGTACATGGAGATGAAATCTCCATGTATCTTCTCTCCTTATTTATTGGTTTGATTTAAGACTAATTTATATTTGATTTTGTCAAATATATTTTAACCTAAATTTGTTGGTTTTACCAACAACAATCTTAGCCATTGGATTGACATAAATCAATCTCATCCATTGATTTTATATGTCACATGGATTGAGATCCATGGATCCCAAAACCCTATAAATAGAGAGGCATACCATGCTCTCTATTTTACACACAATGCTTGAGAAGCATCTCTCTCTCTTTTCTCTCTACTTGACAACCCTCTCTCCCTCTCATGTGGCCGTCCACCATGGATGACCTAAGAGAGGTTCTTCATCGCCGCGGCATCGTCGTTATGGTGCTCGTTCGTCTGCTCGTGGATCTCCGTCTCCTTCGGTGCGCCTCGCTCGTGAAGAAGATGTCGGATCTCGTGTGTCGAGATCAGGAGATCCGCCGCTTGGATCATCAACATGGATTGCGAGAAGCACGCGGTTCATCCCCGTGCTCGCAAGCGTCTCCTCCGTCGGATCGGACTTGAGACAGGAGGTCTCTTCGTTTAGAGACTCGATCGCAACCACGCTTCAAGAGGTAACCCTAATACTTGTTTGTGGTTTAGACAAAATGATTCGAGAAGTGTTCTTGGATCATATAGTTTCGTCGTATGAATTTTTTTTTAATTCCGTTGCATCGAGCAACTAGTGCGACTAGTCGCTCCTCGTCGTATTCGATACGACGCTCACGCTTCCGTGATGCGCTTGAGGATCTAACCATATCCTTCAAGTGGTATCAGAGCCTTAGGTCGATGGTTTCAAATATGATTCGCAAATCAAGGATGACTTGGGTTCGTTAAGGTCGCGAAAGTTTTTATCGCATTTGATTTCGTAGATCTGTTTAGTGTATTTTTTCGGCCCTGTTTAAATTATTTAAACATAAAAATAGCACTTGGATTTTGTTCCCCATTAAATAAGGAAACCATAGGATCTGAGTTTGCGTAAATCGGATTTCGTTTGCTCTAGATATGGTTGTTTTAATGAACATGTATTCACTGTTACAGGAACTGTGAATCTTAACGTAATTAAGGAGTTAATTACTGTTTAGAGACGTTTCGAAATGCATGCAAATCACATAAGTTCTGTTGTAAATAAGTTAGCAAATTATGGAAACTTACTTTGCTTAATTTGGATTTAAATTGATTGAGATATGTTAATTTTAGTAAGTAGGGGTCACTGCTGAAATTACTTTCCTAATCAAGAACCATGTGATTGTCAATTAGTGAAATTAATTGTTAATTTCATGAAATAATTATGAAAAATATTTGAGAAATATTGGAAGATGATTATTTCCTTAATTGACTTGGCCTCAACCAATTAATTGATTAGATTTGATCTAAATCATAATTGGAAACACAATCATCAAACTCCTTGCTTGAATATGATTGGGAATTTGTCTAGCAAATTTCCTTATAATCAAAATTGTTTTGATTACTATATGGTATAATTTCGGTTGAAGAACCGATGATCATCTCAAGTACAAATTAATCAATTTGGCATTATCCTTTCCCGAGGCGGATATGGTGTCTAGTCGGGGATCGCTTGGGTAGCGGGTTACAACGTATGCGGTCCGTCCCACTCCCGCCGGTACTGGCCATGACAACGGGTAGGGCCGGGATAATGTCTGAGGGATTAAGTTGTATTTTTCTAATTATTAAAATACGAATTAATACGTACTTTGAGAATAATACCATATATATTCAAGCATAACAATCAAGTTTGATTGATTAAATTGGATTGATAATTAATTTAATATGATTGAATTGATTATGTCCAATTATACTCTAATATGATTAGAGTTAATAATTCCCTTGGAAGAATTAATTATATGAATGTGATTCATAGTAATTAATTAAATTTGAATAAGAGGTGGAGGATCACATAAGTGACATCCATGGTCTCCCGTCAAGGCGAAGGGTTTCCGTCGCCAGGGATTGTATATAGGAGACGTCTGTACGAAGTGACAGCTCCTATATACAAGTGCATCTGGATCGGACTCTTTACTTCTCGAAAGAGTAAGGTCGTATGCGTAGTGACCCCAATATCAGATCCTCATATTATTGGGGCGATATTGGATTGCGCATAGCGAGTTCTATTCCTGTTGACGGTTGGTTCAATTAACGACGGGTCAACATCACCTTAGGGGTGGTGGGCCAGGGTGTTAAAGACCGAATTGGGAGATGCAAGTTGGACTTGCAAGGCGGAATGTGTTCCCGCTTCTTTTTATCCGAGTTGCAGTTTCTCATATTATTGGGATGTAACAAAGATAAGAAAAGGAGATCCCAGATCTTGCTGAGATATGATGGTAAGTATATCTCTTACATTGAAAGTGATTAAGGGAATGGAATTTCAATGTTGAGAAGGCAAGACAACTTTGATATGAAAATTCCTAAATCAAAGTAAAATTATATATTTATATATTTGTGCAAATTTCTTATTTCAGATAATCCTTCATTAATCTCACTCAATGTTATACTCAATAATAACCAGTAAATATCATGGATTGGACCCTTGATCCAGATATTATGCTTGCAATTGGACACATAATGTATGTGGTTGCAATGTGCAAGTTTCCTCATAATAATGAGGAATGATAATTAAATAGATAATGGGACTAAAATCCTAGGGTTTGTATGTCTCTATAAGTCTTGATCTCATCGAATGTACTTTGGAAGTGACATGTCAATGATGATCGCAATTGTCAAATAATCCTTATAAAATCAATAAAGATATTCTGGCATACATATGTGCTCTTGACAATTAATCATGAATGACATGGTTCTCTACATCATGTAGAATGGTAGCTCTATAAGAGATGATGTATTCAAATTGTTTGAGTACCTACTTGAACCTATGTTTTAAGCATTTAGATGGATGTAGTTGATGAGTGTCATCATTCTACTGTCTATACTCTAGTCATTCATGAAGCTTCATAATATTCATATTGTATGAATTGGGTGAAGCATGTATAAATGTCGAAATGCTCTTACATTAAATTCTTTTGAATTTAACATAAGAGATCCTTATTCTTGAGTAATGGTTGTTTATAGATAAGGGAGCGCAGTGGAAGCATGGGTTGGACCCAAGTAAGAAATATAGTCAAAAGGTTGACTGTATTTCTGTAACTTCCATATGACATTCAAACATGGAAGGACATATCGATATCGATATCGTTTCGATATCGTGTCGATATCGATATATCGGTGATATATCGTCGATATATCGCCGATATATCGCTATATCTAGGAATCTTTCTGAAGAAAATGCCTGAAATCGGATATATCGATATATCGATTTCGATATCGATCCCATGTCGATATCGATATATCGGCGATATATCGCCGATATATCGGGATACGGCCTTCCATGCATTCAAAGAGTTGAATGAATGCCAATACTGCAATAAGTTGATGTGTTGATAGTATGACTATCAAATCTATCTAGAATCCTTAGAGAAGGAATCAGATAGTGCATCAGATTAATCTACATATAATCATTGATATTGACTTACTTATTTGATAAGATAAAGTCTAATAATTGTATCTCAATTTTCTAATGACACTTGCAATTGGTTGCATATGTATTAGAAATTTGATCTTAAGGTTTATTGGTCATCCATGTTGAAAGTGATGCAAGTGTTACAACAATTTCCATGAGATCAATAGACTTCATATTTTCAGTGGGAGCCCTTAGTCTTAGAGAATGTCCCTATGACCTAGATATTAGAATACACTCATTGTTCATTTCTAATTGTTGGATATAAACATGAATTCTATAATAAATCTATCTTAAAGAGTTATGATGGAGATATTTCAGATAGTAATCTAAAATCTAGTGGACTCTATTAAATTAGAAAATTAATGAATGGTTCATTAAGTTTTTTAATACTGAGAATTAAAAAGATCAATAGGAGGATAAAGATCATTTGATAATGATCTGACATCAAATTTTGGACATATGTCTGTTGATGAGATCAATGGACTAGTAAGACATGAAACTTTAGATTGTCTAAAGATTCAAATCTCACATACTTGTGAATATTGTATTCAAAGTAAAAATGTCCAATACACCCTTCCTTGGGAAAGGTGTAAGATGTCAAGGTATTAAGGATCTCATACACATTGATGTATGCAGATCATCTATATCATAGTAAACATTATGGATATGTGATATCTGTTAATGATTATGTATGATATGAGATTTCTTCTCTTCACCTAAAGAAACCTTTGAAATGTTCAAAGATTTCACAATTTTGGTTTAGAACCAAAGTTTGAAGGAAGATGAAATGAATTTGATCTAACCAAGGTAGCATGTACCTATTAGATGAATTCAAGAAATACCTTATGGAGATATGAATATCATTCCTATCTCAATCCTCCTAATGAACCTTAAATCAATGGAGTTGTAGGGAGACACAATTGATCATGTGTGACATGATTTAATCAATGATTAATCCTAGCATAATTATCTCTTAAGTTTCCAAGGTATATATGTAGTAGAGACTACATTATATACTTAATAAGGTTCCATGCATGTAAGCTGGAATCTAGCACTAGAGAGTGCTACTTCATTAGGAAAATAAAGGATGGTATTGTATACATACTTTATGACCTTGAGATTCTAAAAAGATCTCATCTTTGAGAATATGATTCTTATAGGATGACTCTCTTGAGAATCAAGATGAAAATGAAGAAAATGAACTCATTTAATCTTGAAAAGATAATGAGGCTCCTGAAATCGGAAACTAAATAGACAATTAAAGATGAAACATTAATACCTCTTGAAATAAGTTTGAGGATGGATTCCATGTGTCATTTGAGTCTGAAAATGATCGGACTTCATGTGATGAAGCTCCTGAGGATCATGACATGGAAAGATGGATATTAGAAATAAAAGTTTAATGTAGACTTCATATACAAGTGTTGTATATGGACCCTCGAGGATCCACCTATATGGGTCAGACCCATTAAGGTGTAAATGGATCTTCAAGAGAAAGAAGGAACCTGATGAGAAGGTAGAGACCTTCAAAGCACGGTTCGTAGTCATGAGCTACACACCGAAGAGAAGACATCGCTTGCGATGAGACTTGCTCTCCAGTGACCTTGCTTTAACCCATCAGAATACTGCTAACTGTAGCTACACAACTTGACTATGACATCTTCATGATGTGAGTCAAGATTGCATTCCTCTATGAATACCTCTCTGAGGATATTCATATGAAGTCGCCCCAGGGCTTCATGGTTGAGGAAAGCAAGGTGTGCAAGCTAAAGAACTCCATCTTTGGACTCAAATAAGCTTCCTGTAGTTGGAACATAAGATTTGATGAAATTATAAATGTTATGATTTCAGATAAAATCTTGATGAACCATGTGAAGCTTAGTGGAAGTGCCATTGTATTCATCGTGCTAAATGTAGATATTATCCTAATAATTTGGAATGATATAAGAATAAATAATAAGTGTTTTAAAATTGGGTTGTTCCATACCTTGAGATACGATCTCAAGGATACCTCTTAGATCTTAATTCTGAAGTCGCTCAGAAGCAAAGAGAAGAGGGTATTGGGACTGTCACATTAGTAGTACACCTTGGACTTATTCCATTTTTCTGGAAAAATTCCAAGAAAAGCTTCCTTCCCTTAAGATGTGGTAGTGACATGTCTAAAGGGATAGCACCTCAAAGAGTTGAGGAAGTGAATGCTAGAACTTCTTGCACTTGTGCATCAGTTATGAGAAGCTGGGTGTATGCTAGATGTGTACAAGAGCCAGATGTCTGCCATGCAGTGGGAGTAGTAAACTGTTACTGATCCTACTCTGGAAATAAAACACTTGGTTGCAGTAATAACAATATCTTCAAAGATGATGAAACTTAGAGATAGTGATCTCAAAGTCTTATCTTCAAAAGTTTAAAACCATGTAGATAGTGATCTATAAGGGTCTTAACTTTAGATACCTTAGGAGATAGAGATCTCCAGGAATGAAGGTATTCTAATAAGGATTATGGGAATACTGGTTATGATAATTAATAAGATGTAGTGTCAAGGACACTACAACTAACAAAATTGAGTATTGGTTACATAAGATGCAACATTCGCATTGGATGCGAGCACTAGGAGATATGCAAGTGTCGTAAAAGGACTTGGCATAGTCTCTTGGGAACAGAGCGACTGATCAGCTTACCTAGCTATTTTCTAAATAGCCTATGATTGTCACATGAGTGTGGGTTTAAATGATTAGCCCATTAATGGCTCTTTGGGCTAGTGGGAGATTGTTGGACAAGCGAGCCCACAGCGAGCCATTATGCAATAAATGTTATTGCAATTCACTCCTTAATCTGAAATAAAGAGTATATAATTTGCATAATAGGTCCCTTAGTACAATTAGGGTTATGTACCATGGCCATCTTAATGATCATACAGCTGTTGATTCAATTATTGAATCATAGAGGCTGGTGCTTAGATGAATATCTAATGAGTTAGATTGAGGACTCATCAAGCACCGTCAAATGATTATTAAGAGATGATCTCCAGCCTGAGTAGGAGATGACAATCCTATCTCAGTTAGGCTGATATCTGACCGACCTCTTGATGCAGGTCCTCTGCATAGGAATAGAGATTCGGAGGTGTCAGATGAGTTAGGTCAAAGAGTTGACTTAACAAGATCGAGATAACCAAAGTCCTATATCATATGCTGCCATGATATAGGCACACATCCTCTGACCGGAGACAGATGTGTTACTATATGTCTGAGTATGTACATTTGGCAGACCAATAGGTTGATGACCTAATCAAGGTCTATACACCGACGCGCTGGTGTGCATATAAGGGCATATGAGTAATACGATCTCTCAAAGGGATCATACAGATTCAGTTACTGAACCGGAAGACATGAGCTCACTCATGAGATATTGGGAAGAATCAAATTCCATGCGCATGGTCGTCTCGCTTTGGAAGCTTGACTGAATTTGTAGGTTTGATATATACTTTTGAAAAGTATATGATCAAGACCAAGGTATGATATATGCTTTTGGAAAGTATATGATCGATACCGACTCCCAATGATCGAATGAGAAACTTACTGAAAAACCCTGAAGTAGACAGTGTAAAGTTGATCTAATACTTCGGGTTTATTTTGAGTCTTCCAGTATGCAGGATGTACAGGTATTGGGAATACCTGAGGGTGATGTGATCATAAACGATTGTATAACCATGACGCTTCCATTCCTAGGGAGTGATGAAACGGGTCTGGATTTTAGTGACTCCTCTCAGTAGAGAAGTAATCTGATCTTAGTCCAAATGTTGGACATTGATCTGAATGTGATTCAGATGCAATGAGAAGATTAGATTTGCGGCCTTGATTTAATCAAGCATCTATGGGAGGCCCGAGATCTGGATTTGAGATGTGATCTCAATATCCATGTTACTATACGTGGACCAATACAATCGCCCTGTCCTTATCTCAAAGTATTCGCGGAGAAAGCGCATTATCCTTGAATGGGTTCAGGATAATTTCATTGTTGATAATATGTATCCGAGCATTGAGAAAATGGATAATTAAATGTGATTTAATTATCATGAATAATATGAATTTGATTCATATTATTAGGAGAGTTATCATAGATAATTAAATGTGATTTGATTATCAAAGATGTAAATAATGTGAATGTGATTCATATTATTTGAGCACATGAGAATAAGTTATCCAATATAATTAAATGTGATTTAATTATTGTGGATAAGAATAATGTGGATAGTAATATCCAATTATTCATAATATATTATAAATGTGATTTATAATGTATTCGAGAGAGCTAATTATAATTTATATGTGTTGATTAATTATTATGTGTATTGGATACACATTGTGTAATTAATTGACAATATAAATTATATGATGTTTTGGGTTGTGAATATGATTCACAAATTTTTCCATGGCAAGATTGCAATATTCTCAAATATAATTGTGAATTATTTTTGAAGAATAAAAGCCAACAAAAGTTGTTGGAAATAAATAAAGGAGATTTTCAAGGAGATATGCAATCTCATGGATTTCCATGAGATTGCAATCTCCATGGAATCTTTGGGCGGCACATCATTCCTATAAGGAATGTGTGGCCGTCAACTTTGGAAGGTACGTGGAGATGAAATCTCCATGTATCTTCTCTCCTTATTTATTAGTTTGATTTAAGACTAATTTATATTTGATTTTGTCAAATATATTTTAACCTAAATTTGTTGGTTTTACCAACAACAATCTTAGCCATTGGATTGACATAAATCAATCTCATCCATTGATTTTATATGTCACATGGATTGAGATCCATGGATCCCAAAACCCTATAAATAGAGAGGCATACCATGCTCTCTATTTTACACACAATGCTTGAGAAGCATCTCTCTCTCTTTTCTCTCTACTCGACAACCCTCTCTCCCTCTCATGTGGCCGTCCACCATGGATGACCTAAGAGAGGTTCTCCATCGTCGCGGCATCGTCGTTATGGTGCTCGTTCGTCTGCTCGTGGATCTCCGTCTCCTTCGGTGCGCCTCGCTCGTGAAGAAGACGTCGGATCTCGTGTGTCGAGATCAGGAGATCCGCCGCTTGGATCATCAACATGGATTGCGAGAAGCGCGCGGTTCATCCCCGCGCTCGCAAGCGTCTCCTCCGTCGGATCGGACTTGAGACAGGAGCTCTCTTCGTTTAGAGACTCGATCGCAACCACGCTTCAAGAGGTAACCCTAATACTTGTTTGTGGTTTAGACGAAACGATTCAAGAAGTGTTCTTGGATCATATGGTTTCGTCGTATGAAAATTTTTTAAATTCCGCTGCATCGAGCAACTAGTGCGACTAGTCGCTCCTCGTCGTATTCGATACGACGCTCACGCTTCCGTGATGCGCTTGAGGATCTAACCATATCCTTCATATATTACATCTTCTACCCTGTATTTATTTTGGTTTATGTTTTAGTTTGTAAAAAATATACAGTTGGACCATTTTGCATTTCAGCCCTTGTAGTTTCTTATAATTGAAGTTTAGTCCTTCTTGTTTGGATCCACGTGCCTTGTCACGTGACTAGTGGGTTATTTGCACTATTTGTCTTAAACTTTTCTTATGTTACTGATTGAATAGAATTTTTTCAAATTTGCAAATAAACCCCTGTTAACATGGATTTGGAGCATGTGCGCTTTTTAGTGGATAAATTGCAGATTGGACCTTGGATTTTTATTGTCTATTATTGTTTGGTCCCAGAACTTAAACTATTTGCAATTAGGTCCCTGTGATCTTTGTGTCTTGGAATTAAATAAATAGCAAACTTACTCCAAAATTCCAAAATTTTGACACGTAGCTACTACTATTGTGTAGGATTTTTGATAATTTTTGTGGCATGTTTTGTTTTTGTTTGGTATTTTTAAACTCAAAATCCTTAAAAAGTATCTCTGGTTGTTTTGAAAAATCAATTAAAAACATTAAAATACCTCAAAAATTCTAAAAAAATTCATGATTGCTTATTTTGTGTTGTTTTAGTTTTTGTGTTATTCTTGTTTAATTCCCATTTATAAAAACCCTAAAAATTAAAAAAGACTAAAAAGTTTATAAAAATCATTAAAAATTCATTAAAAATCATAAAAATGTATTTCCAGGTTGTGTAGGTAGATTTTATTTTATAGTTTCAACAAAATTACTACTAGGATTTTATAGGCATTTTAAATAATTTTAATTTGCCTTTATATCTAGGTTGTACATTGCTTACTATTTTTATTTTTAGAACATTAATTAAAAAGCAGAAAAACACCAGAAAACTTCCAAAAACACTTGAATATTTTAAAAATAAAAAATATTTTTGTTTTGAATTTTGAGCCTTTTTGGATCTTTAAATAATTGCTTAAGTGTTGCTTTTTGCTTTTTCTTTATTCCTTTTCTTATTAGAAAATCATAAAAAAAATTTGAAAATTAAAAACCACCAAAATTTCTTCATTTTCTTGGTTACCTGACTACTTCGTAGATTTTCATTCCGTGCTCCTTGTGTTTGACCCCGGTAGATATACCAAGTTAAATAATTAGCATGACCGCTTGCCTCGTTTTTCGTGTTTGATTTCTTTCGTTGGTGGTCTAATTTTCCGTTGAGCCTGGTTCGAGTGGTTGAGGTCGCAACGACCTTTGATATCACTTAACCTTAGTCGCTCGGGCCGCTCATCACGAATTATCATCGAACAACTTCTAGAACCTGGGCTTGACTGCGCCATCATTGGAAGGACAACCTTCTCGACCGATTGAGAGCCATTGGAGATACAAGTATCAGCACTTTTATCGACATCGGGTCTGACCGGAACCATTGGAGTAGATCAAGCCAACCACCGCCATTGTGTACCGAAGAATCACTCGAAGCTTCTCCATGCATATCGCTAGAGATTGAGATTTCCTACAGATCCGCTCGAGGACTTGGAGCGATCGCAAGTCTGCCCTCCATCATTTAGGTAAGAACAATTCGTAACCCCCAGACTCAACCTCTGCCATCAGATCAGTCATGATCTACAATCTGCTAATCCGCCATGCATCAGCTCCAACACGCCACCCCACCGTTAAACGAAGTCACATGCGAAGCGCGTGCCTTTTCGATTTTTTAGGCTTTTTACAGAGTTAGCCTCAACCTTTTGTTGAATCACGACCATGTCCAACAGGTGGAGCCCTCATGTGCGCAAGCACGCATGTCCTGCATATTTTATGCAAATGCCCTTAGATTTCTCACTTTTCATAGATATGCCTCATTATTCCCTATTAATTACATATATACCCCTTACATTGTATATAAATCCTATACTTTTATAATATATATTAAATAAAATACAAAATATAAAAATACAATAAAAATCTATGTAAATACCTATTAATATACTCTATACATCAATCAGTTTTGAAAAATAAAAAATATACTATTTTTAATAAAGCATTAAAAAGTATAATAAACTTTAAAAATCATAAAAAATATAAAACCACTATTTAAAATTCTACAAAAAATACCTTTATCGTATTTTATTGTATGTTACATAATAAACTCAAAATAAAAAATTAAATAATAAAATCAATAAAAAAGTATAACAAATTTTAAAAAATCATACCTAAATTAATAGAAATCCTAAAAACCTATAAAAATCCGTAAAAACAGTAAAATAAATTAAAAACTAAAAATTACAAAATAGAGATCAAATATAAAATATAAAATCTTATGCCTCTTTTACACAAAAACAATAGAAAATTCATAAAAAAATCAAAGAAAAATTCAGAAAATTACCTAAAAATAAATAAAAAGTAGGAAACCCTTTTTTACGTTAGTTCTTCTATAATTTTACCTTAGTTTTTAACAATTTGCATCCCTGAGTTCGATACTCCCGTACTTGACACTATACACATCTAGTCTATGAGTATAAATAAAAAACAAAAATAAATTTTCTGCTAAAATTCACTTCGTAGATACAACGACCTTTTTATCTCTAGATCATGTGCATTTTTCAGCCATCGGCGCAACAAAGAATTGCACGAATGGTGTGCATCGACGTAGGGCGAGTGCAACTTCCCAAGAAGGTTTGTTTATTTGGTAATGGGGGCTTGATTTCATAAGTAAGTAATTCGAGATTATGTGTGGGAAATAACTGTTTTGCATCTTAATCCCTGCAATTCCAGCAAGAGAGGAACGTGGTATATTGCATTAGTTGTTGGTGTTGTTCTTCTAATTATGATGCTAATCATTTGCTTCTTTGTGAGGTGCTTAGTGGTCAAAAGAGAAAATAATTTCAAAGACCTCAGACAAATTTTGACTCCGATGTTTCTCGTGGGAATGCACACGAGGCAACATATGGGTTTTTTGCGGAGAATTGACCGGAACAGGAAGTTACGGGTCCGTGCCTTCAAAAATCCGAAATTTGTGTGCACCGCTGGATCGTGATCGAGCGACTCTATTTGTACAACAGACTTTGCTGCACAACAGAAAATCATCTTCCCCATCACAAAGGACGCTTGAAACAATACATGAACATGGTGGCAGTCAAGGTGCTGAGTGCAAGAAGTTCAGGAGAATAAGGCGTCGAAATCTCTGGTGCTCATCGCGTGCTCCACCGCAAACCGTATTGGTCGTCAATTCAAGGCTTTGGTGTGTGCATACATGCCCAATGGGGGTCTTCACACGAAGAGCATGTGAAGCTAAATCTCTTTAAGAGAATCCATATCGCTAATGATGTTGCATCAGAGTCCCTCCATTAAAAAATAAGTTGCAATAAATAATAACTTCATCACTGTAGATGTTGCCAGTAATATGGTTTCCACCCCTGCGACTCATGGTATGCGCTGGATTTTTAATGGATATTCATTGAAAAATTACTCCTTATATAACAAAAATATAATCGACAGTAGAATAGTGCAAACTGTATTTCGTGCATACTATCATGAAGAACTGTCATAAGATTAACGCTTCTTTTGCCTGCACCTAACCCAAATCTTAGTTGAAAAGCACATGCAGTGTTTGTATGAGGGTCACATGGCGTTGATAGAAATACGCCTCTCTAAGCTTTGCACGGACAAGGTTATCTGTAATATATGTAAAATAAAGAGCACAATACATGCAGAATTTAAAAGAATATGTTTTCTTGAAATATACACATCATAAAATTACACACCCCACCTTAACATAGATAAAACTGCGACATGGATCACGAATAACCGTTAATTTCAAATATAAAAGGACATCATTCTACACGAATGCCGTAGAGCTATTTGGGTAGCCAAGCTGTTTGTACGAGGTTCAAAAACTGAGTTAAGGAATTCAAAAACTGAGTTAAGGAATTGGGTGCTTGTAGAATTTGTGGATACCAACATTTGGATGTCGACATCATCGGTGTATTGTAGTACGCATGAAACGCAATTGCCCGTGCAAAGCACATGCTCCTTTTTCAGATAATAATATCAAATTCAAAGCAAAGTTATTTCCCAGACAACTATTAACATTTTAGCAACTTTAAAATAAAGACGAAAGCATCCGAAACTAACACAAACTATGAAATAAAAACAAAGGACACAACGTAGCAACATCCAATAATCCACGAGAAAAAACCAATTATCATCACCAAATATATATATGAAATGATAAAACCATGTATCGAAACTCGTAAATCACGTACGTGCTAAGACGAAGGAAGATGGAATCATATATACCAGAAAGGCACACCCGCCCAAATATAGAACAGTAGAGAATGATTAAAACCTTGTCGAGGATCCATCGAATAACCAACCCAAATCGCAACACGACACGCACCCGCAAAAACGGAGACAGATGGCGACCACAACGAAGTCAAATTGAGAATTGCTAGGAGGAAGAAACCCCATTTATTAGGGATGAAAACGGTCGGATACGGATACAGATACGAATATAGGTATTGTAGAAGGGTGTGAGCTGTAAAGGGTATTTTAGGTATTAGCTCTAATGGGTGTCTCATTTGTAAAACCCTAACCCTAATCCTCTGCTATATAAAGAGGGTTAGGGAGCCTAATACAGACACACAGAAATCCTAATTCCATTCTAATCATGGTATCAGAGCCCTAGGTTCCTGACCTAGGGATCTGTACCGCCCACCCCCTCCCTCCCTCTCTCGATTCGTGCGCCGACTCCCCGTCCTCTCCCATCATCGCCCCTGTGCCCACGCCATCGCCCATGTGCCCACGCCATCGCCCCTGTGCTCTGGTCTCGCCCGCCTTCCCGAAGACCCCTGCCTTACCCCAACGCTCGCCCCCGCCCAGACCCGACGCCCTCGCCCCGACGCTCGCCCCCAGATCTCGCCCTCGCCCCGACGCCCAGATCTCGCCCCGCCCAGACCTCGCCCCGGCGCCCCGACGCCCAGATCTCGCCCTCGCCCTCGCCCCGACGCTCGCCCCCCCCCGACGCTCGCCCCCGCCCAGATCTCGCCCTCGCCCCGACGCTCGACCCCGCCAAGACCTCGCCCCGACGCTCGCCCCCGCCAAAGACCCCGCCCTCGCCCAGACGCTCGCCAAATCCCAGACCTCGCCCCGACGCCCCGACGCTCGCCCCCGCCCCTGTATCCTCACCAGCCATCCCCCCCCCCCCCCAAGCGACCCCCCCCAGACCTCAATCGCCCATCGCCCCCCCCCCCCCCCCCCACCCCCTCAGCGACCCCCCAGACCTCAATTACCCCACGGCAAACGCCTGTCTGTTGCCCCATCCCAGTCTGTTGGCCAGACCCAGCGACCCCTGTCTGTTGCCCCATCCCCGGGTGCTCCAGACTTCGCTCCGCTCCAGACTTCACGGCAAACGCACTCCGCTCCAGACTTCTCGGCAACCGCGCCTCACAGCAAGCGCGCTTCACGGCAAGCGCTCTATCACGTCAAGGCTTCCTCTATCCAGACTTCGCTCCAGGTTCGTGCAAGCGTACTCCGCTCCAGGCGTAACAGGCACATCCCCGCCTTCGACGTGCTCCACCCGTGTGCTCCAATCCTGCCGACGTGCTCCAGCCCAGACGCGATCCACTCATGCTCCGTGTATTACTGCCCTATGACAGTAGTCCCGACATTGCACTCTTATATTGATATCGCTTCTTATATGTAATATGTATTCTTGAGTGTTGTAACAAAAAAAAAGAGAAAGAAAAAGGGAGACAAAAATAGGTCGCAACAGGGAAATCATAGCGCGAAAGGACCTTGTTGAAGGTTGACGACAGGCGCAATTATGGCATCCGAAGCAGAAATCGATGGCGGCAGCCATTCAAAATTGCCATCGTTTGGATCAATTCCAAAGTTGGATGCCACAAACTATTCGATGTGGTCTCGAATCTTCTTGATGATTGTTCGAGGCTATGATAAAGAACACATCCTTCTTGAAGCAGAGCCAACCTCCAAGGTTGGTAAATACGCTACATGGGTTAAAGATAACGGCATGGTAAGCTCATGGCTTATGGTGAGCGTCATTGACAGGATTGCTCAAGAATTGGTCTACTATGAAAGCGCGCATGACATGTGGAAATCCTTATTGGCAACCTATGGTCAGGATAAAAATTCCACCAAAATGTATCAATCATTTTATGAGTTGATGCATACGCGTCAGAATGGCCGACCGTTATCAGAGTATTTCTCGGCCCTCAAATCCCTGGTTGCCAGTTACAATGTATGTGCTCCTATATGCACATGTCCAACACAACGACAGCATCGACAGGATATGGCGACTATGGTCTTCCTGGGCGGATTGGATCAAACATTTGCATCCACTCGTGATCAGATAATCACAGCTACTACTCTTCCTACTATGGAGGAAGCTTATAATACACTGTGTCGAATACCAACTTCTCCAATTCTTCCTACAGAGACATTGAGCCAAACAACGGCTCTTGCAGCTTCTGGCCGAGGATTCAGAGGTCAATACAGGGGTCGCGGTCGCGGACGCAACTTGCAAGGACGAGGTCGACCACCAATACAATGCTCCTTCTGTCACAAATTAGGGCACACTGAGTCTGTGTGCTACAGCAAACATGGACGTCCTGTACCATCAGCCCGGGTCGCTACTACAGACAGCGGTGGGGGTTCAATTGAAATCCCTAGAAGAGATTTTGAAGATCTCATGCAGCGACTATCGCAGATGCGCCCCGACGAAGCAACAAGCTCCGGAGATATTGCCGCCATCGCCCAAACAGGTACCGTTATTGCCTCTGTAAGCCATCATAATCACTCCGAATGGCTTATTGATACGGGGGCATCCACCCATTTGTGTGGAGATCAACGCCTTCTCCGACAACTTCGTCCAACTCAGAGCGGAAAAACAGTTCAAGTCACTGATGGTCGATCATCACCTGTTAAAGGTGTCGGGGATGTGCATCTTACTCCTACAATAGAACTGAATAACGTTCTATTGGTTCCGAATTTCCCACATAGTCTGCTCTCGGTCAGCCAAATGTGTAAGGATCGTCACTGCCGTGCAATTTTTGACGCTGCTACTTGTGTTTTTCAGGACATACTGACTGGGAGGACGATTGGTACGGGCCGTGAAGAAGGGGGCGTCTACCATCTTGACCAGTCCTCCACCGAGGTTGCATATTCTAGAAATTCTCCAAGTCCGTTGTCCACCACTCTTTGGCATCAACGTTTAGGTCATCCTTCTTCTCACAAGCTTCGTCGTCTTCTACCACAATTATCACCCTCAAGTACTATCACTTGCGAAGCTTGTCAGGTTGGGAAGCATCATCGTGCTACATTTCCACTCTCTGGTAACCAACATTCTACCTCTATCTTTGATCTTGTTCACATGGATATTTGGGGTCCTAGTAGGTATCCTGATCGTCTGGGTCATCGATATTATCTTATTCTTGTCGATGATTTCTCTAGAGTCACATGGATATTTCTATTGAAAAATAAGTCGGATGCTATCAAATTCATTACTCAATACGTCACTACAATAAAAACTCAATTCGAGCGTACTATCAAAACTTTCAGATCCGACAATGGCCAAGAATTCAGGTCTCATGACTTCCAAAATCTCTTATCCAGTCATGGTATTGTGCACCAAACCACATGTCCTTATACCTCTCAACAGAACGGTGTCGCCGAACAAAAACATCGCCATATTCTAGATACTGCTCGTACAATACTTCTTGATTATCATGTCCCGTCACTTTATTGGGGTGATGCTGTCCTAACTGCAACATTCCTCATCAACAGAATGCCATCTACAAGTCTAAATGAACAAATCCCAATTGAGATTCTTTTTCCAGGCAAACCTATTTATCCTATTCAGCCAAGGGTTTTTGGGTGTACTGCATTCGTTCATCTACATACACCCGGCAGAGACAAGCTTGCTGCACGAGCTGTCAAATGTGTTTTTTTAGGCTATGCTCCGAATCAAAAAGGCTATAGATGTTTTGATACAAAACTACGTAAACATTTTGTAAGTGCAGATGTCACCTTCTTCGAGTCAATTCCCTATTTTTCTGCATCCACCACCAATGTTTCCCTACCACCCATCGACGGACAAGCCCCCACTATACACGTCCCAGTTCCAACTCCTCAACAACCTCCAGACCCCCCTTCTGAGCCAGTGCCACCTCCACAGGTATGCTCTCCCATTCAAGACATGGAAACTAGTGCTAATACAGATAACATGGTGGATCTTCCAATAGCTCAACGCCGTTCAGCACGGCAATGTCCATCTGTATATCGCACTAAGCACCCAATCTCTGCAGCAGTGTCTTTCTCCAGACTGACTCCAGCTTATAAGAATTTTGCAAGGGCTGTCTCCAGCACCACCATCCCAACAAACCATCTTGATGCACTAACTGATCCCCGCTGGCGTCAAGCGATGCAAGAAGAGATGTCAGCTCTACAATCAAGAAGTACTTGGACACTAGTGGACCCTCCTGCAAATAGTCGAATCGTCGGCTCCAAATGGGTCTTCACTGTTAAATACCATCCAGACGGCTCTATTGCGCGCTACAAAGCTCGCTTGGTCGCAAAAGGATTTACACAAACATATGGCATTGATTTCTTTGATACTTTTTCACCAGTTGCCCGACTATCCACGGTACGAATTCTCATTGCTCTCGCAGTTCAGCTAGATTGGCCTTTACATCAGCTGGACGTCAAGAATGCTTTCCTATATGGTGATCTTCATGAGGTTGTCTATATGCAACAACCACCTGGATTCGAGCGACAAGGGGAGTGTAAGAAGGTATGCCTTTTGCACAAGGCAATTTACGGACTAAAACAGAGTCCTCGTGCCTGGTTCTACAAGCTGTCTGAATCTTTACATGTAATTGGATTCACAAGATCGTCATCTGATCACTCCTTGTTCACAAAAAAGAGCTCGAAGGGCACAGTAGCAATGCTGGTGTACGTTGATGACATCATTCTCACAGGAGATGATTATGAAGAGATAGTCAGAGTAAAGAAGCATCTTGCAGAACAATTTGTAATTAAGGATTTGGGACCTCTGCGATATTTCTTAGGGATTGAGATATCTAGATCGAGGCATGGATTGGTTATGTCTCAACGGAAATATGCCATTGATCTGCTAACAGAAACAGGGATGCTGGGGTGTAAGCCGGCGCAGATCCCTATGGATCCTAAAGGACGAATTTTCGAGGAAGGAACAGCAGAGGATGCAGGAAGATACAGACGCTTAGTTGGCAAACTGCTCTATCTAACTATCACTCGTCCAGATATTGCTCTAGCAGTAGGAAGACTAAGCCAGTTTATGGATTCTCCCACTCTGAATCACTTCGAGGCTTGCATAATGATCCTTCGATACATCAAGCAGTCCCCTGGAAAAGGACTACTGTTTCGCAAGGACAACAACCTCAATCTTATAGCATATTCTGATGCAGACTATGGAGGATGCTTGAAAGATAGAAAGTCTACCACAGGATTTTGCACATATCTGGGAGGAAATCTAATCACATGGAAGAGCAAAAAGCAGGCAGTGGTGTCACGATCAAGTGCTGAAAGCGAATATAGAGCCATGGCACAAGCAGCAGCAGAACTCATGTGGATCAAGTCCGTACTAGCTGACCTTCACATCAAATCCAAGGATACTATGGAACTAAGGTGTGACAATCAAGCAGCAATGTACATTGCAAACAACCCCATGTTTCATGAACGAACAAAACATGTGGAAATCGATTGTCACTACACAAGAGATCTCATACAAAAAGGGCTATTACGTACACAAGGTGTTTTATCTACTGAGCAAGCTGCAGATATATTCACAAAGCCGCTAGCACGAGCCCAATTCGAGAAATGTTGTAACAAGCTGAGCATGTATAATCTATATGCTCCAGCTTGAAGGGGAGTGTAGAAGGGTGTGAGCTGTAAAGGGTATTTTAAGTATCAGCTCTAATGGGTGTCTCATTTGTAAAACCCTAACCCTAATCCTCTGCTATATAAAGAGGGTTAGGGAGCCTAATACAGACACACAGAAATCCTAATTCCATTCTAATCAGGTATAATCACATCTTTATCTATTTTAAAATACGAATGCGAATACGAATATTGACGGATGTGAAAATTGTGTTACCATATCCTTAAAAACAAACACGAATGTAAAATGAATACGAATCAGATACGAATAATAACAAATTTTTTTAATAGATTAAATGAAAAATATATGTTTGTGATGATTTACACATAAAATAAATATATCCGATATAGTAATTTCATAACAATTATATCAATAATGGAGAATGCAATCATAAAATATTGTTTAGCATAATTATAAATAAATCTATTACTATACTTATGTACGAAAACGAATATACGAATACGAATGCGAATATTCACGAATGTCAAAGCGATATCCATATCCGCATCCATTTTAAAACGAATACGAATACGAATGTGAATGCCAAAACATATATAAAACAAATATGATAGCGGATCGGATACGAATATATTCACATTTGTTTCCATCCACTACAAGGAAAATAAGTTGTGGCTACAGAACTATGCCCATGGATGTGGGGCTTGTGGCCACAGAATTGGGCTCTGACCACAATACGTCGTGGTCAGTAGCCATAGATACAAGTCTCGTCGTGAGAGTTCTCTAGCCACGAATATGTCGTGGCCACTACAAGTGACAAGAGAACTTGTCGTGGCTACAACTATTGTATGAAGACTTTGACCACAGAATTGTAGCTACGAGAAACTAGTGACCACGGAATTATCGTGGCCACAAGTTTCCGTAGCCACATTCCGTGACCACAACTCATTTTTCTTGTAGTGCTCCCTACTCGCTAGGGTTTCATAAAGCATGAGCCCAAAATACCAAACAAGCCCATATATTAGGCAAAATGTGGGAAAGGGCATGTGGAAGCGAGAGGCGCTTAGGAGATGAACGAATGGGAATGGAGTACGAGGGAGGGGTCCACGTGTCAACATGTGAACACTACAAGAAAAATGAGTTGTGGTCACGGAATGTGGCTACGGAAACTTGTGGTCATGATAATTCCGTGGCCACTGTTTCTCGTAGCTACAATTATGTGGCTACTAGTTTCTCGTAGCTACAATTCCGTGGTCAAGTCTTCATACAAGAGTTGTGGCCACGATAAGTTCTGTGGTCACTGGTAGTGGCCACGACATGTCCGTGGTTAGAAAACTCTCGCGACGAGACTTATAGCTACGGCTACTGGCCACGACGTGTTGTGGCCAGAGCCCAATTCTGTGGTCACAAGCCCCACATTTGTGGACATAGTTCTGTAGCCACAGTTTGTTTTCCTCGTAGTAGAAAATCGAGCTTTAAAAGGTTTATAGATTTGTTTTTAAAAATTCTTTTTACAAATCAACTGAAAAAAAATCAAATATTAAAAATTAATATAAAAACAAGAAAGATATAAAGAAAAATACAAAGTTCCAAAATAAAGTAATATTCATAAAAGTATAAAACACATTAAAACATTAAAATGCCCCTAAAACCAAGAAAAACACAAATGAACCCAAAATCAATCACCATGCATATGCCTATCACTACATATCTAGAGCCTCTCCACCCATGCACTGATCATTAGTCATATTTTTAGAAGTATAAAAATAAAAACTAGTTTGAAATTACTTGAGACTGAGTCACATTGATAGCTCACCTTCATGACACTAAATCCTACTTCTTAAACTTGGACTTTTGGAAACATTTTCTCTCACCTTCTCTTCAAAACCAACTCTTGGGCAAGTAGCAAGAAAGGAGAGCATCCCCATATCCGCCTCTATTCTCCTCCAAAAGGAAAAGAGAAAAGAGAGCATCCTTGCAATCAACTCTAGTTCCTGCCAAAAGGAGAAGAGATACAGTTGTCCGCAAGAACAACCATCTCCGCAAACTTCATCTTAATGCCTCGAGAGAGGTGGGGGGAGGACTAAGGTTATTTTTTTATACTAGAAGGGGGGGGGGGGTGTTGGAGGGGGGATCCGAACCCTGGTCTTTTCTAATGAGAACAACTGCTTCTACCACTAGACCATTAGGGGGGGGGGGGGGTTCGAAACTAAGGTTGTTATCTACCCAAGTAAGGGAAATCTACCTCATGTATCTCCCCGTGCGCGAGTCTCCTATAACCTCCCATTTTAAAGGAGACTTGTGCAACCTCAACCGATTTCTAATTGGGTAATTCGAGGAGTCGAACTGGGAAAGCCAACCTCGAGACTAGTCTCACACTTTGTGGGGATACATAATCAATAGATCATGTTTTCGGGTGTATGCATCCTCACATTCCCTCGATAAATTATCAATGTTGTAGGAACTTTATCGTCCTCAATAAGATAACATGGTGGATCGAGCCAAACTCATCCTATCCATATCCCATAAAAGTGCATGTAAAAATGCATAGGATGGTCATGATTCAAACTCGGATCGTCCATCTGTTAGAATATATACAGAGTCTCCACAACCAACACATGTAAGTGATAAAAAATATATTTTTAATATCAAAGTCTGTCAAAGATAGACCCATACAAGATAATGTGTAGGGATGTGTTGATTACATGTCATACGCATGGAAGTCTTTTCCTTAGAGGAACTTGGTAGCTTAATCTTAGAAGGTAAGCATTCAATTTTTTCCATGAGAATCATATTCATCCTATTAGCAATGCCATTCAATTAAAGAGCCTTCAATGGAGTATTCTAATTTTTATCCTAAGGGGTCTGCAATAAATGTTAAAATTTCCCACAAACTTCATCAGTGCCACAAATGATGTGCCACAACAGATGCAATTCAACTTCTTTGATGTTTGTTTCTCAACAATTGTATAAAAATCTTTGAATACACAAAAAAATGATTTTTCCTGGTCATAACATAATACCATGTATCGCGGGCATATGACCCGAACCCGTCTCATTTAAGGATTTGAAACCCACCCCCATTTACTTTTCGATGGGTTTGGATTTTAAATTGATTTCCCATGCGAGTATCAGTATGGGTTTGGGATTGCCTTGTGGGTACCTGAAATCCAGCCTACCCCAAACCTGAATAAAAAATAAATATAAATATAGATGTGTACTGCATTTTAGTCAAAGCAGTGAAACTCATTTCATATCTAATAGGTATCGATCTACATATATAAAATTCCAGCTCAATTTCCTCATTACCATCTATTTATTCATATTCAACTACCTTTTTGTATCTTTAATAAATAAAAATTATAATCCAAAAGAGATGAACACCTTATATTTAAACATTTAAAATTTGTCACATCCCACATATGATGATACTCAACAACCATCCTGAAAATACCACATTCACATTCAGAACATATATTTTAACGAATGTATATATTGCAGGAAAATAAGCAATTAAAGTAGGAAACGAATGGGAATAATTCATTTCATTCACATTATGATATACACCAAATTGATATCAGAGCACCATGTACGCAATAGTACAAACAAGCAACTGTCCATCAGAGTGCAAGTACAAAAGTTGTCGCTCAAAGTACAAAAGCATGAGTCAAAAACTACCACAAAACTAACGACCAAAAATGCACCCTAAATGTGACGTTGGACCTGTAATTCTCTACAACAACTGAACCACATCCTACTGCTATTGTGGGTCCTGTGAACTGTTTGATCACACGAAAAAAGGTATGTTACGAGTAAAATTGCCTAGTGTGGGTATATTTAATTGACAGGTAAAACATGTAACTAAGTAAATGTAGCAAAGTCTACTTACTGAACTGAAATGTGTACATGTGACTGGAATCTCACTCATATTACTATTATTTTTAAGTTGATATTTTTTTCTAATGCTTTCCAACACAATTATAGTAATGGAAATCATCTGAGATCTTCACCACGAGGATCTCACATTATTGCTCTAAGATACATAGTATCTTAGGAATGGGAGTCCTCCGTAGGCACTCGTGAAGTAGATGCACCCTAACTAAGTTCTCACCACTTTCCTTTACTAACTTTCTCACTTTCCTTTTATATTATAATTCTCATTTTATTGACAGTTCTCTTGTCTTATGGAATTAATCACATTTCAATTTGATCGATCTGACTTCCAACATGATTCTCTTTGAAGTAATCTAACACTAGAACAATTTAGGCTAATTGATACAACTCATTTGGAAACTACTATGCATCAACAAGAGTCCTCGACAGGAGGCACAACTCAAGTGAGATCTAGGATTTGACATATGATTTTCAACTCAAACTGTAGCCGGACCTAGAATCACCAACCAGTTTTCTCCTAATATAGGGAAAACTGGTAAGAACACCTCATTATCTAACCATATCTCGTAACTCACCTCATAGAACCAAGATGAGTAACCAACTCGAGTGCGGCCCTCATTAGCCACTGATGTTAATCCTATGACATAAAGTGAAGAGTATACTAACAAGTATGCATCTCGGAAGTTGATGTCTCGTGGCAACCCGCAAGAACCTTAGGGTGGCATCGAGAACTACGCATCACCTGATCAACACAACTGGGGTCACGGTCATCTAGTTTTCTACCCATGGCCCCAAGGATGCTAGCCCATCCTTTGGTGGCATCTACTCATCTAGCCATGGTGACAAGAGAAACCACACTGTACGCACCACAATCCTCGACACAAGAGAGTATCGATCATGGAGATTACAAATCACAAGGCATGCGTAGCAAGAGCTCCAACCACTGCACAACCAGATGTCATACATACTCAAAGTACTAAAATTAGAATAAATTTAACATTGATCAAGACTTTCACTTAGTTACCTAATTTCATTCTTTCTCTTATTAGCATTCTGATCATCTATAATGATTCCATGTTCAACTACTTAGGATTAAGTTGTAAAAGATCTTGGGTAATTAACTTATTTAGATGATTAACATTTGATAAGGCAACGGCTTATTACATCGATCATACCACTTGTATGGTTAATCATAGTCGTAGACCGTGAGTTGGTGCTACGATTTGTTGACTAACTTTTTATTTCAGATTTGAAAATAAATTAGATGCATGATTGAGGATTCAATAAGGAGAAATCTGGTATATATTTCTTAATTTTCTGATCAAGGAAACTCTCGGAAAACATAATTGAGTGCGGTGAGTGATCTGATTTCGTATCAGGTTTTTAATCTCCGATATAAAAATAAATTATATTGTGTATAGAGCATGGTACAAGGATAAATTTGACCTAAGTTTCACATTTTCAGATCACCGAATCTCTTGAAAATCACGATGGAAGTCGATGACACGATATGAAATTCAACTTTGCACACGTGATCTCGGATGACCGGAAATCGAATCGATATGAAAACTATGAATATATGATGTACGAAAGACGTGTGTCCCAACATTAAGGAAAAAAAATAAAATCCATATCTTCACAAGTCATTTTCAATATAATTCCACCTTGAAATATGTGATTACAAGGTACTTGGTGTGAAACGCACGCTAGCATGACATGGACCTCATCGTCCTCTTCGAAACGATGCTTTCAGATTGTTGATGAGAGGTCAAAAAAGTCGTCAGTGGTGGAGCTTCGACGAGCTCTGGGATGGAGCTCCAACAATGGTCTTGGATATAATGGCTAAATGCTTCAATCACTTAGTCCTATATAGGCTCCAGTTCACAGTTCAAAAGTCGTAAATCATTGTATCTTGCATGTAACTTTCTTATACGATGTCTTTTTTTATGTTCTTTAGCTCATTGGAAAGACCTCAAAAAACAATATAAGTTAGTATCCCTATTTGTCCAATTTGAGTATTCGATCAGGTCGATAATTGGATTTTAATATTTTTAGTACTTGAGATTTTACAATACTCGTCACGCGTTGCATATCTTTATATACCATCATATTACATGAACTCCTTATATTTAATCTATGTGAAATATTGTGTACATTTATGAATAGCTTAAGATTTTATTGTGACGAATATATGGTATCCATTGGTTGCATGGGTATCCATCGCGTATATGGGTATCGGCTAGAAATTACCACTTTAATAAATAGGACGGATATGTGTAGTGCTTGTTTGAATGGTTCTGGCCATGACCTTAAGTGGTCAACAATCGTACCCCAGCCATTTCGCGGCCGACGGTTACGGGATGATCGGATCTGGCGGAGCCACAATGTGCAGGCACAGAAAAATGGGGGCGTACGACTCGAGGGGCTCGCGCTCTATAAATAGCCTCCCAACGGAGGAGAAGCAATCATCCAAGAAAAGCCTCAAGTTCGGGAGCCTCCTCCCATTCCTCTCTATATCATGTCCTCTCTCTCTCTCTCGTTCTCTCTCAAAGATTAAGAGGTGGTCGTCGACGTACCTTGTTGATCTCTGATTGGTATCAGAGCTCGTCGCTCCTTGGTCGCTGCCGTTGTTGTTTGTCGTCTTTCCTTGGCCGTCGCCGCCGCTTGCCCTCTTCCCTGGACAACAACTCGAGTCGAGAAAGGCAATCTCAACGAAACCTTAGCAGAAGGTTTTTTTTGTTTAAAAACCCAACCGACAGTACATTGGAGAATGGTGTTTTTTTTGCATGTCAGCCGATAGTACATATAGTTGGCTCTGTCATCTGCCTCCAATAATCCTATAGCTGTCTATTTTTTATTTGTCCCTTTCCGTTGCTTTTGGCAGGGCCCTTTTTTTTCCTTTTTAGCATATAGTATAGGAACTTTGACGTGATCCTTCCTTTGAGAAACTCAACATTTCAATCTTTTAACATATGGCATGCATTAACCTTTTCTTTGCATAAACAGAAATGCCATACTCTTAGATTAGATTAGATTAACGTATGCCTTTATTTTTTCATTGCTAACGTAAGATGTTAAAAAAATGGTGTATTTTTTAACCCTGTGTTTTTTAAGATACTCTTAGATTAGATTAAGATATCCCAACGAATATTTTTTTTCTTTCTCTTTAAAAACTAACCTTTTGTATATATATTGATGGTTAATTAGAAATGAAAAAGGTTGATTGATTAAAAAAATTAAGAGAGAAGAGGTTTTAAAAAAAATTACTTGCTTATTATTTCCATACTTTTTTGAGAAAAAACATCTCTGTTGGAATCTCTTTTTTCTTTTCTGTCTTAATTGATCACCTTTAGTAAAATAACCCACTTCCTAAACTCTTTGTTATTGCTCAAGTAAAATTATTCAATCTCATACAAATCTTATATTTGTCCGAATAGATCCAATATGACAAGCAAGACTATTGCCACTGAGGTGGGGAAAAGAGAGTACCTTAACGGTACTAATTATGAGTTATGGAGTAGAAAGATCTACTTTGGCCTGCTACATGATAGCATACACTCCATAATAGACAAACTCGTCCCTACATTATCTGAGAATCCAACTGTGGAAGAAATTAGGTCCCGGGAACAGTGGGAGAAAACAGATAATAGGGCTAGAAGTTTTATGCAGACCCATATGGAGTTGAATCTGATTGGGGTCTTCAAAATCTGTAAATCAACGTATGAGCTCTGAACTACGGTTAAGGAGAAATATCACTCCAAATCCGAAGTGAGCGTCCAGCTTCTTCTACACAAGTACAACTCGTGTAGAATGAAGGAATCTGAAAGCATCCTTGAGCACGTGAACAAGATGATCGTGATGACCAAAGATCTTTCAGCTGCCGATTGCGCAATTCCGGAGAGGATGCAGATAGCAACCATCTTAGGAAGTCGCCCTTCGTCATTCGACATGGTTACCACATCTCTACGGATGAATGGAAACATTAAGTCCGTGACGAACCTATCTGCACAGTTGGCAATTGAGCAGGACATCTCTAAACAAAGATCAAAAACTAAGATCTTTGAGGTCGGGGAAGAAGAAGACGCAAATGCCGTGCCAGCGAAGAAAAGGTTGAGCCCCTCCAACGCGTATTTCAAGGGAAAGAACGGGAAATATCCACATGGCTCTTGCTATGGTTGCGGCAAATATGGCTATTTCAAGGTCAATTGCCTCAACAAGAAGAAGCCGAGAAATCTAAAATGCCTGAAAATAAAGGCTAAAAGAAAATAGAGTCCGCAGTTGTCTAGAATGCAACTCCGTCATCACGGATAGTGATGGATGGTGGATCAACTCTGGAGCAACCAGACACATTGCCAAGACGAAGGAAGGCCTAGTGGACTTCAAGGAGTTGAGCAAAGGAGAACAGAGAATCTTTATGGGAAACAACACCTACCTAGACGTAGAAGGTGTTGGAACATACAGAATTGACCTGGGAGATAGCATTATGATACTGAATGATGTACTATATACCCCAGGGATATGTTGGAACCTGATATCTGTCCCAGTGCTTCTTAAAAAAGACTTCGAAATTTGGTTTTATAATAAACGTGTATCTATATGTAAGAATAAGAAGGTCTATGCGATGGGAAAGTTTGTGCCCGAGCATGACCTGTTCTGTCTTCCAGTAATAAATTCTAGTGAATCAATGAATGTCGCTTCTGATTATTCCTTGTGTTATTTGTCTGGTTATGACTTGTGGCACATGCGACTGGGTCATCCAGGAAATTCTAAGATGGATTAAATGATTAAAACAAATTTATTGCCTAATATCACGGGTGCAAGGACATTGCCCTGCGAACACTGTCTGACCAGTAAAATGACGAGAAGACCCTTCTCAACCGGAACTCAATCAACAGAGTTACTAGGTTTGATCCATTCAAACATATGTGTACCACTGAGTGTCAGCACACATAGAAATAAGGAATAATTTATAACATTCATTGATGACTACTCGAAGTTCTCCTATGTCTATCTCTTAGGAAGAAAGTCGGAAGCACTTGAAACATTTAAGAGATATAAGATGGAAGTGGAGACAAGATTGGGAAAACCAATCAAAATCCTTAGGACAGATAGAGGTGGAGAATATACCTCAAATGAGTTTGAGGATTATTGCATTCAAGTAGGCATTCATAGGCAGACTACAATGCACTATACACCACAGCAGAATAGTGTAGCAGAAAGAAAGAATCGAACTTTGATGAATGCAGCAAGGTGTATGCTTTTAAACTCAGGACTCTCCAAGAAATTTTGGGGAGAGGCAGTGTTGACTGCGAACTATATACAGAATAGGATTCCCACCAAGTCCATAGAATCAACGCCATATGAAATATAGAATGGCAGAAAGCCCGAGTTGGGCTATCTCCGGAAATGGGGATGTGTACCACATGTTCTGGTACCGAGTCAGCTTAGAGATAAGCTAGACTTCAGGACATTAAAGTACAATTTATTGGATATAGTAATAATTCTAAAGGATATAGGTTCTTCCATGAAACTAAAGGTCTGATCGAAAGTCGTGATGCTACTTTCCTTGAAATTCATCAAGAAAAGGAGCATGAAGTAGAGGAATCAGATCCTCTGATTGTCCTATAGAACAATGAAGATGACTTGAGAATTAGACAAGAACTTGAGGATGATATCGATCATCCAAATGTAGAGAATGAACCTATGGAACATGATGATCCTTTAGAGGAAGTGGGTGAACCCACACAACCCATTAGTATAATCGGCAACAAGAGACCCAGAACATGGCCCACATGGATGGACGATTACCATTTCTATGGATGCGAGGCGTCGTGTTACACTGTGGATGAGGATATCGCGGATTGTACATATCCCATATCCTTTGATGAAGCTATGGCTTCGTCTGAGTCGAAATCATGGTCGGCCGCCATGAGGGACGAATTGGACTCAATCGAACGAAGCAGTGTATGGGAGTTATGTGATTTTCCAGAAGGTAGGCAATCCATAGGATGTAAGAGGGTATTCAAGAAGAAGTACCAAGTCGATGGTACTGTTGACAAATACAAAGCCATATTAGTTGTCAAGGGTTATACTCAGCAAGCTGGAATAGATTTCCAGGAAACCTACTCTCCAGTGGCTAAGTTTGCACCCATTCGGATGATTTTTGACATAGTCACATATATGAATTTGGAATTGTTCCAAATAGATGTGAAGACGGCCTTCCTTAATGGAGAATTAAAGGAGGAGATTTATATGCGACAACCTGATGGATCTCAGATTGAAGGTCAGGAGAAAAAGGTTTGCAAGTTAAGGAAGTCATTATATGGCTTGAAGCAGTCTTCACGGTAATGGTATCTCAAATTTCATGAGAAAGTTATCCAATTTGATTTGTTTCAAATAAATTGGATAATTGTGTGTATGTCATGAAGAGTGGGAGAAGGTTTGCAATCATGTCATTGTATGTGGATGACATTCTGCTTGCAGGTAATGACATACAAATGCTCAATGAAATCAAACAGAATCGAGCAATGAATTTGAGATGAAGGACATGGGCAAAGCATCCTATGTTCTTGGAATTCAAATAACAAGAGACAGGGACTCAAGGACATTTAACCTTAATCAGGAAAGATATTTGCATACTATATTAAGGAGATTTGGAATGTAGAACAGCACTCCAGCTCCAACATCACTTGTGATGGGAAAGAGACTCAATAAGAGTCAGTATCCCGGAAAGGGGCAGAAAACTTTAGATGTACCATATGCACAAGCGGTGGGAAGTTTAATGTATGCAATGATATGTACTCGACCTGATTTAGCTTATCCAGTAAGCTTAGTCAGTAGATATCAAAGCAATCCCGGTCCAACACATTAAGAAGGTGTAAAGAAGATTCTTCGATATCTGAAGGGGACAGTACATCTGAAACTTGTGTATCAAGCAGAATTGCTTGAAGAGGTAGGATACTCCGATACCGATTTCGGAGGGGATGTGGATGATAGAAAATCCACATCATGTTACCTATTCATGTTTGGTGGTGCAATTGTTCTTGGGGTAGCAAGAAACAAGGATGTTTATCTCGACATACACAGGAGGCTAAGTATATTGCATGTAGCATGTCCACCACTCATACTGTGTGGATCAGGTGTTTTCTAGAGAACCTAAGCCTCGAATTGGTCAAAGGGCCAATTGAAATGTATTGCGACAATCAAGCTACGATAAGCTTGATCAATAGTGGGGCTAATAGTTCTAAAGGAAAATACATTGAGATCCAATATCACTATATACAAGACATAGTGGGGAAGCAAGAAATCAGGGTAACCTACATACCTACCAGTGACATGTTGGTTGATTCTCTTACCAATAGGGCTGTCAAGAAAATCTCGGGTTCGATATTCGCTCAAGTTCGGTTCGATAAGGGTTCGATTCGAATTCGATTCGAACATAAACGAACCGAACCTTAACACAACTTTAGGTTCGTTTATATAAACGAACCGAACCTTGAAATGGTAGGTTCGCTCAGGTTCGGTTCGTTAATAGTTCGAATATATATATATATATATATATTTATATTATTTAAGAATTGAAAACATAAGTAATGGTAGCAGACAAAGCCCATGCATTTATATAATATGCAATGTTCAATTCTCAAAAATCAAGGGGTCATATAATAATTTTTTGATTTTATGTATGGATATTGGATAGAAAATTGTCCCAAATTTTATGGCTAAACCCTAACCTAACCTCCCTCTCTTCTCCCCATCCCGACACTGCCGCCACCATCCCTCTCAAGCCTCCTCACCCACACCGCCAGGCGCACGACCGTGCATCTCCCTCCATCGAGTGTCTCTCTGTTGCCCACCCCCTCCCCAACAGTGGCGGGCTGCATGCGCACCTCTCCTCCTCTCCAACAGCAGGCGTTAACCTCTCCTCGGCTCCTTCCCAACAGCGGTGGCGCTCGCACCTCCATTCCTCCCAGATCAGCGACCCGCCCTCGCACCTCTCCTCCTCCCTAACAGTGGTGGCTTACCTCTCGTCCTCCCCAGTTGCGGCAACGCACCTCCCATTCTCCCCATTAACGGCATCTCACGTGCCTCTCTTCCTCCCCAGAACAATGACCCGCACACATCTATTCCTCCCTAGTAACGACAGATATGTCCCTCTCTTCCTCCCCAGATCGGCGACCCGCCCCCCTCTCCTCCACAGCAGAGGCGATGCACCTCTCCTCCTCCCCACTAGCGATATCATGCGTGCCTCTTCTCCTCCCTAGTTCGGCATCCCACACATCTCTACTCCCCAGATCGACGACCCAATAGGGGCATGCCGTCAACGACAACGAGCACACAAGGTTTGCATTTAATCATGATCCTTGCCACATTTTCACTACTCGATATATTATATACATTCACGAATTTGTGTTCTTTCTGTATTTGTGTATATGTTCTTGCAAGAACAAATAGCTTCTAGGTTATCTATTTATTATTTTCAATTTTTTATTCATAATCGAACCTTTAACGAACCGAACCGAACGTTCACGAACCTAAATCGAACCGAACCGAACCTAAACATGATTTTAATCTTATCGAACCGAACCGAACCCGAACCTATATACTTACTAAACGAACCGAACCGAACCCATGTAGGTTCGCTCAGGTTCGATTTGTTTACACCCCTACTTACCAAGGGAATAGCAGCAGGAACATACACTAAACATGTTGGTTTAATGAGACTCGGGAATGTATGAGTCAAGGAAGAGGTTTCATAGATAATGATCCTCACATGATAAATCTCCATGTATATACTACACGAATAGTGGGAGCATATATGTTTTGACCACTTCAGTCAAATGGGAGATGTTTGAATGGTTGCGGCCATGACCTTAAGTGGTCAACAACCGTATCCCGGCCATTTCGCGGCCGACGGTTACGGGATGACCGGATCCGGCGGAGCCACAACGTGCGGGCACGGAAAAATGGGGACGGATGGCTTGAGGGGCTCGCGTCCTAAAAATAGCCTCCCAACAGAGGAGAAGCAATCATCCAAGAAAAGCCTCGAGTTCGGGAGCCCCCTCCCATCCCTCTCTATATCTCGTCCTCTCTCTCTCTCTCTCGTTCTCTCTCAATGATTAAGAGGTGGTCGTCGACGTACCTTGTTGATCTCTGAGTGCTTTTATAAAGGCCTATGGTTTTGCAAAAATTGATACCCTTCTAGCTAGAAACATCAAAGAAAAGGTAATAAAATAAAATAAAATATAACATCAAGATAGCCAACCATATGCCTAAACTTGTGCCTTCTTGGAGGTGTATTACTTTTGAATGTAACACTAGCCTACTTTCCAACCAAGTTATTATTGCATATTTTTATATTTTATTTCTTTCATACTAAAAAGAATATTCCTCATGATAAAGTAATATAGACCCTTCTTGCTCGTATGATTAAGCCTCGTGTGCCAAAATGCAATATTGGCGTCGTGTATCACATTCATTGCATTGTTGGAGACAGATACCGTATAAAACATAGAGCTTATGTTACACTTCTTTTCTTGGACCACAAGAGAAGAACCTCTAATAAGCTTATACTATCTACCACCATATGTCTTATAATAATTTTTTTCATCAAGCACTCTTATGGAGATCAAGCGCATTCATATATGTCTTATAATAATTTTTTTCATCAAGCACACTTGTGGAGATCAAGTGCATTCATATCAGAAGCATGTCTCACATCTTTAACTTCAAGAGAACTCTGAGGACGCAAGATGACATCATCCCAACCAATAATGTTAAGGAATAGTTATCCATTATATGGAGGTTAAATTCATCGGAAGTATAAACTATGGAAACGTCAATGTTAAGTAATATGTAGGATTTAATTGTAGCTTTTCATCACACATGCATCATTTCTAGATTTCATAATTCAAAGGTCTAATTCAATTTTAAATTAGATTTTATATAAATCACATAATTGCCAAAAAAATATAATCACTTAATTATCACTTTTTTATCTTAATATATTAATTGGAATTGAGAGAAGCTCCCAACATTTTAATAAAGCAAAAAACTGTCATCATATCGGTCATTAAGTGTAATTTTGTCCTATTACATAACTTAATAAATACAGAAATATGTATGTCATAACATTTGTAATCCAAATTTATAAGTAATAGATGTTGCTTTTGAAACTTAAGGGATCTTTTTGCAAGAAAAACCACATGCACTTATTCTCCTAAAGATCCTTCTCAAATTCCCTTTGTTAATTTTTTGTTTAATTCCTAAATGTGGTTGGATAAAAATGGGTAAAAATTATTTTTTAAAAAAATCCCAAACACGTTTCGGTTTAAATTATGAGTCCTAATTTTGAAATGTATAGAGAGTGATGTTGTCTTACATTTTTCTCTCAAATATTGGCTTTTGTAAGCTCCCACGATCATTTTATGTTGACGTTAAATCCTAAAGTTAGAAAGTTTAGTTTCTTTTTATTACATTTCGAAAATGAAGATCTTAATTAGGATTTAGGGTATAGTTTTTTTAATAGTTGAGGCTTTTGTTGTTACTTTACTGAAAACAGAAACATGGGATTTTGAATAATTGTAGTAGATTTTTCCTTCATCCTCAACGTGTGTTAATGCACACGATGATTTCTTTCATATATTTATAACTATTGTCAGTAAAAGGATGCAAGTGTGCCTGTTTTTTTCAGTAAATAAGATTCTTCGAAATCCTATGAATATTATATATGTTCTCATATTGTCAAATTTCAATACAAAAATGAGAATGAAAAATGTAGTTATTTATTTACCAAAAAATGGAGCGGATTCGTTGAAATTTGCACTGAAAATTTTGATAATACGTAGGTAGTTTTTCATAATAATAACCCAAATATTAACATCAAAAAAGAGGATATTGGTGTAAAAAAAGTAAAGGGTAAATTACACAAATCTCAATTAGGGCTATCATTGTTCAAATGTAACAAAAAAAAGTTTGACCTTATTTTTTCTCTCGAATACATGCCTCCGTAAGTTTCCGCAACTCCTTCATGTTAACGACAAACTCTATAGTTGGAAGTTGAGGGCCTTCTTTGTTACATTTTGGAAGTTGAGGGCCTTCTTTGTTACATTTGAATAATTAGACCTGTAATTGGGAATTGATGAATAGTTGAGGTCCTATTTTCATTAACCACCTAAAAATAAATAGTTATAAGTATTAGATTTAAAGATTAATGTAAAATAATGCCATCTAAAGGTATCATCTCATATGTCAAATTTAAACAGGATAATTAAAACCAGTGTTTCAAATGCCGCCCAAGCCTCTTCGCTAAAAGCTACTGTTGTTTTCTCTACCAGTTTAGAGATATGGGATGACAGCAAACCATCGCTCCAATATCGACTTTTTTTTAACAAGACCATCTTCCTCTTGACGATGCTCGATACCTCAACCTACTGTCTTCGATCTCCTCGAACTTATCCCTTTCTAGGGACATCATTTGAGAATCTCGACAAGCTTCTTCCCCCTCTGGTTAGGGTCTTCCATATAGCATACAAATTCATTTACATAGTTGATTCCTGTTTTGATATATTTTCATAGCCATCTACATAAGTTTCATATCCATTTATGGTGAGGTATTTTTTATATATAGTTCTCGCATCAGTTTCCATGATAGATTTTCATGTGAATATCATGCATCTTAGGTAGGTCAAAGCTTTTTGCCCCATAATATTCATGAAAACGTTGAGTTTTAACCTCCATATCTCCTTTATAATTCGTAAGATAAAATAAAAAAATAATGTTATCATATTTTGGCTTATTTTGCCTAAAGTTGGGAACATAGCTTTGGTCCATAAGATCGAGTTTCAGTAAATATATTTAATTTTTTAATAGAATTTAATTCATATTTACTGTTTTATATCTCTTTTGCATTTTGGTATATATTATGTCCTTTTGCTTGTTTTGCCATATAAGAGTATGAAGGCGAATAAAGGATCAATTGGAGAAATAAGGAATAGGAGTTTCCAATTACTTTTTGGTTAGTGAGAGTTTTTCCTCATTTGATTGATGATCTATGATAAGTTATAGCACACAGTGGAAGCAACACATATCAAACACACATATAAGTGAGCATGAAAGCAAACACAATGCAATACTTTCAAGGTTCTCTCGTTGAGAGCAAATCGCCTGTTGTAATCCTAGTTATGGCAGACTTGCTGTAATTTATTTTCTTCTTTTGCGATTTCGATTCCAAAATCCAACATATAGATTGAATCTTTGGTTAACGCTCTACATATTCTCTAAATTGTGCATTAATAAGAGGTTATTTGATATTTTACCTTAGTAATATTGATGTAAAACTAACCAATATGCAGCTAAAATATCTCTTACGTTGTGACAACCAAAAGTTTGTTGTAAAAGAAACAATCCGTGGTTAAAAACTTTTGTTACCCCAATTCGTGTCTACTATGAGATATATTATTGTAGTTATTGTTATAGATGATTTTTGTGCTTTAATGTTGCTTTATTATTTTTAAATTGATGCATAGGATGTTATTATTGATATATCCATGATTGGTTGATGCAAATAATATTCTTGTTGATTCCTCATAATAAGGGTGATTTTGGTGTATTAAGAATGTTTCAAGGTATGCTCAGCCTATGCATGTTTCTCAACTCATGCATGCTTATCATATTAACTGTATTTTCTTTATTTACTTCTATTATTACCTTTTTTTTCCTTGATTTTACATGTTTCCTGATATGAACATACAAGTTCGCATGTTACTCATTTTTCACAGATTATGCATGTTTTTTAAACGATCAGAGTAGCTATTCACTCATAATGCATGCATGTTATTGCATGTTTCTCATACGGAGGCTTCTAAGATTCCATATGATTTTCATATTATGCATCTTTCTTTATGTTTCATATACTATATGTAGGTCTCTCTGATGTACTCTGATTAATCTCATACTACCAATTCCTTTATATGTTGTCAATTTCTCTTTATCTTTTAATTTTATAATTCTATTAATTTCTCTATGCATATATCATCATGCTTCTAACGTTGCCATTGATCTTCCATGGCCTTGCACATATATACTTGTTCATATATACCTTCGTTATAACTTACTTGCAAATGCGCGCATGATCATGTTGGCATACAATGCGGTTGATCTTATCTTGCGGTACTAGAGCAAGATTGAGATACACACAAGGAGAATGTTTTCTCTTCGGACGTGCATATCATTGTACCAGACCTAACATCATCTATCTCCCTAGTATGCAGGATAATGAGGAAGCAGATCCTCTGCTGTAGAGGGTTCTACAGCAGGACCTACTGTAGCTTGTTTTTTTATTTTATGAAAATCGTTTCAAAAACCGAACTGTATGGATGGAATCTAAGTTTATTGTTCTACATATCTACAAAGTTTTGTTTGGATCTGAGGTTCCTACCTATTTTATCACAAAAGTCAACGAAAAAGTCAAATATAAGCAACTTAAATTCCATTTAAAAAAAATCCAAGTTTTAACCATTAAGATAAAATAGCAAATAGGCTTGAATTTAAGCAGAATTTGAAGGATGTGCCGAACATTTATTTAAGATTCAATCTATAAGGTTGGATTTCAGAATCAAAATTGAAAAAAAAAATAAAAATGGATACATTACCTCTACTATAACTCTCGTTACAGCAGAGGATCCTCTTCTGGATGACGAACTCCAACATGGTAGTTCTAGTAGAGCCATCCATGTCGACGCTTTTACAAGAATGAAATTCCTCTAGCTCACAATGTGTCACGTGTTGGACTTGACAGATGGACAAATGCGCCTGCTCTTACTATTTAAGCATCACTACGATATCGATGATTAGGTCAGCAGTTCCTTCATGAAGGAGCCATGGAAAACCATAACAACAAATTTTAATGTTCACATGGGATGTGCTTATAACCACATGAAGCTCCCGAGCATAAAGAGATATTACAATGCTTAAAACACACTTCAAGATACTTAAGGCAAGATTACGACACACCTGAACTATAAACCTTTCCATAGCTACTTGAAGCAAGTGCTCCTCTCACTCGCATGTTGTATCATATTTATAATTTCATAAAAATATTTCCAGAACGATGATGAAGTAGCTTCGGCATATATGAACTCAAGCAATGCAGACGAGGCAGAATAACTGTTGAGATCGATATTTTTATTTGAAAAGAGGATATCAGGAGAGATGAGTTGCACGATCAACTAGCATATGTGATGCGGGTTGCATCTTCTTCGTCGATGTGTATTTATTATTCTCCAATGTTTGTAGGATAATTTTACTAAAAAATGATCACTTTGTGTAAGCATTCTATTCTTGTGCCTTTGTATCACAAACTATTGATTTCCAGTGAAAATCTACATGACATTGTTGTTAGTTTAAGTTTGTATTGGTTTAGTTTCGAGTTTGGTTTCACCATCATTTGTTTGTAGACTTCGTTCATGTTTGCTATTGTGTATATTATTTCCTTTTCTAAAACCTTCCTCTATGGAGAACAAACTCTGA